>OY986438.1:171146136-171496136 GCA_963920525.1 Dichetophora obliterata
CAGCTGTGTAGTGTAAGATATAACTATACATTTTATATACATTTTTTACGTGGAACATATGTACTAAGGCCTTCTTATTTCAAATCTGAAAAAATTAATTGTCGCTCTCATCTGGTTTAGAAGTTATAGGGGTCTGAAGTTGAAAAATGGGCTAAAAAACTGCTATATCTTTGCTATATATAAACAAAACTAAGCAAAATGGGTATTAAAAGAAAAGCTTTTCTATTACCTATTCAATAAGCTATTAATCATAAAATTCCATTAATTACTTTCTAATATATAACTCTTTTTATGTACCAACTATTTTGCATCAAAATTTTAGATGCATTTCAGATTCAAATAAAAACGACAAAAATTAATTCCGTGAATTCGAATGTTAAAAGACAAAAATTAATTCCATGAATTTGAATGTTAAAATTTTCATAGGAAACGCTAAACTTGGTAAGAATTACAATTAAAGTATATTCAAACTCAAGTCGCAAGTAAATTTAATAGCGATTTTTGAAGCTTTTAATTGTAAGTCTAGTGGACCAGTCTCGTTGGACGTCGTGAGGAAGTTGCAGGATTGGTGTGTAATACCCAGAGACAACACCATGAAGTGTCCAAAGGGTCACCCATTCCAATTAAAGGCGGCAGATAATAGTGATGGCTGGATTTGGAGATGCCATAAATTTTACAAAATATAAAAACAAAAATATTTCGCTGAAAGCCGCGGTCGACTGGTCATCATTCAACCGTGAAGTCGTCATCCACCACATGTTAATCGAACATGGAAAAATTGGAGATGTTGGCCATGTGGTGGAAATCGACGAGTCGAAGTTTGGACGGCGAAAATATAATCGAGGACATTTGGTAGAGGGGCAGTGGTTGTTCGGTGGTTGGAGGAGTGGAGCCAGTTAGCCCTGATGCAAACGATAAAGGAATGGATACTGCCCGGGACAACCATTATATCCGATTGCTGAAAGGTAACTATTACAAACATATAGTTTTTGGTTATAAATTATATTCTTAAACCCTTTGCAGGCTTACGATTGTCTGCAAACCGAGGGCTTTCAACACTTGAAAGTTAACCATTCAATCAATTTTGTCGACCCAGTGACTGGCACCCACACAAATAGTGTGGAATCGATGTGGCGACATGCAAAAGTGTCGTTAAGCCTATATTGCAGAAAAAAAAAATATTTTGAAGGCTATATGGCTAAATTCATGTTTATGAAGGAATTTCGGGTCAATAAGTTAAATATATTGGTTGAGTTTTTTAAAATTGCTGGTAAGCTATATAATCCAGTACTTGCTCGTATGAATGATGCTGTTCATGATTCGGAAAGCAGTGATGAGAGCGAAATTTAATAAATTTTTTTCTGAGCTAAAAAGCTTAGTTTTTTTTTTATATAATATGGACTTCCAGCTTAATAGTGTTTTGCTGGATTTTTGCTTAATTTAAAAGACAAGAAAAATTGTTATTAAAAATCGCGGCGATTTTTCGCCGCGGCGATTTTTTTTTTCTGAACTAAAAAGCTTAGTTTTTTTTTATATAATATGGACTTCCAGCTTAATAGTGTTTTGCTGGATTTTTGCTTAATTTAAGGGAAGGTTCTCCTGGATTTTTTTGAAAAAATCGATTTTTTTTTACATAAAATGAAAGTTACATATATGTAGAATGTTTGTGCCAAGGGATATTTCAATACGACGCGTATTTCTCGAGCTAGAGCGTGTCAAACGTACCCATGTCACGCGCGCGTACCAACTTTCTAAAAACTTTAAACGCGTTTTTCTCGGAACCATGTTTTCTAATCTAACGGACAGCACAGGGCTTGTTCTATTGATCCGATTTCCTTCATTCAAAGAATGTTTGAAAGTATATACTTTTTTGTACGCCTGGAACCTAACATTGGCATAAAAAATTGTTTATTTATAATTTTTAAACGAGATCTAAGTAAAAAAAAAGCAAAAAATTTCAATTTTTTTTTAAAAGTCCATAAAATTGGTTTTTTTTACCAAACTTAATTGAAGTTAGGTTCCAGGCATATGAAATGTTATCAATTTTAATAAATTTTATACATTTCTCATTTCAGTTCACTACCTGAGGCCCCACACTGTCCGCGGGAGGTCGATGTTTTGCGCGCAGAGGTCGACGAGATCCGCCATTTTCAAGCCGCCATTTTGAATTTTTCAAATATCTTTTTTTTTTTTACTCGTCAATAAACCACGAATCAAAGTTCAAAAGCATAAGTTCGTATGTCTTTTCCTTTTCCCACAAACCATTCTCAAATTTTGCTTGTTTTTCGGCCAAATCCAAAAAAATCCAGGAGAACCCTCCCTTAAAGACAAGAAAAATTGTTATTAAAAATCGCGGCCAATTTTCGCCTTTCTTTAACCATCGTTTATATTACTATTTAATTTACTTTGTAAATATTTATAGTTTATATTACAATATAGTTTACTTTGTAAATATTTGTAAATATTTAAAAATCGTCGCGATTTTTAATAACAATTTTATTTATCCAACGCTTACTTCACAGTTCCTACATATTTTAAAAATTCTTAAAAAATTAATAATATTTTATGACTTTTAACTGTACAACTTACTCTGTAAATGTTTTAAACATTTCTCGAGTGTGGCCCTTTCTTCCTCAATCGTTCATGTAACTATTTAACTTACTTCGTAAATATTCCTCCATCATATATGTTACATCGTATACTAGTTATACCTTAGTTACTTAAATTGCAATTATTCTTTGTTTTTTATATAATTTGGACTTCCAGCTTGATAGTGTCTTGCCCTTGTACGGAATATTGTTTTTAACACTACAAATCGAAAATATTTAAGTATAAAAGAAGTTATATCTTAAAAAGTTATGCATGGATTTTAATGTTTGATACCTCGTTGAATAGGTGCCCGTATTACCTTTCTTTTGATACCCATAATGTTTACTTTTCTAGGAAAATTTAAAAAATTACAGTATGTTTTTAAGGTAATTTTTCCTAACTTTGGACCCCTATAACTTTTAAACGTCTTGAGAGTGACCTCTAATTTTTTCACTATTCGCTTTTTTTGCTTCAAATACACATCTTGAAAAAAAAATTAAGTAAGTCCATTTTAGCTAAAGGTAAAATGTTCCGCATCTTCTTCATAAGCATTGAAGTTTGGCACTCTGTTGCATTTTTAAATTATTTATTAATTAATCCTTGTTAGATATTTACAACTTTCACATTAAAAATAAAATAACAAATAAGCGAAAACAGCTGATATGCAGTTTAGCGTATTCACAATTGAAAAAATTCACAATTTACTTAACCGGCACATGGCGAAACTGAAACTGTTTTTTTAGTTATTGTACGGTAAGCTAACTCCCGGTTAAAAGCTTGACTAACCGGACATTGAGAAAACGGCCCTTATAGTGCTATTTTTTATTTAGGAACCATTTTTTAGAATATCTTAACCCTATGCGACTAAATTACGGGTACTCTTTTAAACTTTTTAAATATGATTAGGGTAGTTTGAAAATATGCCACTCAAATATTTTTCATCATATATTTGTATAGTCTGTAAACACAATAACTGTATCAAAAGCAAATATTTAGTTGTTTTCCTATTCTTTATGTTAGCAAATTGCTTAATGAAGTAAACTGCAAAACTAATAGGTATATAAAAAATTACTTAAAAGTAAGCTTCTGAAAAGCCAATACGAATAGTTTTATTTTTATAAGCTTTTATTTAACTTGCTTCGTTTGTATGTATGTATGTATGTATGTCCGTCAAAACTTGCAAGCCATTTTTTGACAACTTGTTGGTATCCGATTAAGCTGAAATTAAGCATACATATGTAAGTCCGATGACAAGGCAATATTATGATAAAAAATTTTACCACACCCAGTTTTACTGCCCACAAATCCATAAAAATGCTTATTCTCTAAAACTACGGGGCTGATTCAGCTGAAATTTTAAATATGCATATAGAATAGAAAAAAAGGGGTGAATAAAGGCATGACTTATATTACTGAAAAGATTATATAAATACTTTTATTCATATTTGAAGATTACTTATATATCACTTATATAAATACATTACAAGGTAATTTAAATTGCTTCAATCTTAATATCACCTTTAAAAAATTAATAAATTTTGATAGATATAAATGAGAATAAACTGCACAAGCTCTAGATCAGTGTCGGGCACCCAGTAGTTCCATTCTTAAAGAAATCGTAATAGAATCATGCGTGAATTTCCCGATTCATTGAGGAAACATGCTGATTCGGCCATACATTTCATTGACGAAAATCTCATATAAATGTTCCAAATTCGTGCAAGAACGCAATGCAGAACGTTGTGCAAGTTTCGTAAGTGAAAAGAGAAAGAAAGTTGATGAAATTTCGTTAATTAAGAGAAGACCGAAATGTCTAAGAAATTTCGTGTATGAAAACATTGAGAAGGTTGATGAATTTTCGTTAACGAAGTGAAGACAGAAATGTTTAGGAAATTTCGTTCTCGAAAATATAGTGAAAGTTAATGAAATTTCGTTTATGAAAACATTGAGAAAGTTGATGATTTTTCGTAAACGAAGTAAAGAAAGAAATGTTTACGAAATTTAGTGTACGAACATATTGAAAAATTTGATGAAATTTCGTTAATGAAAAGAAGACCGAAACATGTAGGAAATTTCGTTCACGAAAACATTGAGAAAATTGATCAAATTTCTTTGATGATGAAAGTGAAGAGGAATTGCAGCTGTAATCAAAACGAAAAAGATTAAAGAAATTGGAATAGTTTTTACAAGAATCGCTTTTTAATCAAGAAGTTCAGATAAATAATACTAAATAAATAAGATAAAAAACATACAAAAACAATTAATTGTAATAGTAATTTTATAATAGGAAATTTTGAATACATTCCACAAGAAAGAAGTTGTTTAGTTTACCCAATAAGTTCAGTTTAAAATCATACAAAAGAATTCACTGTAATTAACTTAATAGTGCATACAAATGCACATACATATCGTCGTTGCAAAAGTAAACTAACGAATCTGAAAAATTTCATTTTTAATTTTCTATAGAATTTTCACTTGAAATGAAAAATTTAGTTTTTCAGATTCGCTAGTTTACTTTAGTAAGGACGATATGTATACAAAATACAAAATAAATAATTCAATTGCACTGGCTTTGCTCTTGCAGTACCTTTTGCTTTGGTCGAAAATGAATTTCATTCATAAATTGCAGCTATAATCCAAACGAAAAATATTGTTAAAGAAATTGGAATACTTATTACAAGAATCGAATTTTGTTCAACAAGTTGATGAGTTGAAGATTGAGCAGATGAGTTGAAGAATATTCAGCAAGTCTGTTATTGACGAATACAAGACAGACACGTAAAAGAATATTCTGTAAGTCTGGATTATGAAATCATCAAAGAACAATTCTTCGACGATGCCCGAGACTGCTGGGGCAGCTTTGCACACCTATACTTTCTCATCTTGAGTATGTATTAATGAGCGCTTTAAAGCTCACACTAAAAACAAAACAGTGCTAAAGCGCTTTTTGCAGAAATCTTACTAGGCATTATGGAATATTTTTTTGCTCGGATTTGTATTGCGAAATTTAATTAATAAGTAGTGGACGGAATGTCAAAAGGAAACAGACCGATAGACGGATAATGTGAAATACAGATAAGCAGACGGAAATGTAAAAAGGCCTACTTATAGTAAAAAACAAATATGTTTTTTTATTGTGCTTATGTTGCTTATTGTGTTTTGCCAAAACTAAACAGCGTAAGATGCTTTTATTATACGTATTTGGAACTGAGCACTATATGATATGATATGTAGACATGCCGCTTTTAAATAATTAATTAATTTCTCCATAGCATGCCCCCACAATTACCTTATATTGGCCATGCAAATCGTAATGCCTTGTTATGCATAATTTTTTAATTTTACCTCTTTGTTGCCACGCGATGCCGTTTT
Source organism: Dichetophora obliterata (assembly GCA_963920525.1). Classification (NCBI taxonomy): domain Eukaryota; kingdom Metazoa; phylum Arthropoda; class Insecta; order Diptera; family Sciomyzidae; genus Dichetophora; species Dichetophora obliterata. Next base: position 171,152,098 of record OY986438.1, read on the forward strand.
TTTTCTAAAAATAAAAAATTTTTTCACACATACTTCCAAAAATTTTGCATACATACAATTTTATGCAGTGTAATCTTACGTTATATCTGTGTCGATGCGCAATAACAGCTTGAGTCTTATTTCAAAGTTTCCAGAAATCTTGCTTCAAAGTTTTCAATCGCCATATAAGTTATATGAACGGTTCTTTTGTTTTTGCGTCATATCTTTGGCTAAGGTCATGCTAGAAGTTTTAGATTTTGTGTGTTCATAATGATATATACGTGGAACACAACTATATCAATAACTCAGTTCTGTCTTAAATCGACTTAAGCTATTATTGCTTATCGACACAAATATAATATAATTTATTCAAGGAATACGCAAGCGCAGATCTTCCCTGCTTGACATTCTCTTGAACACTGAAGCTTTGATCGTTCTGTAGGTGAGATAAATACATATTTTACTGCACAAACACAATCTCAAGTGTGCAAAGCTGCCCGACACTGCTCTAGATTATACCCTTGTGAAATCATGATGTCACAATTATTTATATAAATGCAGAATTTGTTATATGGTATTTGTATACGCATAGTTATCCTGATGAGAGAATGAAGCTGAATTTTAACACGAGTGTTGTATCACCCACTTTGCGATCATTCACACCATTTCATATTGGCTGCTCTTTGAGCTCACTTAAAACATGTGCTTCGCCAACGTCAATACTTACCTAATAAACAATTTTCATATTTTAAGACAAAAGTGATGATTCATATAATTATTTAATTGAATCCATCAAATTGATCTCTTTTCTAGTAGAAGGTTTCTCATATCAAGCAAAATATTCCTATTATAGGAAAATGATTTGCTTGGATCAAGCAAAAAGTTCTCATTTTGAGAAACAGTTTTGTATTAGCCAAATGTTTGTAATATTAAAAAATGTAATAATTCAAATTAAGCAGCATAGAAGAGAGAATATGAGAAAAAAGAACGCAAGAAGATAGATTAGAGTTATGTGAAGTTTTAAAAAATTAAATACTTGAAGGCACTGTCAATTTGCATACGTCTAATTGCACTGACGCAAAAAAGCCTGCTAGAGTTTTCGTAATAATAACTTAGTATCAAGAGGTTCATACTTCAAATTGACCTATAGAACTGAAGTTTTTCAAAAAGGCAATGTGGGCAGCGCGAGTAAATAATCTTATGAAGGAATAAGCAATTATATAAATGAGTGTTTTTTAGAACACTAGCTTCTGGCGAAGCAAAAACTCGTTAGAACACTAGCTTCTGGCGAAGCAAAAACTCGTTTCATTTCTATGGTGCATTTCGACAAACAATCGAACACCAATGAATATTGAAATAAATGAAGAAGCAACTAGAACAGATGGCAACCCTTGATAGAGTTGATGGCGGTGATCTAAAATGGCCTCCTGCTTTGAAATGTCATATGATTAGCAGCCATACAATTCATAAGAATGAATTAGAGGATCTGCACATTCATATGCTAGTTTAAACAGTGAGTTGATCACAGCTTAATCACTCAAAGACTACTGATGAGGAATATGTAGCGATTTCCGAAACAGACTGTCTAGTCAGCTAAGTGATTGACTCTATACAGAGTTGTTGTTGTTGTTGTTGCCTTCTTGAAAACTCACTTGATCTAAAGCTCACAATCTTAATTCATGTAATTTTTCAATAGATCATAAAAACTAATTATCAAAAATAAATGAGTCGGCTAACACCCTGTGCGTGAAGTACCTTAAGAAATAAATATAACTTGCAGGCTTAAGGCGACCAGGTTTTTAACACAAAAGAGCATGTGTTGCATACTTCTAGGCTTGTCGTGAAATAACAGGGTGCTCAGAGGAATCATATATATAAATAGAAAAAATGCGACTTACTTTTTCTTTTCGGCTATTAAATGTACGTAAAAAACTCTGTGATGTTACTTATCTCATATCTTCTTTATTGGGTTTTTAAACCTTCTAAATAATTAGTACATTTTTTGCTGTGACCCCTTGGATAGTGTTTTATTATTATAATGTAATGGTTAGCATCCAATCCCCACAAATTCCTAGCAACGAATCAATTTCTTAATTTTCAGCAGGTTGAGAAATGTACCAACATTGATGCATACATATTTTATTCTTAATTACTTGCATGGGAAAATGTACCAAAAACAATACTCACGTCACGTTTTCAATATTCATAAAGTTCGTTTCTTGAGTCTTTCGTTTAGTTTTGTCATATAAGCTAGGCAAACAATTTTTCCGCAAATACTTTCTTATAGCTAATTAACACTTAAGTAATATTTACAACATATTTTCTTAAATTTTACTTCTTTATACTGAAAAAAAAAGAATATGCACAATAAAGTATTGCCTTCAATGACAGCAATAACTATGTACAATAACCAATTTTTAACAAGCATTTGAAGAAATTTATGCAAACATAGTAGCAGCTCGATTTATTTAGCTGATTTGTAATGGGTCAACAATGCATTCACTCAAACAACATTTGTATGGATTAAAAACCACACTCTTCGGTAGATTTGAGGCTACTTTTGGTTTCAATAGTTTATCACAGAAGGTGCTAATTATGCTTGAAGAGCTTAGCTTTTTTAATGTGCTATGTGTCTTCTTAAAAATGAAAGTTGTTAGCAATTATTTTCTTGAATGACAAAGTGGAGAAAATTTAAATAAATATTTGAGCGTTTATTTGTCAAATTGGTTTCATTTGTTAATTCAACGTATGAGTGCTAATTGGACATACCTCATTATTTTAGCTCTTCGTATTTTTATTATTTAAAGCAAAGAAGCAAAATAATTTAAAAAAAAATACATGAACTATATTATTCTAATTAAGTTTTAATTTTTTAAAGGATAAGTTTTGTTATCTCCATACAATAGTTAAGATACCATAGTTGCCAAAACTAATTTATTTATTTATATTTATTTATTTATTTTGCCAAGCAAGCCAATTTACTTATTCTAATAGTTTTTTTTTCTTTCCTCACCTCCTCCCTTGTTTTGGTGTACAAGATATGCTAATCTAAGTGGGTGTAATCCACCCACCTGAATAACATGAATTCATTTGCCTATCTTTGATAATAACAACAACTTATCAATTATAATTTCGACTTGTCTGCCTATTTATACTGAAAGAAGAATTTTCACAAACTGTCGATTTTTGCTATAAATTTAGAGAATTTTATAAAAGTAAAAGAATATGTGTTTAAAAAATATCTAAAATACGAACATTTTGTTTGAACTAAAAATTAAAGGCTTATTTATGATGAAGTGTAAAACATGCTTTTTATTTCTGTGTACTCATTACTCCAAGCACATCTACAAATTATCCAACTCTATGCATACAAATTATTTTAAAACCAAATATAAAAAGCTTTTTTACACCCATTCGTTACTTGAAAATCATATCTTATTGCAAATAAAAATTATTGTCACTTGTTCTAAAAATTGTACATGCGAACCACGTTTGATTCATGTGACCAAACAAATAACTTTATTATGACGATACATGAAATTCACTTTCTTTTTGCATCATTGGAAAATAAATTTAATCACGTAACATGCACGACACAACTGTTAATAAATTGTTAATAAAAAACATTGACACAAAAACATTACAGTTTCGGGAGACCAAATTTTATACTTTACTGTGAAACTTTTATGTTTGCATGACTTATGACTGAGTAATAACACTCATTTCTAAGCCCAACCCAATTTTTGCTCTCTACGATTTGATTTCCTTTTTCATCTTGTTTCATTAAAATTTTATTTATTCAGCAGTTTAAAAATATCTTGTGTTAAAGAGTAAAGCTAATAAGCAATAAAAAATTATGTGAAAAACATGCTTCACAAAATGTATCCGATGTTTTACGATAGCAAAAAAAAAAACATGTAACTGATTACAGAAACGTCATCCTAAGGGTTAATTTTGGGTTTCAAATCCCCCTCCTCCTATAGGTTCCAAGAAGACGTATATAAATTTATACAAATGATACTTTTAAAAGCACATAGTAAAAATTTATTTAAAAATAATTGAGCAAGTTGTGAAAATATGTGGAAAATATGTCTTTTGGTGCCTACAAATATTTTTTAAATCTTCTTAAAGAATCATAAATCAGCATTTTCAATACAAAGAAATCGGTTGAGCAATGAAAAGTTTTTGCAATTATTTTGAAGCTAATTTATGCTAAGATTGGAGAGATAAAATAATTTTATTAATTGTAGAACTTTTTTATTTTATTTTGCAATTATCGATTTGAGGTGTGTCTTATTATTGAAAATATTTTATTTTGAAAGAAAAATATGAAAAAAATTTTTTTTTTCTTTAACCCTCTCATGCTCAAATTAAAATGGGCGTGGCTAAAATTTTTTTGAGCAGACATATAAGCTAGAGTTGACCTCAATATCAACTGACAAAAATTTCAATGTCCTAGGTGTCCTGGTTCAAGAGCTACAGGATGTTGCGTATATGCAACACTGGGCATTAGTGTTATATATTGTATTTAAAGTCAAGTTGATTTTTTTTCAAATGCCGTTTATTTATATTTTTGTATGATAGGACACGAAACAATTTTTTTGCGGATTGGAGCACAAGTGCACATTACATTTGCTGCATTTACAGCTTGGAAACCCTTTGCTGCATACTCTACATCTTCCTCTTGTTCCCCATTCCGGCCAATGATTATAACCATCAAGTCGTAGTGATTTTGCTGGGTCTGCAACATAAGCTCTTTTAGAGGGGTTTGATTCAAAGCCCGTAGAAGGAGCTGGTGATGATGGAGCTGGTGGTGATGGAGCTGGTGATGATGGGGATGAATTCATTGTCAAAAGGAGTGATGATGGACGACCTCTCTTTTTGGCGACAACTTAGTTTGACTTGCGTTCAAAAGCTCGGAAGCAACATCCAATTGGTAATTTATGAGCGGCATATGCTTCAATTCGCTGTCTGTATGTGTGATTCTCTGCGGTACAACAACCAACTGTTTACTAAACTTGAATTTATGCACCAGTATACTATGCGCATGTACCATTTATTTGAGCGGTGGTTCATTTTGTACAATTGAAGCAGCATGTCCGCAAGATCAACCCCTCCCATGTGTTTGTTGTAACATTCAACAATACCTGGACGAGGTATAGTTATAAACTTCTTCTCTTTGCGGCACCATCTGTTGCATTCACTCATGGGGTTCTTACCTGCATAATTTGAAACTAATTGTACGCTATTATTATCATACCAACGACAAACAATCAAGTTGTGCGTTGCTTCATATTTGAAATTGCTTGATCCTCGTCCTCGTTTTTGAAGGCCTTTCTCACTGATTAGGGCACAATTTTTCAATCGGTTGCTTCTAATTGTACCAACGGCCAATATGCCTTTTTCTTTCAGAGCAATCATCAAGCTTATTGACGAAAACCAATTGTCAAAAAACAGTTTGAAATTGTGGTTTACTGGCAAATAGGATGATAAAAATAGCACGATGTCTGATGAAATGCCCAAGCCATAAGATAAGTCTTGCACGTTCCTTCTCCAATGTACAGAATAAAATCGTATATAATGCCAGATACACCAGCTCTCGTAAACATTTTGAAACCCCACTTGTGGGGCTTGATTGGAGGATATTGTTTCAAACTATGTTGACCTAAGAAAAGAATGTACTAGTTGGTGTGTTATTCAGAAATGTATTCACAAATAATAAGTTACCTTTATATGCAATCTTTTGCTCATCTATACTTTGGAATTCTTCCTACGAAATTTCATTAAATTTTTTTTTATGGCGTCCAACAAAAGCCGAACCTTGTACAACTTGTCATATTCAGGTGTTCCCTACTGAGGCTGTTTAGAATTATCGTTCAAATGAAAAAACTGTTTAATTTTTTCAAATCTGTTTCTCGGTAATGCATTTGCAACGGCCGCTAGTTTGAAATTGGCCGCCCACGCCATTATATAAGCTGGTATTTTCACAACTGCAAGGTAAAGAAGTATGCCAACAAACCTTTTCATTTCAGGCACAGTGCATTTCAATTCTATGCCCTTCGTTTGCATGGCATATAAATTCGTTTCCTCACATATTTTCTGCCACAGTTCATCCGCAAAGAAAGTACTAAACTATTCGATGGGGTTTTTCACCGCATTGCTGCATTATTCACTTTTCCAAGTGGTGTCTCGCTTTCCATAAACTCTGCACTCCTTCAGTTCAAACTGTTCAAATCAATTTTTTCCATCACCTCCTGTACAACGTTTTCATTTTCATTCAAATCTCTATCATTTTCGCTTCTAATAAATTGGACAATCAAACCAATTTCCACATTTTCAGCTCTGTTATCCAAATTTTTCAAAGTTTCTTCTGTAATTTCGTCCATATTTCGATCTTCTTCTTCTTTGTTTTCCTCGTCAGTGGAATCATCAATCAAAGTTGGCAAATTTTTCAATCTCAGCTTGAGTCAGACCTTTTGGGCGCATCTTAGAATCTGCATACAAAAAAGTTTTATTTTTCGAAAATTACCACAATAGACCAATGTTGCATATACGCAACACGACATTTACAAAATTATTACAAACTAAATAATATTTTCATGCGGGGGTTTTTTTTTAAATACTCACTTACCTTTCTTTATTTAGTTGTTGAACTTGGTTTTAGGATGAATTAATTATTTTAATGTTTTTAACACTTTTTTAAAACCACGTTTTTTTGCACAATGAATTTGTCAAATACGCTCTCGGGAGAATAGCTACTAACTGAACCCGTGTGCAGCTGACTAACAAACAATTAGGTGTAAGCTCACTCAACACATACAGCTATATTTCTGCGAAAGGTTCAAAACAAAAAAATTTGAAATAACGGTAGTTAGAGGCTCATACATACAATGTTGCGTATATGCAACAGCGGACATGAGAGGGTTATATTAAACTAAAAAAAAATCATTACTTTTAATCTGATATCGAAAAATAAATAATAATTATTCAATCAATCGAATTGTTACATTTAATATCATATTGGTACCAATACATTTTTGTTATCAAAAGCCCCCATGAAAACTCCTGACTATGGGCCTGCTTTGTAAGTTTTTTTTCCCAACAAAACTAACTGTATACATTAATATGTTCATTCAAACAATGTTTGACAAATTATCTACCATCTTTGAAATCTAACAAAAAAGCCTTTTCAAATCAATCATGTCGAACTATGTTATACCTTACAATAAAAAAATCGAGTTGTCTTTAAAACCAAACGATGATTTTGTTGTTTTTTAGTTTTAACACCATGAAAATTAAACAGACTAATATATGTGTTAGGCAAAAGAAACTATATTAAAACTTGAAAAATTACTATATTTAGCCCTAATAAGAATAATTTTTCCCGCGGAATCGGAGAAGGGAGTTTTAATTTTAAGGATAGCAAATAAAGGCTATACATTATTTCTTGCACTCATGAATATTGACGGTTGATAAACAAATTTGCATTAAAAATTTCCAAAATATTCTTAAGCTCCATCTTTAAAATGAAAGATCCCTTTTCCGATTCCGCGGGAAAAACTATTGATAATAGGGCTGGTTATATCTAAGAAAGTGAAAACAAAGAAGCTACACAGAGCTAATAAGCAAATACCCGATGTAGCGCCTTTGATTGAGATAACATTAAATCAAATCTGCCGCTCGTTGCCTCTGAGTTATGTTGCTGTAGTAGCAAATACTTAACAACAAAACCATGACAAAAACACAACAGCACCAGCATACAACAATCCTTACCGATAAGCAGCTAATCAATTCTATCATTCCATCACACTTTAAATGGCACAGTTTTAACCACATTTATTGTCAGCGCATTAAATAAAATTAGGAAGGAAAAAAAATTTAAGTGTAGATAACTTTTCACTATTTTCTTTGAAGACGATAAGAAATGAAAATGCAGAAAACACAAACCTCAGCTCATAAATTAAGGAGAAATGCAAAAAGTGGCCAAGACCACAATAGCAATTGTATCTCATCTAGCACCAAGTTCCCTCTTTAAGCACGTAATTGCTGCGATATACGTACATCTTCAACAATGCAATAATTGGACATGAACATGTGTGTCTTGTTTCGATATCATCGATTGACCGAAATGATTTAAAGATTTATATTTGTTGCATTTAAAAGTGTGGGTATCGCATTGTTTGCAGCTGAAAGGAAATTTAATAATTATGTTGTGGTCAAGTGGCAACCTTTTGCGTACACATAACCTAGTCTTTTGACATGTGGGAATGCAGTGAAAACATATGCCAATGCGAATAATTTACGTACAAATTTATTACAACTCAAACATACCTCCTATCAAAAAATAAACAACATACTTTCTAGGTACAATTAGTGAAGAGAGAATTTAAGCATTCAAAGAGAAACAAAACTTGGCCAATATTGAAGATTTAATTATTTTAAACGATTTAAAAAAAAAAACATTTTTTTCAAAGAAGACCATCAATAAAAGACGTTCTACGTATTCCATTTATTTTTAACTATAGCCCATATAAGTCCATTTTTTTCCATAAAAAAAAGCACAACGCACTGCAACAATCTGATATGATGTTTGAGTTCTTCTAAAAGATTATTTCTGCGGTCACAAGGAATAATGACTAAACACAAAATATCGTAAAAAAACGATATGGAATTTACTTTATTGCCAATTTTTGGAATAATGCAGATATACATTTTTTGCTCAGAATTGATCATCACGTATGTGTGCATATATTTTGTTTGTAACGGTTCATATAATTAAAAATGGGTCGTAGCTCGTACAATTAAAATATAATTTTTTACGATACTTTGAGTTTAGTCGTTGTTCCTTGTGACCACAGATTTAACTCTTTGGCATAATTGACTAGTTTTTTTTATTTAACGATAAACTTTTGAGACTTGTGAGGACGTAAGTCGTTTACACTCGTTTGCGTCCACACGTAAGCCGAAGGCGGAGGATGTGAAAAAAAATTAATTAAAATTATTTTTTTTGAGTTATATATACCCAATGATTATTTGTAAACACCGATAGTATCTTATTGAAGATAGTTTAGGCTAGGGAAAATTCCAAATTGCTTAGTAAACAGGCAGCGTGTAAACGATCGCTAGGTGAAAGGATTTTTATCGGCTACCAACACTGCACTAAGTTGAGTACCACCGCGGAATTTTTCTCTCGGAATTTTTCTAAGTCTTTTTTTAAGTAAAATTTTTCTAAGTCTTTGAGTCAAGAAAAATTTCTAAGTCTTTCGCTAAGGCAGTTGCCTAGTACGCCAGGGACATTTTTAAGAAAATTTTTCTAAGTCTTTGCGACATGAAAATTTTCTAAGCCTTATTTTAAGAAAATTTTTCTAAGTCTTTGCGACATGAAAATTTTCTAAGTCTTATTTTAAGAAAATTTTTCTAAGTCTTTGCGACATGAAAATTTTCTAAGTCTTATTTTAAGAAAATTTTTCTAAGTCTTTACGACATGAAAATTTTCTAAGTCTTATTTTAAGAAAATTTTTCTAAGTATTTTCGATATGAAAATTTTCTAAGTCTTATTTTTAAGAAAATTTTTCTAAGTCTTTTAGTTAAGAAAAATTTCTAAGTCTTTCGTCATGGCCGTCGCCTAGTACATCGAGAATTCTCTTTTTTTTCCCTTCGAGACTTTCGGGTACCGTTACGCCGCGTGGTCGGCACGCTAGAACATAGGTTGCGCTCGTCAAATCACGCCACTCGATCAGCAGAACGGGACTTGAGTAAATAAACGTTACACCGCCTGGCACGTGCCGAGTTGTTTTTCTTTGGTTGGAGGAAGAGAAACAAGACAAACAAGCCCGTCGACGCGTTCCCACAACGCACTGATGAATGCGTTTCCGAGATGTCTTTAGGTTATTTTTTTTATATCTCGGCTACGCCGCGCGCGGTAACTTGCTACATTTTAATTTAGGTTATTTCAATTCCCGATAGTTTTAGTTAGCCCCGTGCTGTGGGATGTCTTTAGGTGAATTTTTTTAACTCTCGCAGCCATAGTTTTAAGATCAATTTGGTTTTGTTAAACATCAATGATTTCTTTTTAAGTTTCTTTTGATTATTCTGATATCTACAGTAAACCATAAAGTAATTTTAAGACACGGTAATTCTAAGATGTAACAAAATTTCGCTTATAGCAATAAACGAAACATTGTATGTTTGAATAAAAAAAAACTTAAGCGTGAGTTTTTTTTGTTTGATTTCTACAGCGGGGCTTTGTTTTGTGAGACACGAACCCTGGACACCGGCGAGTGATACCTCGGCCGGAAAGGTTCGTCACAGACTTCTTTCGGTTTAAAACTAGAACTCTGGTTTACATTTCATCCCAGTAGTTTTGGGATCATTGCAATAAAGCATTATGCTCACGTCGAAAGATGTAAACGCTTCAGGGTAACTCAATTCCGTGAATTGAAATTTTTTCAAATACTTAAGGCTTGAATACCCAAGCGTAACGTGAGATGGCGCAGCGGGATGTAGCGTAGTGCGACGTTGCCTTGAGGAGAAATGATTCCCGAAATCGTAGTCCAACGTGGTGCAGGCAACGTTTTGTAGCCCCCAGAAAATTTGTTATAAGCGCACTAATTTTATCCTCGTAGGCTTATTAACTTCTCCTCTTCAATGAAAGACTGCATCCTTTCTTATATAGTTAAAAAATTTACAATTTTGTGAAGCTAAATAAAATTTTTCGCTTGTCCCACAGCTGTCGAACTGTCAAAAATCGTAACGTTGCTTAGAAATCTATTTTCTACAGACTTCTACGCTGCGTCACGCCACGTTACGATTTCGGTAAAGACTTGTACACATTTATCATAAAAAGATTTTAGCTTGACAGTTGGCAATGTCGCGCTATGTTACCTTACGCTTGGGTAATCAAGCCTTTAGGCGGTGTGCGAATTTATCTAAATGCGACCTAAACTAAATAGTGTCGATAAGGCAGTTATTTCTAATTTAGGAAGGCATTTAGGTAACTCGAGAATTTCCGAAATGATTTAGGAAGCACTGCCTTATCGACCTAATTTAGTTTAGGTCGCATTTAGATCAATTCGCACACAGCCTTAATACTCTTTTTATTTCTAAAAAAAAACTGATTTTCATAAAAAACAATTTCAGCGACAAACAACCTGCCATATATTTATATCAAAAAAATTTCACACACGAAGTGAACCACATAAGGCTTCGGAGTGACAAGAGTTGGTACTTTAAAACTATTAAATACATATAATAAGAGATGGCCGCGTGAGTTATTTTGACTCACGATCACGAACTCTCTCTATGTATTTTCTTATAATCACGCACGTTCACAACTAATATTATTTTTAAATAACGATCACGCATACTAGCGATGTGTTTTCTTTTCATGAAACTATTAAAACATATTATTTTACTCACGTTCACGCACGATCAGTATAAAATTTGTGACTCACGAGTGCTCATGAAAATAATTGTTTAATTGTAATTAGGCACACTAAATCACGAAAATTCTTAATGAATGCATAAAAGCCTTAATAAAAGTTTATTTAGTACTTTTAAAATAAGAAACGTAAATTCAATTCATATCTTATATATTCATATTGAAATTATATGAATACGTATATTAGTTTGCAGCAAAATGATTAATTTTTAGACGGAAACCGCAAACTATCATTTGAGTTGAAATGAAAACTTTTGAAACATTTAAATACATTAAAAATCCATTGAATTTTATAAATAAAAAGTGTTATTTGAAAAGCAAGCAAAGAACTTTAATCTGCATTTTAATTAAAATTTTTGTTTTAAAAAAGTATTCTATCCAAATTTTCACATAGCAGCGAAAAACAAAATCATAGCTGAATTTTGCACAGATTTAAAAAATGAAGATAAACCAGTCGTGACTCTAATAAATTCAAGTCCCGAACACTCACGCAATAGGGAAAGTTCAATTACGCACGCCCACGGATATTTTATGATTTTTGGATGGGTTCGCTTACGATTACGACGTGATTCGTCACGATACGCCGTGACACGATCACATTCATAACACGCAAACATCTCTATTTATTATCTTCTAAGCATACATTGATGAATATCACATAAAAGAGGAAAATCACTCTTATTACATGAATATAAATTATATTCTTATATTAAGCAAATATTTTCCTTGATTTAAGAACATTTCAAATTAAGCCTCATTTCCTCAAAGCAAGTTTTTTAATATTTTTTTTTATGAAGAAAAAAATTTAATAATGAAATGAGCATTTATTTTAAAATTGAGTAAAATAAATTATTGTTTGAAACAAAAATAAAATATTTGATTTTAAAACTTAGAACAAGACTTGAATCAAGAAAATATAATTTTCAGTAAAGCAAACGCGGAGTTGCTTATTAAAAATATTCTGGAATGTAGCAATTATTTTGCTAGATTTAAGAAAATTTTTAACGATTTCAAAATTGCTTAACTCAAGCATGTAACAAAAACTATTTATGTACTTTCAATTTAAAATTTTTCAACCTTTAGTCTTAAAATTATGTGTGAAAAAAAGCACTTTCCCACTTCACATCTGAGGATGCGTTATTCATTTTGCAAATTAGAATAATTTAAATGTGAAACTTAAATCACACCACAATTTTTTCAAGTGAATTCGATAGGAATTATAATTACTTTTCAGTATTAAGAGATATGGACATTTTTCATTTTAAAAATATTTTAAACAACAAAAACCAAAAGAGTATATTTATCGAATTATTTAATTTAAAATTAATTTCGGTTTAATTCAATTATTGAAAATAATTAAATAATTCTTTTTTAATAGGAAGAAAAAACTTTATTTAAGACGTACTTAAAAAAACAACTAGAATTTCTAACTAAATTTTGTGGTTTTTTTAGCATTTTAGTGGGTATGGTCATTGGGACCAGATGTACCTGTTTGTGTAATTTTTTTGAAGTGTACCAGTTAAGGGTTAATTTTTTTAATTTAACAATAGATATTAGAAAATCTTTTAAAATAAGACATTTATGATATTTTTTAATAAAATTATTGAAAAGCAATTAAATGATATTTCTTTGACCTCTTAGTTTATGCATTTTTAATAAAGAACAATCTTTTATTTGTGTTTTTAATAATAATTTTTAATTTTTCCAACATTTTGAAATTTGTCGGAGTTCATTATCATCCTGCTACAATAGTAGTTAGTTAGTTAGTTAGTTTATAGTGGACCCATGTGCACCGCGACCCATAGGATCTATTGTGCATGCCCTTAATTAACACTCCAGATTTAGGCTTTTTATATATTTTAGCACTGATTTGGTGTTTCTGGCTTGGTTTTAAAAATTGTGGACGTCTTAGGCTATGGGTTGCCAGACATTCACATAGAATGTGTTCGGGGGTTTCTTCTTCCACCTCGCATAGTCACCAGACGTCTGATACAGAAAGACCCATCTTTTTAAAATGGTATCTGAGTGAGCAGTGACCTGTGAAGAAACTGGTGAGAATTCTAAGGTCTGCTTTGGTAAGCTTGAGTAAATCTTTGGATTTTGCTTTACTTGGAGCTAAAATTTCTTAGATTGCCTTAATCCATTAGTGTTGTTACAGAGGCACTGAAATTTCTTATCTTCCCATTTCTAATTTTTTCTAGATGTAGCCTTTTGCTAAGCTATAGAATGGTTCAGGTCCTATAAGAGTTCGAGACGCTTTCGTTGCCCTCGAATCCTTCGTGAATTGGAACCCACCATAATTGTATTTTGTTGCATTGTCCCAGCGTATTAAATAGCTCTACGCAGTTGGAGACTAGTCTTGATTCAAGTTCGTAGGCTTGAAGGGCTTTTAAAGCCCGCTTGACTATCTGAAAGTATGTAGATGTGAGCCCCCTTTGAATTCCTGCGGAGACATTCTCTGACACTTCAATGGCATATACCTCCGCCTGGAATATTATCGGCGTGTATTCCATTGGAAGAGCTTTTTGAAACTTGGGACCATATATACCCGCTTTTTGAAACTTGGGACCATATATACCCGCTCCCGTTACTCCATTTTCGAATTTTGACCCATCAGTGTACCATATCTGTGCGCCAGGATTAAATGTGAAGCTATAATTCCTCCATAAATGCCTATTAGGTATAACGTCCTTGTAGCGTTTTGTGAAGTTTACCTTCAGCAGCATCCTGTCGGGGATTTTTAAAAAGGGGTAATTTTCGAAGGTTTTTAGTATCTTCATGTGACCCGTAAAATTCCCTGCCTTGTAATCACCGATTTCCTCCATTCTTAGTGCACTTAGACATGCCTCTTTTTCGATAGTGATCGTTAAAGGGGGTAGCCCTATTATTACATTCAGAGCTTCAGATGGGCACGTTCTCATTGCCTCAGTGATACTAATGCACGCCATTCTTTGTAGCTTTGTCAGTTGATTAGCTGCTGTGCGCTGTTGGACCTTGGGCCCCCATGCTGCATGCGTAACCATAGGTCTCACAATTGTTGTAAAAGTCCAATAAATCATTTTGGGTTTGAGGCCCTACATTTTGCCATGGATGCATTGACAGGAAAAGGGCACGTGTTGCCCCGCCTGCAATTGAATCTAAGTGGGTGTTGCAACAGCGGTGCTACAACAGTAAATATGAAAGGAAGAAAAAATGAGAAATTGACACTGAAATCACATCGCCTTTGTGGTGTAGTGCGCTAATGCGCCTGCACGGCGGTCACGGCCTAGGTTCGATTCCCGCCGGCATCACAAAGATTGCTGATGAAGCCTGTAGCAGTGCCGAAATTGCAATAAAATCAGCTAGTGATGTTTTCCTTTTAATATTGAAAATGTTGTTGTTGTTGTTGTTTCTTTTGAAAAATTCGTTAGAGCAATTAATTGTTCTAATCTGACCTAAAGCTCAATAAACGATTTTCAACTATCAAACAACTAGAATTTGTATTTAAAATCAAGTATGATTTGAACTATCAAACATTTAGAATTTGTATTTAAATTATAGAAAATCAACATAGTAAACAACAAGGTCGTACGGGAAACCTTCAATTTTTTATGATTTGCATACCATTTTGCACTTTTACATATGACAGTTCGTATGAATAGATACGTTCACTTATCCTCTAACTGAACGTATGTCGAATTACGTGTTACACGTTCGCGGATATCATCGTGTCAACTATCCATTTTAAAATGATGAGTTATACGTTTACTGAAAAGACGATTCGACTCCCGGTCTTTTCTGAAAATTGCGGTGGGTGGAGAACAAATTCGTGCCGCAATTCTTTTTATTTGTCGATCTATCGCAAGCTGAGTGCGTTGGAGCATTGTCCTGGTGAAACAACATTTTTACCTACTCAGTTTGAAAATGCTTTGACTTGACTTTGATGCCCAATCGATCCAGCTATTCACAGTAATTTAATTTGCTGATTGTTTTACCAAGTAGGTAGTTTTTTTTTATTCGCCTGGAGGTATGAGATCTTCTAAAGCAGTGGTTTTCAACCGTTTTTTATCGAGCCACCTTTCAATGCTTACGTCGAACTCGTGCCCTCGCCCCCTTCAAAATATTTTTCATGTTCAATAAATTTCTCTTGTTTTATAGAATTAGTTTTTATTAAAAAAAAAAAATAATATTTAATGCAACTTTAAATAATATATATAATTATTAGCAGTTTTAAGTTTACTAAAAATACTACGAAAACTCCAGATCGTGAATACCACTTTTATAAAAAAGAAGATCATTGGTTTTTACAGAACATATTTAAGTAAATTTTTTAAAAACAATTTATAACATTTAACATGAAAAAGCGATTAAAGAAAAACTGAAATGTTTCGATTGAACAGTAATGGCCAAAAACCGCCACAACATATTAAAATAAAATATTTATATTGAAACTTGCCCAAAAAATCACATAGGTCTTTAAATTTGGACTAGATTCAGTTAGTGCACACCTGAGCTCATTTTCGACATTAAGTCTAGACCTATTTTGTGTTTCTATGTTATGCAAATAAATATATGCAGAGGATAAATTAAGCGGTATTTAAACCAAAACTCCTCACAACTTATAAGATAAATCTTATAACATTCCTCATCATTTATCATTTATTTATTTGATAGCTAAATCTTAACAGATTTTATAGCATATTTAAAATTATAAAATAAGATATTTATTACAATTCAAAAATATAAAGTGTGATTTTGATTGAAATCATGTATTATTTACAAACTAAAAAGTTTTAATAAATTGCTTAAAGTATATAATTTTATTAAAGTATAAAAAAATTAAAAAAATAAAAAAAATGTTAGTCAAATCGATAATATCAGACAGCATAGCAGGGTTGCGTTTTCAAGACAAACAAGGTCAAGTTAGCAACAATTTTTGTATCCGGACATCGGCGGAGTCGTGTGACAAACAAGGTATCATACCCAATAAAACACCGCTCTAATAAGTATATATATAATATATATCGTTCTGTCTTCCTGAAGCCGGTGGGATCCTTCTTCTGCTTTTTAGGGAAGGTAGTAAAGTAAGCTTAAGGCACGTTTCATACGATGGAAGCATAATATTGTGGTTCCAAAGGTTATGACGTAAAGCAAAGAGTAAAAATTGTTTTTGATCGGATTATATGGCACCGATATATACGTTATATTGTGGGCTCCATATTACTGATATGCAGTGATGTGCAAAGAAATAGGGACACCTGTATTTTTATATTTAATGATACATATGCAAGGTGCCTCAGATAGAGCATTAATTCCTTTGGGATTCTCCTTAATTAGGCGACTAAGAAAATGCAAGGATGATGGTGACCCCCTTCCCCCTTTAGGAGCTAGAGAAGAAAAACTTAAAGATAGGTGTCATTTCATTTTACTCCATATTTAATGTAACTCTTAACCGATCTCCAAAGTCAGTTGCATCTTGAAAAAGAGACTACATGACCTTCAAACCAATGATATAAAAGCCGTTTTCTAATCGTACCACACTAAAAGTTAACTGTTTTACGTGTGACAATTTCAAATAAAAAAGTAGTTATGTTTGCATTGAATACTCAAGTACTATGGCAAGATCAAAAACCAAGTCAGTAAAAATTTTATCACAAAAAAGTATTGCATGACAAAAATTATCAAAAATATATTTAAAATTCGAGATATTTATTATCAAAGCTTAATTAAAATTTTTTTAGAATTTAGTTGCTCATGACTTTCTTAATTGTGACTTTTTGCAAAATGTTTTATAAAAATCTTAATCTTGATTTTCTTCTCAACAAGTTGTAAACTTTGGAAATGGGCTAAGAGATACATTAAAAATGGAGTAAAATGTACTGACACCTATTTTTTGGTTTTTCTTCTCTAGCTACTAAAGGACCCCCTCCTCGGTCACTATCATCCTTGCATTTCCTTACTCGCCTAATCAAGGAGAGTCACTACCTGAGGGAATTAATGCTATATCTGGGGCACCTTGTATATAACTCATGCAGCTTTGAAAACAAAAATACTGGTGTCCCTATTTCTTTGCACATCACTGTATATTCAAGATTTGGCCTCACAAGAGAGGTATATAATAATTTCGTAGAAAATAGATCATTGAATTCTTTAGATATCTTTTAATGAAATCAATGACACCTCTCGCCTTATTTATCAACATATTAACGTGGAGATTGAAGTGAAGTTTTGAATCCACAATAACACCAAGATCGAGAAAATTGTTGAGTTTTTGGGCGCTTTGGACGGCTTTCTACAGGTTAAGGCTGAAATTACCAAAATTTAACAACTTTATATTTCAAATAAAGAAAATACCAAAATAGATTTTTATGTTTTGTTTTTATTTTTTAACATATTAGTATTAAGTGTTTATAATACTACAATTAAAAACCTAGGATTTTTTTTTTTTGGTAGGCATCGTACTTTTTGTCAAACACATCCCATTAGCTTTTGCACGAGATATTTATCCACTTTCCTAGCGGCCAAATTCCATTTTGTGCGGAACTCAGATATGTTAGAAACTGAAATAATAATTGACCAATATTCCTCTATGACCCCTTTTATATTGATCAAGACTTGAAGTCAAGTTTCAGAGTTTGTAGGCAATTCGCCGCACATCGGAAGCAACGGAAGGGAAAAAGAAACTTGAAGCTGTACCGGCAATTTTGTATTCCTTTTGTTATTTTCGCGTTGTTGGCAGTGCTTTTTATTTTATTTTTCGCATATCAATGTAAGTTTTTTAGACTTCGGTTGCAATAAAATTGTTTTGCATTTAATTTAGTTTCATTTTGCATTAAATTTTTAAGCAAAAAAATTTTGTTAACTTCCATCATGGTAAAAAATTAAAATTCAGTTTGCAAATTTCTATAAATTATAATTCATTTGCTTGCTACCTATCTCGTTTTATTTTTAGAAAACAAAGAAAGAAGACAAAAAATGGAATTCAAGTATTGACCAATGTGAAAGCTTTCGTCAAGTTCAAAAGAGAACGTCAAAAAAACTTGACTTCAAGTCTTGATCAATGTAAAAGGGGTCTATTGGTCGCAATTCTGGACAATTCGATGCATTGTTTTCTTTTGCAACAAAATCGATTCCGTTATCCTTATAAACTCAAAAAACTGATTGTTTGAATTGAATTTGTGAGAAACAAAAATATATTTAAAATAAATGCTTGTCGATTCCAACTTATATTAATTAATTATTCGAAATAATTCTATTTTGATTAAAACACTATACATATGTATATGATCAATGAAAACATAAATCATCTAATATAAATATTCTATTGTTATCACTTAATACTGCAACTGTTAAAGTAAAACACTTTAAGATAAATGATTCAATGAAGTGTTCCTAAACAGTTCAAAGAATTATGTCTAATAATTCGATTGCTTGCTGAACACACTCCTTTGCATTTGACATCTCTAAAAATATGCTGCATTGGCATCACTTTGTGCTTCGTTCAGGTTCAGTATTGATTTAGTCCAGCGTTCAAGTGAGTTAAGTCGTGTGTGTCTATTGAAATTAAAATCTTATATGTAAATTGATCTTATAAATAAATAATAAATATTTTACAAATAGTAATTATTAGTTAATTGTGCCGCTGCTGCTGCTTCCGACGACGACACTTGCAACCACGTAAACTACTGCGGACACCCACATTCAACGCTTAGTATTGAAGAAACATATATTGACGAGTTCTAGCGCTGATTTGCTTCATAAATAAGTTAGAACAGTACATGAGGATGTGGATGGGTGCAGAGTGTCATTATTGTGGAGGCAAATACTAAAGGAGTCATCTTTTTTACAGCCGCTGGAAAATGGACTTATAACGCCGGCTCACAGTTAAGCAGAGGAGCGTTGCGGTGCTGTGCTGTGCGCGAAGTGTTTTGCTTTCGAAGAAACTGTTTGCATGCTTCCCTATGAGGATGCGCTTAGTAAAGTATATAAACGTTGAGCGCACAGGAGAACTCCACTGTGCGCACGCAAGCACTTTGCAAACACTTTCAACAACACAGCACCAAAACGCTCCAAACACAACATAGCACGACAACGATTTCTGGGGATCCCAAATTGTCCCTACATAATTTATTGCCAAACAATTTAAGCCTACCAAATTAAAGTACAGGAAAGATTCGTTGAATTCTTTTACTTCCAATAATGTTTAATTTTTTTTCTGTAAGACTGTTTATTCCTTTTCTAGTCTGAAGCGGTTGCTGATTGCTGTAAGAAAATCTACAATCAACAAAGAATTTTACTAATTGGCAATTTATGCAACCCAAAGCAATTATTGTAATTGCTGGTAAAATCTACTAGCTGCTGTTTTCAATTTTGTTTTGCTTTGCATATATCATATCTAGTAAAAGAGAAGCATATTTGGGTATTTGTTTAAAAAATTATATAAACGAACTCCATAATGATGATCTTTTATTAATTATAAATTATATTCATAGTTCAAGCTGAATTAAAAGAGTTGAAAGAAATTTATAGTGTCGTACTTTAAATATTAAAAGTAGCAAAAACAAACGAATTTTAAAACAAATTTCAACTTTCATCTAAATGTTTTACATGCATTGAATAGGAATATTTTATTTAAGATACAAATCTGGTAGCCTGATACTATCTTATAAGTTAATGAAATTTATAATAAGATCAGATGATAAGTTCTATTTGCATTGTCAATCATTTGAATCTATAACTTTTAACCCTAACTTTATTCGCACATTTGGGCAGGTGCTTCAAGATCTTATTTGGAGCTTCTGGACCGAATTCAACGTCGTGCGATATATTTGATAGGAGATAAAAGTATTTCATCCTCTCTCAACTCTCTTGAGCATCGACGTAATGTAGGTTGCCTAAGCCTTCTGTATAGGTATTACCATGGAAAGTGTTCAAGGGAGATACATGGCCTGACGCCACCAGCTCGTGTGTTTCCCAGGTCCACTCGGGCAGCTGTCCAAGCCCACCCCTTTACCATTGCATCGATGCCTAATAGAACCTCGCATTACCGCGATAATTCGTTCTTTAGTCGCGCGGTTAAGTTGTGGAATAGTCTCCCTGCGAGCGTGTTTCCCGGCAGTTTTGAGCTGTGCAAATTCAAAACAAATCTTCACCGACACTACTCCATCTATCCACCCTCCAACTAACTATCACCCATCTTCCGAATCAACACAATGCTTACGCATTTATAGGGGGCATCCCATGAGCATTGGTTCAGTCTAAAAAAAACAACCCTTATTTACAAGTTTTTTTCGTTAAAGAAAAAAATTAGCTCTTCTATTTTATTTAAAAATTTGCCTAATAAGAACATATACAAGTTGATTAACAATCAAAATAACTTAGTGGTTAATTTTTTGTAAAAAAGAGGTTATTAAAATTTTTTTTACTATATTTTTTGTATTGAATATTTTCTTATTTGGAGTTGAATAGAAAATAACTAATTTAATTCTCTTAACAAAAACAAAAAACTTGTGAATATGGATCAAAACTTATAGTTTTAAATGATGGACAACACAATTATAATTTGCTATCTGTTATCATAATACCTATTATGCAATTATAATTATTTAAGTGAATTTTCAATTATTATTATTATTGCTACACAACTACTGTATAGTTAATAAATGAATAATTGAAAATAATTCGTTGCTTTTCTTTTTACTTTGAGCATAGATTTTGCAATTAGGTCACCTTAGCATTAGAATTGGTTGCAACAAGTAACTGTTTGCCAAAAACAATGTAAAGTATATAGGAGTAACAGAGTTTATTTCCCAAAAACATTTTAACTGTTTCTGATTGGCTGTAAAATGTTTGGCAGCAAGAAGATAGTTATTTAAGGCAAAAATCAATGAAAGATTGTTACAAACAGTATTCCAAACACATTAAGTTTTTCCGTCATTTCTTTGTTATGACAACCACTTTGTTTTTTGAGTGTACCATTTAATCGTGTCTCTTGAACAGTGGCAACTGACTAGGTCAGGTCAAAATAGCGAGTTTGTAGTGTGGTATCTTACAAATGGTAGCAGATGTCGTTTTAAGCCTTTCTCTCTATAAATTTCACCATTTATGGTACCAGTTGTAAAAAGGGGTTTAGATTTTTCACCGCAAGAACATATTGCTTGCCAAACTAGGTACTTTTTAGGGAATTTGGATTTTAATTTCTTCTTGCAAATATCTGGAGCGTCTCCAATACTAGGTGTAGTGTAAAAATCTTGCCCTACGATGTGTCGCAAGTTGGCAAAACAATAATGTCGTTTTCGTTTCTCGAAAAAATGCAATCTTTTTTTCTGCCCTTTTTGGAAATTCTGTAGTCTTGAGAATAAAAATAGTGACCTCTAAAATTGAATCGTTTTCTTTTCGCGGAAATGTTGATCTCAAAAGAAGAAAAAATTCAGATTTTCAGGGATGGCAAAAAGAGGGCAGAAAAAATCTATCGAGAAACGAAAACGCCATAAGTTTCATCATCCATGATCACACATTTAAATTTTGTCAATTGTTTTTCGTAAAGGCGTCGACTGCTTGTTTTCGCTGATGAATTTTGTTTTGAATTCCGATCTGGACAAGCCTGGGCTTTATAGCACTTCAGTCCATCACGCAGCGTTACATTTTGTACAAAATTTTGCGATTTCCTAATTTTATTTGCGACTGCGCGAGTTGAAATAGAAGGATCCTTCGTAAATGCCTTAATGACTTTTTGAGCTGCTTTTAGGTCTCTTTGACCATGCTCACCACCACTTCCACGTTTTCTTTTAATAGTCAAACGTTCGTTAAAGTTTTTAATAACGTTTCTTACCGTTGAATATGGTAATTTTACGTTTTTTGCTATTAATCGTATGTAAAGTTGCTTATTTTGTTATATTGATGCAAAATATGTTTTCTACGTTCAAGCTTTGAAGCCAATTTTGTAACACTGTGACCAGTGAAATGAAAATTTATAAAAGGTATTAAAATAAATGAAACAGAGTCTGTTTCAGACAAATATTTTGTTTACATTATTGAATTGGTTTTTATAATAATAAAGATTAAAAATGATCCAACTTTGGTTAATTCAACCATTAGTTTCCACTCCACCATCTGCAAATTGAACTCAGCTATATCGTGACGGATCCAGATATGTTACATCCATCTTCATAAATCGCATAAAAAATATTTTTGCTCCGAAACAATTCCAAATATTGCTTGGATACACGCCGCGTAAATCATTTTCATGTGTAAAAATTCATGAATGTTATACATAATATTTCGAATGTTTTCTTGAGTAACAAAAAAGTGCCACATTTGGCTTCCCTGAACGTGTTGCAACATTTGTGGTTGTACGATCACGACGAAACTCAGCAAGTTATTATTTAACTTAGTATTTATCAAGAAATTGAGAGATATTTTCTTCCTCTCTGAAGGACATTCTAACACAAAAACACTTTTTTTTCAATTATTTTTTAACATGCATTTTACTATTGTCAATTTAGCTTTTACTAACATAGATAGTTAGACAACTACTTAACAAAGGGACCGCCATCTAACGTTTTTTTTTTCAACTAGTGCTTATTTCGTGAATGGTAACACTTAGCTCATGTCTGATTTGACAGATAATTAGTTTTATCCTTCCGCTGAACGAATATGGTTGTGTATACGCTTGAACAATGCTGGGAAATATTGCGACATTACTTTGAAAATCATGATGCCGATTTTGCCAAAAAAAAATCATCTTTTCAGGTGAAGCTCATTTTGATCTTGGCGGGTATGTAAACAAGCAAAATTGTCGCATTTGGGGCATAGAAAACCCGCATGCATACATTGCTGCACCCAAAACGAGTCACTGTTTGGTGCGGATTTTGGTCCAGAGGCATAATTGGGCCATTTTTCTTCGAAAATGAGCAAGGAGTGGCAGTTACAGTCAATGGCGATCGTTATCGGGCCATGTTGAACGAATTTTTGTTCACAAAAATTGAAGAGGAGGATATTGGCAACATTTGGTTTCAACAGTACGGCGCTACGTGCCACACAGCCGAAGCTACACTCGATGTTTTGCGCCCTGTTTTTGAAGATCGCATTATCAGCCGCAGAGCTGTGTCGTTTGGCCACCTCGGAGCTGCGATTTGACACCGTTGGACTATTATTTGTGGAGTGCCCTCAAAGAAAAGTATTACGCCGACAAGCCAGAGACAATTGACGCTTTAAAGGACAATATTCGTGAAGCCATTGGTGAAATACAGCTGTACACAATCGATAATGTGCTTAAAAATTGGACCGATCGTGTAGGCTACTGCATGGCCAGCCGAGGCAGCCATTTGAGTAAAATTATTTTTATAAAGTTATTCATTATTAACCGGAAGGATTGTACTTTCAAATAAAAAAAGAAATTTGAGAAAATATTTAGTATTTTTTTTTTAATAGAATTTCCAAAAAAAAAAGTTATTTGGAGGACCTGCCTTTGACAAAGTTTCACACCTATCGTGAAGTATTATGAAAAATATTTGGCTAAACTACTTTGACTCTAAATGAAATAAAAATTTTAAAATATAAAGCAGATAATTGCGCTGTCTTTATTGGAGAAATGTTTAAAAGACCAAATGTTTAGACATCACCGTTCCTTACTTTACCACGCTATAAAGAAACATCAAATCAATCAAGAGCAAAAACTTTTGTTTTCACTGTTTTAAAAACGAAACTCATTATAAAATTTAAGTAAAATAGTTTGTGTATTATCCAAACATTATGATATCCTGAGAAAGTTTGCTGATTTATCTGTCACTCCTGACTGAATATCTAATTGCAAAGTTTTAAGACAAGAAAAATTAACTCACGCATATACTTAAGTCATCTCCGTTAAATGATTGCATTTTCCGCCACAAAGTGTGCACCTCTTCCATGAGAACCACTCAACAATTACAGGTATTTTGTGCGAAAACTAAGCACGAGCTGCTGTTGCCACTTTAAATTAGCCAACAGCAAGAGACAGCCGCTTGAAACGAGACTCGAACTAATGCGAACTAGCCAGTTCTCTTTCTATGTTTTTTGCGCTCTATGAGCTTACTCTATGACCGCTCAGTGCAGCAACAGCCGTTTCTCAGTCGTCGATCGACGATGACTAGCTAGTGGCTAGTGGAGTATAAAACTTCTTTGGTATGCAAGTCATGGCTTAATCTTACCTTGAACTTGGTCGTGGCTAGAAGCAGCTTCTTGATTGGTTACCAGCTGCCGTATCTTCATCTTTACGCACGTGTTGAAAATATTAAGTGTTCGATCGATTTATTGAGTCCAAACCTCGACAATGTTCTGGTTATTGAGATAAGCCATAAAAAAGTTCTGCTAGCGCGATGAATTAAAATAAAAACCAGAAAATAGTACCGGTGGCTATTGTGTCGCTGAAGTGTTTGTGCTTTTTTGTGAAAGTGAAGAGAATTTCGTTATTAATTGTTAATTCAAATACCAAATTGGCAATTGTTCGAGAGATATAAAACGAAAATAAAAAAAAAATAAAAGATATATAAAAACCTTTCAGCAAGATGGACTGGAGAAGTAACATGTTTATTTTGTTGACTTTGCTGCCGCTGACTAAATGTTGGACACCTTTTAAGCCTGCAGCGTCTCAAAGTGTCAGACAGAAAATCAGTAAGTTTTGTTGTGGTTTTTATTTTTAGTTTTAAGCAAACGTAACTGTGGCAATAAACAAATTATAGTAAATTTTATACACAGAAGCTACTTTTTAACATTAGGATGAGACAAGTTTATTTGAAAGTTGAAGCAGGTTTTTAACATAGATCTCGGTTAAATTTTTTTTTTTTTTTTTTTTGTTAAAGATTGTTTGATTTCACTTTTAATTTTTTTGTAGATAAAATTTAGTGCAATTTAAAAAGATTATATGTTTTATTATATACGTTTTAACGATATATTTAGTTTTGAGAGAACTTACTATTTTTAACCCACTAAAATTTTTTTGTTGAAGACTTTGTTGATTACAATGTATATTTTGATAGTATTTAAGTTTAATTGTAAATGTATTATTAGATTTTGTTTGTTTTTTTATAACTGATGGGCTTATTGCAAGAACAAGATAAGCCACATAAGACATATTTTGAAATAATCGACTCTAAAGTTTTGAAAAAATATATTTTTGTATGAAGAAATGGAATTGAACACGGAAACTTGTAAAAATAGGTTAGAGAATTAATAAGAAATAGCCAACATCTCCTCAGCATTTATTGGCAATGCATTGAGTAATTTTTTCAGCTTAAGCAATGGATTTTTTTATCATGTTTTTTTTATTATGTTATTGTAATAAGCCCTTAAATTGTAAAGTGTTTTTAAAGTGTAAATGTCGTACACTTTTTAAATATTTATTTTTAAATAAGGGATATGAAACGTATATCTTTCGAAAGGTACTGCATCTTAGATGTGCCGAAATATGTTCTATTTGAAATTGATGACCTATGGCCCGAAATATGAACGTTGAAAGTTTATATTCATATCAGTAAAGGTGCTCCGGGCTAGGAAAAGGTAGAATAGTGAATGAAGTATCGGATGAAAGGTCAGGATGAGGAAGCTTGCACACTATGATTAGATTTTAGATTATGATCTTTGACTTGAAATATAAGCTAATGCATTAGTTCTAGCACTATCGAATGCTTATTTTATTTTTTTGGTTCAAGCATAAAGTATTGATTTTTTCATTTCGCGTAGAGGTCAAGGTTATTTGAAAAAGCACTTTTTATCAGTTGTTATACTATTTAATAAATAAAACTTTCTTCTCTTATCACATAAACTAGTTTCGTAGTATTACATTATGTAGTTTTCTTTAGCTAACCGATTATGTTGGTTGGCACTGCTAAAAATGTTAAGTATATTTTAGCTTTTTAAATCCAACTCAACCAAAAACCAAATTGAATAAAATCCCGTTTGATCGCTTAAGCTTTCACTATAAGAAAAGATATATAAACACAAAAAAACAAAACAAAACAAAACTAACACACTACTTAACTAAGAAGCAAAACTAACACAAGCCATAAACGCATCGTGATAGAAGCGTTTATACAAGAAACCAATTTATTTCGAAAACAATGTGCAGAAATTCCAAACAAGTTAGTTGCTATCAAGCCGGTAAGACATGCTGTATAAACCGGACAATAAGACTCTTCAGGTTTTAGCCTAATAATAAAAACAACTCATCAGTCTATGTATGTGGCAGTTAGAGTGCATTACAGGATTTGTTTTTATCCAGCCTCTGATCAAGCGCTTATGTATAAATATTTAGATCTTAGACAATCAGGATATAATGCCACTGTTGAAAAAATCTGTACATTGAATATTTATATTAATTAAAGTTTTTTCTAAATGACCTCTATATTAATTATGTTGACTTTATATGATTTAAATACAAATTCTAAATGTTTGATAGTTTAAATCATACTTGATTTTAAATACAAATTCTAGTTGTTTGATAGTTTAAAATCGTTTATTGAGCTTAAGGTCAAAGTTAGAACAATTAATTGTTCTAACGAATTTTTCCAAAGAAACAACAACAACAACAACAAAGTTTTTTCAATATGAAAAGGAAAAAATCACTAGCTGATCTGATTGCAATTTCTACTTCACGCAGTGCGTTAGCGCACGCTTGCACGGGTATCACAAAGATTTCTGATGACGCTTTTAGCAGAGTAGAAAGTGCAATCAGATCAGCTAGTGATTTTTTCCTTTTCATATTGAAAAAACTTTGTTGTTGTTGTTGTTTCTTTGGAAAAATTCGTTAGAACAATTAATTGTTCTAACTTTGACCTTAAGCTCAATAAACTATTTTAAACTATCAAACAACTAGAATTTGTATTTAAAATCAAGTATGATTTAAACTATCAAACATTTAGAATTTGTATTTAAATCATATAAAGTCAACATTTATATTAATTTCTTGAAATATTGAAGAATGTTAAATCCAAAAATGTGATTTTTTTAAATGTGTGTCTGTCTGTCTGTCTGTCTGTTTTAGCATCACGCGGACACTTATGAATGGTTTAGTTTGTTTATGCTTGGCATGAAGATTTCTTATGTCTCTAGGCTTCTAGGTAACCTATAGTGTATATTTTATCCAGTAAAAATAATTCTATTTAAAACAAGGACTTTTCTCACTAAAAGATAAAAAAGTAAGTTAAAAAACTAAAACACAACTACTAAAAGGCACGCTCTAAAAAGTATAAAACAAAAAAATATTCTCACCTGAAATTGTTATGTACAAACTATTCAATATTCTTTGTCTATTACATAAACGACTTGCAAATATATATTTTATTGTATACAGTACTCATTTAAAGTGATGTTCAGAAGATATACGTGGTATTATGCCACCTCTTGTATATTGCCATATGTCGCCTATAGATGAATAATGCACTTTGCACTTTGGTTTCAGTTTTTTTAACTTACTTTTTATTTAAATTGTTTTGGGGATATAATTTTTATATAATCCAAAGTATTAACTAATAATCATTTCTTTGATGAGCAAATTATGTTTGTTATGTCATTTAAAAAATGCTTTTAGTTCATGACTTTACGTCATAGCCTTTACATTCATGACGTTACATGGCTAATAGCCAGCGGACGAAAAAAACGCTTCCAACGATACCTTATTCGTCAATATATGATAAGTAGCTTAGAAGTTAGGGGTTTAGATGACTTTCTCTCGTCTAGAGGGCGCCATATTAATTTCAATGTTACGTCACACAGCCTATAACCAGCAGATGATTAAAACGCTTCCAAAGATACTTATTTGATCATTATTATTTATAATAAATAAAGCCTAATAAAAAATTGGGACAAACTTAAATAAACAATAACATTATTGCAGCTAATAAAGTGATATATTACGATTTCAATTCATTAGTATTCGACATGTGCATTTTTTGTCTCAATATTATACCAGTCTAATTTTTACAATATTTTTTTCATACAAAGATAATTGCTTTGCTTTCAACTCTTGAAGTGAGATTGGAATCTTACAATGATATTTTAAAGCTACTTTTATCATTTTAGCTTTTTGGAAACGTATTGATAGTAGTTTTTTTCTTCGTTGTACTCATAATTGGTTGAATAGCAACACGTAATATTTGGCAGAGCTTCTGTAGCAAACTCAAATAACTCTTTTGGTATACGGATGGGATTAGTCTAGGGCTGCCATAAGTCTACAGCACTTGACCGGGACAATTTTGCACATTTTTTATTATATTCCACAGAAACACAAATACACGAATTTTTAATATTATAAATTGCCATTTATTAAAAAAACCTAAATCAAAATAACTCATTGATACATAAAGTATGTAGTACATACGTTATATATAAATCTTATGACAAAAAAAATAAGTATCAATTCAGTCAATGAGGTAAAAAAAATATTGTTTGAACTTACAATATTTTGCAGACTTTTTTGATTCATCAAGAACATGCTTTGGCGTTTTAATATTTTCATATAAGTTTGTGCACGTCATAGAATAATTAAAATTGCATTGCATAATGATTTCCAAGGTCGTTATGTTGAGATAGTTTCTTTCCGTACTAAATTGCGAGAAGGCCAGTGAAAATACACACTCCATTTCCCTTGTGCCCTGGAATAGCGATTACAAATTGTACTATCTTTAACAAGTTTATTTTCGCTCTTGGAATTCAGACTTCTGTAAAAAAAGTAGTTCCATTTTCATTCATTTGCATGCATTTGCAAAATTTTTTCTGTTTTTACTGATACACTTTTAATTTTTTCTTCAATTTATTTTACCGGGACATTTTTTGCTGTGTACCGGGACACAGGGAAACCAATCTCAAAACCGGGACGTATGGCAGCCCTGGATGAGTCACCCTTTGAAAGCTTGCTCTAGCAGAAAGTCGATCAGAGTTCCACCTACTTCATCACATACTCCTTTGCTATGTGATGTTGGGAAGAAGTGCTGCCATTTTAAAATCTTCAAAATGGTGCTTAATTAAGACTTATAAAATTTTATTTATTTTTATATTGTCCACTTGCACTGTCCGAAAAGTATATTATTTTATTGACATATTTTTAATTTGTTCTTATAAATTTTACAACATTATGTCTTTTAAATAGAAAAACAACAATAGTATCATGACGTTGGCACTCAGAAACAGAACCAAAACCTTTAATATTTTAATTTTTATTTTAAAAATTGATTTTAACATTTAAATTACTTATGACCAGGGCTCGGATTTTGATGACCTAAAAACCGCAGAAAATGATCTAAAAATTGACCAAAATGACAAAAATGACAAAACTGCAGAAAATTACCTAAAAAACGCAAACAATTACATAAAACAATAAAAAAATATTTAAACATTTAAAAATAAAACATTGCTGAAATCAAAATTTATTGTACAACATTTTTATACATAGCGTTACAGTATATTACAAAGAATATTTTTAAGTTATTAAAATTGAAGGAACGTCGATTGTCTGGAAAAATGTTTTTGTAAACAGAAAAACTTCTTTCTACTTCTGCACTGACGATAGGAAAATATTTAAAAGACGATATGTCATCAGATGCAAGTTCCTCTTTTAATTTCATTGTATTCAAATTTTTGCCCCCTAATATTTCAACAATAGAGCATAAAAATAGAGTTAATTAAAAGTAGCATATCTTGACCTTTTATCAAACACTTGTTTCATCTTTCTACATACCCTTTTTTCAGTTTTATCACACGCAGAGTTTTTTCATCGAGGTCATTAAACAAAGCTACTACTTTTTCGATAGGTAATGTTTTTGATTGAAAAGACTCTATTGTTAAAGCAATATGTTTAAAAATTTACATTTTTACATTATTTAATACAAAAAAATTCTATGACAATGAAATAAATTTAGTAAAAATTATCTAAAAACTAAAACCGATAAAAAATGACGATAAAATGGCTTAAAAACTTTCCATATTTGGAATTTAGGAAACATAAATGGACGTTCTAGATATCCAGGAAATGTCTTTGAAGCAGCAGAAAAAGATGACATGTCATCGAAATCCTAGCTCTGCTTATGACAATAATGGTATTCCCTTAACGCTTCTTAAACTGCTTAACTTTAAGCAATTGGGGAATTTTAAGCGAACTTTGTATGGGTCATTTTTTACAAGGTTTAAGCTACAATTTCTATGCGTAAATATGTTTGCTTAAACTATCAGCAGTCAAACTTGAAACGATTGTATTATATGCTCACTTAATGCTGCCTCCACCTCTGCCGGTGCACCCACTGCTGTTATTGCTGCTAATGATGTAAGAGCTGCTCTCTCGTTATTAGAAGTAAAAAATCTACCCGGTGCACATAAGTTGCATACACACACTCATGTCAATGAACGTTTTGAAGGCCACGGCTCTGTAACAACTGATGATACAGTTCGCTCTCATAATAGTGGGACATATGTTGAAGCTATAGATACAGCTTTACCAACTGATAATATTCTAAATTACTATGCAAATAATTTTACGAATTCTAATCAACGTTTTAATAGAAAAACTAATGCTATAATTGGCACTAATGACTACCAAGGTGAAAATATTGATGTCATAAGACGGCGCAAATGGTTTCATCTATCTAATTTTCGACCTACGACAACGTACGAAGCTATTCAGAACTATGTCGTATCTAAGGCTAGTATTGCTGCATCGGAAGTCGTATGCTATAGCCTAGCTAAAAGAGAGGTTCTAAATGCCAATCGTGTTTGTTTTAAATTAGGCATTCCTGCCATTCACGCACACACAGTCTTTAACTAAAATTTTTGGCCTGCTGGAGTTCGAGTAAAACCATTTAACAACATTCTAAAAAACGTCAAGCGTCCGTCGGTACAGAACCAGCAATTTTAAATGCTTCTATACCGACGATCCCATACAATTATGCACCACTGCGTCCACATAAAACAGAAGTATACTATCATAATGTTGGTGGACTTCGCACTAAATCAACAGAATTTTCTCTAAATGTGATTGACTGTTCTTATGATGTCATTGCACTAACGGAGACCTGGTTGCATCAGAATATTATAACATCTGAACTTTTTGATGACCAATTCGAAGTATTTAGACGTGACCGCAGCTCAACAACTGGCTTAACCCGTGGACGTGGTGTATTAATTGCCGTCCGTGCACATTTTAGATGTCAAGAAATATCATTACAACATCTATCAGGTGATGTGGAGCAAATATGCGTACGTGTTGATTGTCCGGTTGCCGGCGACGTGGTTGCTGCACAATCCTTTTTAAGTATCTATATTTTTGTATCTTATATCCCACCATGCTCAAGTAGTGAAATTTATACTAAGCATTTTATTAATATACTTAATGTAGTTGAACGACTTAAGGACAATGACTATCCATTAGTTCTCGGTGAGTATGATTCCAAGCTCTATGAGTAATATTGTTGAAATAGAATTTTTAGACTCCGTCTTCTCGTTGGGATTGTGTCAATTAAATTCAGTTAAAAATAGTTTAAATAAAATTTTGGACTTAGTTTTTTCTGATCGTGATCTTAATGCTAATTGTAACGAAGCTGATTTCCTTTTGTCAAATAACTCTTTGCATCATAAGGCGCTTTTAATTCAGTTGGATACGGCAACCTTAAGTATACCTGCTCTAGAAGAGGATACTTTTGTATTTGCTTTTAATAAGGCAGACTATGTTGGCATGTCTAACTTCTTATATAGTGTCGATTGGCGTACAGTTTTTGGGGAAAATCTTTTATTTAATTATGAATTTTTCATTAATATTATTAACGAAGCATTTGTGACTTTTGTTCCTATAAGGAAAATTAAGAAGAACACCAAGCCGGAATGGTTTAGTAGAGATCTCTTCAAATTAAAAAACCGTATGAATAAATTATACAAAAAGAGTAAATTGAACATGTCTTTTCGTGAAAACTATCTTGTGGCTCGTAAACAGTATGAAACTCTGAAGATCTCCCTTTATAGAAGTAATGTCCGGGCGTTGGAAATACTAAGGGTCTACCTAAAAATATGTATTTTAAAGATAAAATATCGAACAATATTGAGGATGCATGTAATATGTTTGCTGACTACTTCCAATCAAATTTTGTTTTAGATAATGTTCCTATACATCAAGATCGGTCGCTATATAATGGAGAGCGAATCACTGATTTGGGCAGTTTAGTTCTTTCGGTAGAAGATGTTTTTAACGAGTTGTTGTCACTCGATATTAATAAGGGCGCTGGCCCCGATAATATCCCACCAATAGTCCTTAAAAAATGTGCTGCTGCACTTGCTCAGCCTCTTTCACTAATTTTTAATTTGTCCCTTGAGAAAGGTATATTTTTGGATATTTGGAAGGTTTCAATTATAGTCCCTATTCATAAATCTGGATCAAGACAAGACATTGGAAACTATAGACCAATATCTAAGTTACCATCAATTCCCAAATTGTTTGAAGCCTTGGTGAAAAAGCAGATCTATCAAGGCATTAAAAATTCGATATCTGAAAGCCAGCATGGTTTTGTCTCTGGAAAATCAACCTCTACAAACCTGGTTCTATTCACTCACTTAATAAAAAATGAATTGGAGAATGGTAAACAAATAGACGTTATTTTCACAGATTTCGCTAAAGCATTTGATAGAGTTCAGCACTCTATTCTAATTAATAAGCTCAGTCTAATGGGTTTTCATTCTTCACTCTTGTCTTGGCTTAGTGAGTACCTTTTAGGTCGTAGCCAAAATGTATGCATTGGAAAGACGATCTCAAAAGCAATAATTAATCATTCAGGTGTGCCACAGGGTAGCCACCTTGGGCCATTGTTATTTATTCTTTTCATCAATGATCTTCCTAATTTTATACAGTACTCAGAATGCCTTATGTATGCTGATGATGTTAAGATTTTTAAATCTGTAAGCTCTCCCAGTGATCAATGGAGTTTACAAAGTGATTTAAATAGTCTGCACTCATGGTGTATGCTAAATAAACTGAATTTAAATTTGTCAAAATGCAACATAATGTCATTTTATATGATAAGGTCTCCAATGTTTTTTGATTACTCAATTTTATGCAACGCCTTGATTAGAGTAGATTCTAAATCTGATCTAGGTGTACTCTGTGATAAAAAGATGTCATTTTCAGGTCATTATGACAACATAATTAGTAGGGCTAATGCTATGATGGGATTCGTTAGACGCAACACTAGAGAGTTTGCTGACCCGTATACCTTAAAGACTCTTTTCATTTCCATTATAAGATCAATACTTGAGTATGGGTGTGTAATATGGGACCCATTTTATGAGTCGCATAGTACAAGATTGGAAAAAGTCCAAAAACGTTTTACTCGTTTTGTTGTGAAAAAACTAAATTGGAATTTTATGCCAGAGTATAGCTCCCGATGTGCACTTATTGGGCTTAAATCATTGAGTTCTAGAAGAAAATATTTTCTTATAACTTTTGTTCGTGATCTTTTAATGAATAATATTAACTGTGCGCCAATCCTC
Organism: Dichetophora obliterata; assembly: GCA_963920525.1. NCBI lineage: Eukaryota > Metazoa > Arthropoda > Insecta > Diptera > Sciomyzidae > Dichetophora > Dichetophora obliterata. The sequence goes on from OY986438.1 coordinate 171,185,993, forward strand.
GCCCGTCTCAATATTTATGCTCCGGAAAGACACTTTAGTTAGGCAAAGAGATTTTTTTTACGTTCCGCACCATAGAACTAACTTTGGCCGGAGTGATCCGATTTTTAACATGTGCACTGTCTATAACAGTGTAAGTGCTCGTATAGATTTCACTCAAAATAGAGAGGCATTTAAGCAAACTGTATTGAGTATTGTATAAATCCTTAATTTTATATTCTTATAATATTTCCATTATAATTATTGTTTTAGTATAATTTAAGATGCAATAAATAGACTGTTAAACATTTTTGTCGATAGTTTATAAATAAATAAATAAATAATCAAAATAAATAAATAACTGCTAAAATTCAGATTGTTTTAAATATTCAATTCATTTTTTCTTTTTACTTTGCTTAGGCATTTTAAATGTTTAAATTTTATATTGTTCAATTTATATCAGCTGTTATTGACATGTGCGCGGAAAATCAAACAGAAGGACAAAGAGTGCATTCCCTTAATAAGAGCTCTGAAGTTTACATGTTTACGAAATGGGAAATTTAAACTTTTAAGGAATACCATTAATATTAAATTTTTTACACTTTTTTTGAAACTATTCTTAAAATTCACTTTTTGATCTTCAAAATGAAACAAAATTGTTTTCCTTAGCTGAAAAAGAACCGGAGTTATGAATGTTTGAAAATTAGTCTCCAAGATAAAAATCGCGAATATCTCAAACTTTTAACCCCCTATATTTAAAAAAAAATTCTCGAACACATGTCTCTTATAGAACCGATATAGAACCTGTAAATCTTCAGGCAAATCAAAAATGTGTTGGTCTAAATGGTTTTCGGTTTGTAAAAGAATTACCCATATAATTCAAATAAATCCATACTCAAAGAATCCGTTTGCAGGGAACTTAAATTAAAATCATTAAAAATTGTTTTTTTTCTCAAACAATCTCTTCCTCTTTTTAACCGACTTCAAACGGAAGGATGTTCTCAAGTTGGTTGGTTTTTTTTTAAATTATGTACATCGATAACTCCTAAAGTACTTGCTCGATTGCCACAATTTTTTGTCAACAGATAAAGATATAAGACGCGGAGGTGCTCGTATAAAAAAGTAGGCAGTATTCGACACAGGGGCGTGGAAATATAAGAAAACCTTTGTATATCGAATAATATTAACACTAGAGTACTGAAATTTAGTACAGGGGTAGGCACAATTACTGAAAGTTATGTTTAAAAAAGTGGGCGTTATTCAATGAAGGGCGTGGAAATATTAGAAAAATGCTGTAACTCGAATAATATTGACACTATGGTACTGAAATTAGGTGCAGGGGTAGGAATATTTATAGAAATTTACTGTTAATAAAGTGGGCGTTGTTGGAAAAAAGGGCGTGGCAATATAAGAAAAATACTGTATCTCATTTAATATTGACACTAGGGTACTAGAAATTGGTACAGGGTTAGGAAAAATTATTACAAATTATGGTACAAAAAGTGGGTGTAATTCGATAAAGGGCATGACAATATAATAAAAACGCTCCAACTCGAAAAATATTGATACTTAGGATATTGAAATTAGGTACAGGGGTAGGCATAGTTATGAAAATGTGCTGTCAAGAAAGTATCAGCCGTTGGAAAAAAGGGCGTGGCAATATAAGAAAAATACTGTATCTCAGTTAATGTTGATACAAGGGTACGAAAATTCGTTACAAGAATGGGAAAAATTGTCTCTAAATTGTCTCCATCATAATCTCTAAAAAGGAAGAAATAAAAACTTTTTAATAAAAAAAACCAACTTCAAAACCACTACAAAGTAAAAAATAATTTTAAATTACTTTTCACATTAAGCCTTGGTCAAATTTGTTAATTCATTTATATATATTATTCAATTGGAAATCTTATTTTTATAAAATTTTTCTATTTTGTACTATTATCATAAATATATTAATTTCTCCGTGAATATAAAACCTTTAAAGTCGGGTCTTATATAATCAGACTTTTATAAAATAAACACTGCGGCTTTAAAGGTTTTATAATCATAAGAAATTAATATATTTATGATAATAATACAAAATAGAAGAAATTTATAGTAATAAGATTTTCAATTTAATAATATATATAAATAAATTAACAAATATGACCAAGGATTAATGGGAAAAGTAATTAAAATTATTTATTACTTTGTAGTGTTTTTGAAGTTGTTTTTTTTTTTTTTTTTTTGTTAAAAAGTTGTTTACAGCACACTCTAACAAATCTCACCTTTTTTCAAAAGAAAATGAAAATATAACCCTTAAAACAAAATTTGTAAAAAAAACTTCTCTAGAAACACCTAGTTTATCAGCATATAAAAAAATAATTTCTTATAAAAAACTCTTTTATCACATTTTAAGCATTTTTGGCATTTTTGCCATGCTCTGTAATTCTACTTTTTTTTTGCTTTTGTTTTTCTCATATATTTACAATGAAAACCGTTTGGTTCGAATGAAAGCCTAATTTTTGTATACCTGTGTTTAGGCCAAACTTCTTTTGTGTTTATATTCAACAAATAAGACTGATGTTCTTGCCTCCCCACTCCCCCTTGTTGCTGCTTTCAGTAGCCGTGTTGATTTAAGGTGTCCACTATCAACACCTTAATATCAAGTTAAGTACATTACTTAATGCAAGTGTATGTGTGGTGCTAAGTAGTCTTAAAGAGTTCTGCGGTATGCTATGTTTTTTCCGTCTTAATTCTTCATAATATTTTTTTTTATTATAATCATAATGATGATTATTGTTGGTAGAATTTTTTATCGTAAAATACAACAGGTCTAGAATTTTGCGTAGTACGCGTACCTACCTACTTTACATCTGGTTTTGACTAAGTTTATGAAACCGTTACTTAGCCAAACGCTGACCCATATTCAAGTCAAGTGTGCGGAACCCTACATCGACTCATCAACTGAAATGCAATTTTAATGAATGAATGAAAGAAACAAAAGTGACATTAAAATGAAAATAAATGTAAACTGCGATCCAGTTAATCTTTTTACTACTACTTCAGACAAGTTTATAAAACGTACAGTGCAAAAAAGATTCGCACTTTTTGCTGTTTTTGTTATTAACGTTGTTATACGTATGTTTTTTTATTATACATGTTTGTTCAATGTATGTTTTTGTCTGGGTTCTGCATATTGCACATTAATGGCAATGTGTTTTTATCACATTACACATTTACTATTTTTAATTTTTTTGCCAACATTTTTTATTAATGTTGTGTAACTTGCAATAAAGTTTCTGTGCTTGGCTTAAATAGCTTTTAAGATGTTATGTTTAAACATTAAGCAGTACAGTTTTAAAATAAAGTATCTCGTCATATTTCTCACTATTTAATTAAAAGATTTAGAAAAAAAATTTAATTTTTGCAGTGACTTTCTAATTAGTTTTCAATGTTTAAAACAATGACTTTAAATGGTATAGTGGCATATATGACACACTCAGAGTAAAAAGGTAACGTACCAGTACAAGACTTGTACAAACTTTTCAGTCTTCATTGCCATAAACCTCACTTTGAAATTAATTAACTAATTTAATCATGATATTATATAAATTTTTTTCATTGCGAATTTAAAAAAAAAATTACCTAAGATGTTTATTGGGAAATGAAAATTGAAAATTTATATTTTTTTTTGTGTAAGTTTTTTTTATAATTCTACAAAAAATTGACTTCATTCTACTTAATTCACTCAAATTATTCAAATAAATAAAAAATTGGAGTGAAAAGGTAATTATACATAATACTAGCTGAACCCGGTGCGCTTCGCTACCCCCTGGTATAAAATAAAATTAAAAGTATGTATATATTTACAAAAATTTATTTATTTAATTTAAATATTGCAATGCTTCGCCTCTTTTTTTGTTGTAAACCAATTAGAATTCAGCACTGAATCGCATGTAATTTGCTTCGTGCTCCCCCTTTTTATTTTTAGACCAATCAAAAAGCAGCAATTACACAATCAGCTGTTTCGCAGTCAGTTGTGGGAGAATGAGAATGGGGTTACCCCACTCTCTATTTTAATTAACACGTATTATAAAATCAGCTGTTTTGAAGACAGTGGTGGAAGAAAGAGAATGGGGCTACCCCACTATTTTAATTAATATGTATTTTAAATTTGTGGTAAAGCCGTTAATAAACGTAGTAAAAAAGTAGGTGCAGAAGTGTGCATGGTCGAAAAATATTATCATGTAATAAGCATTCCTGAGTCAAAGCTGAACGCTGTGAAAATTTAAGATCGGTTATCAGGTCCAGCCTCCAATATATCTCAAACAAAGGGGCGTTCTCCGCCCACTTTTCTTTTGGTACGTATTTCTATTCATGCCAATACCATATATAGCAAATACTGCCGCCGTTGGTCAAAAAATGCCCAAGATATGACGATTTTAAATTTTGGGTTATATGGGCGAGGCCACGCCCCTTCGTCCACTCACAACTTTATATAGTCAAGAATTTATTATTTCGTAAGAATATCCTATTGTGAAAATTGAATGACGATCGGTCCAGTAGTCAAGACTATATTGCGATTTTTAATTTTCCTAAAAAGGGGCGTGGTCCCACCCACTTTTCTCCTGGTACGTATTCCTAATTATGCCAATACCATATGTACCAAATAGCATCAACGTAGGTCAAAAAATGCCCAAAATATGGCGATTTAAATTTTTGGATTATATGGGCGGTGCCACGCCCATTTGACCAATAAAAACTTCATATAGCCTATTATTCTTTCCAGAGTCATAGTAAAATGCTCTGAAAGTTTCAGGAAGATCGGTCAAAGGGTTTGGCCTCCTATAAAGCACAAACAAACAAACAAACAGACAGACAGACATTCATTTTTATATATATAGATTGAAAACAGATTAATTATAATTAAAGTAAAATGGGGCGAAAAAGGTTAATTTGGTAATAAAAAAATATATGGCTACCTTACCTGTAGATAAAAAGTATATAAAACTTTAGGTAAATACATATTACAAAAAAGTATTTTGTATAGCAAACATTGTTAGCGGTATAAGTAAGTATCTGAATTAAAAAAGGGGGCGGTGAAGTGGGCGTGGTTCATAGTAATATGGCGACGTTAACAGTATTAAGAGCAATATACTACCAAATAAAAAATAATCTGTTGGAAGGATCAAATTTGTACAGAGAACAAAAAGTTTAAAACTTAAATTTGGCGTGAAAAGGGGCGTGAAAGGGGGCGTGGCGTAAGAAATGTTTATTTCTACCTCGCCTGGAGTATAATGTGTATACAATTTGAAGTAAATCTGTTAAAAACTATATGGGAGCATTTGCATAATTTTAAAAAGTGGGCGTAAAAGTGGGCGTGGTCGAAAAAGTACCCTATTAATCATGCCAGAGTCCCAGTTAAATGCTGTGAAAATTTCAGGAAGATCGGTCCAGAGGTTTGGTCTCTTAAAAGGTACAAACAAACAAATAAACAAACACACATTCCATTTTATATATATAGATATGCACAAACTTTGCGCAAAGTATTATTTTTTTAAAATTAAAAGTAAAAATATTAGGCGTTATCATAAATATATTTTCCAAGAAAAACTTAGAGATTTCTTAAACTGCAACTAAAAATTAACTTATATATGAATTACTGAAAACAAATCAAGTCTATCTGTGAGTTTTGTATTTTCCAGTGTTTGTAATTTCTTTTATTTAAAGAAATTGAGAGAAATTTTACTAATTTTTGTAAAAAATGAAAATAAATACAGCAATTCCATTTTGAACGTACCGGCTTTACGGAATGACCATCTCCGATTTGGATAAAATTTTTCATGGAGCATTAGTGACGTAAATAAAAAACTTAATTTTGAGGAAAAAAGTTTGGCGTGAAAAAAACGGCAAAAACGTCGAAAATTGATTTCTACTAAAATTCATATCTCAAACATTTCTTAACAGATTGTTTAATTTGAACTACCGTTAGAAAGGTAATTAATCGCATTTTACTCCACAAATAATTTTGGTAAGTTTTGGTGGTTTCATCCCTTGCTGTTACGTAATTGATTTCGATGTAGAGGTTCGAAGAATACCATTTACAAAATTTAAATAATTTTTTCCTTAAAGCTGGCGAAATTACCTTTCCAACAATAACTGCGTTCGATTCGCCAGTGCTCAACTCACTTGCGAAAAAAAACGGCTACTCATTTAGCTGTTTTTACTTGCTCAATAGTTGGCAACACTTTTGTTTTGACAGCTCACATTAAAGTCTGCCAATAAATTAAATAAAATAAATACATTTTATTTAAAAGATATATGAACACCACTCAACAAGAGAAGGTATGCCTTTTTATTAGAAATTTTGGGATAGCTCTAAAACGGATTCCTGCAAAGGTACACAAAATAGCAATTAGAGTATTGGCGAGCATCTTGGGCTTTCTGCTGCTCACAAGCTCTATATGCGATTGGAAGAATACCTTTCAATGGTAGATACTTTTGCTGTTGTTAACCTTTAACTTTGGAGGTGAATTTTTTTGACATGGTCTGTGAAGTGGTGGTAAATTTGACCCCATTTTAATTTTACTAAAAATTCTAATAAAAAGGGGTTTTTTAAAATTACTTTTTGTTTCAAAACTAGTTTGCATATTTTTGCTTAAAATAAATACAAATTTCACTTTGTTTTCTTTTTCAAGTTAACAAAACTGGCACTTTGTTTAACAAGCCTTCTGTTAAAAACGACAAAAATATGTTAAAATGCATTTGTTTGGCACTGTAGTTCTTTCCGTTCTTTCAGAGATGACCAGAAAAAAACTTTGCATCAAATATTCTTACTGATATCTTTATTTAGTTGCTTGGTTTCAGCCTTGGTTTCGCCAATTTTCCACACATTTAGTTTCCTATCAAAGAAATAGTTATATTTAAATTATTTTGTAAAATGGTTTTATTAACCCTTTGACGGCGTCCGACATTTTAAAACATTTTTAAAATAAAACTTTTCCAATCAGAAAAAACCGCTGAGTAAAAATTAGGGTATAGACTCAATGGGTTAATTAGATATGGTCATTTTAACATTTAAGCAAAAAAATTTTTATTAGCAAACGAATTTCTTAACCGAATTTTAAACGTTGGAAAGCTAATTGAACGGACTTAAATCCAAAAATAGTTTTGAGAAAGTTTAAGTGGTTTGGGGCTCCATCCCTTGCGGTATGGTAATTGATTTCAAAGAAGTGGTTCGCAGAACACAATTTAGAAATTTGATATATAATTTTTCTTAAAGCTGGCAAAATTACCTTTTCAACTATGTGGGGACTCAATAGGTTCATGAGATATGGACATTTTTACATTTAAACAAGAATTGAAACTAAAAATTTTTTGCTTAGATGTTAAAATTACCATATCTCATGAGCTCATTGAGTCTCAACCCTAACTTTTTATTGTTAAAAAGGTAATTTTACCAGTTTTCAGTTCTGCGGACCCCTTCCTCAAAATCAATTACCTTACCGCAAATGATGGAACCCCCAACAACCAAAACCACCAAAAATTTCCCAAAACTATTTTTGGATAAAAGTCCGTTCAATTGCCTTTCCAACGGTAGTTCAATCTTAAAATTCGGTTGAGAAACTCGTTTGCTAATAAAAAAAACAGATGCGTCGCTGGACACACGAAGTAGCTAAGCTTTTTCGCTATTTCATACGTTTCATAATTTAGTGGTTTTTTTAATAAAAAATTTTTTATTTTTATATTACAAAATTTTATGTTAACATAATAATAATATTCCCACCAGTAAATTGTATTACCTTAAATTATTATTTTACTTTAATTTTGAATATTTTTTGTAAATGTTAATGAAATTATTGGTTTTTATTATCTAAAATATAAAACGTATATTATATAGATGTAGTTTCATCGATATTTCTAGCAAATATTACATCAAAAGTTGTCCAAATAGTGTTGTGCAAATATTTGGATCGCTTATCATTCCCAAATTATATTTATCAAAACGGCATTGTTTGAGGCCTAGAATTTTTATGAAATTTGTTTTTTTATATATCAAAAGTAAAGTCTTTCTGACGTTATTTTCACTTCTTCATCCGTTTTAGTAGGTGTCCAGCCACAGTGTTTCGTCTAGATTCATTCTTTTTGTACTCATTTATCTCGAAACTATTTTTTTCGACATGGTGTTGGAGAAAAACCAAAAACTATACAGCCGAATCATCTGAAATAGTATTATACTATTCATAACATCAGTGGCTATCGCTGGAACTAGAATCAAAGTTTTATTTCAAAAACATCGTATATTTTACACTTAATATTACACAAGCTGTTTTAAGAACTTAATTTTCAAAAGCGCATCATTCTGTCAATTTTCAATATTTTTTTTTCTGGTGCCAGCCATAGCTGCACTCATAGTGATTAATAATATTATTGGTTTTTATTTTTCCATACAAAATTGTATTGCTTCTTGTGTCTTTCTCATCGTTGGTGTGCTTGTTCGTGATACAGAATAATGCAGTAAATCTGCAACACCGCCCATGCCCCTTTTCCTTGAGAGCGTATCATTGAGCGCTATTTTGAACAAGATCAACAATTTTTTAGATTAAAAAATAATTTTTTTATGATGAATGAGTGTTACAATACACCTTAAAAGTTCAAATATCGTTGTTCAATATTTTAACTCTTAAAAAAATCTAAAAATGCCTAAAATTTCGAGCGCTAGACCACCGACCTTGTCATATATTATTTCGCAATTAAAACTTACACCTAAAATAATTGGGATCTTGTGATAATTTTCAACTCGTTCAATGGACCTTGCTACTTATGTTGCTTGGAAAGCTAATGCACAATGCTTTTGATCAATTATTGTGATCTGCTGCATCATAACTTCACGCATATACGTAGGATAGCTACACTCACAAAAAAAATTTGTTGGCATTAGGTTACAGTAAATTCATTTTAGCTGAGGTACCCATAAGGTAACTGTTTCAATTAAAACTCTGTTTATTTAACTGTAATTAAATAAGCATAATCGACTTTCGGTTGACGTAAATGCTTATTTTATTATTGTAACTTCATGTCTAAATAACAATTCGGTTAAAATTCAATATTTATGCTTTAGTTGCAAGAACTGAATGGAATTTGTCATTTCAACTTACTTTCCGTCTAAGCAATCTCAATTTATCCAAAACAACTAGTACCAGTACAATTACAGATTTACGGACAAAAAGAGTAGTTGAAATATCCGCATTATTTATTCCGTCAATAGAATTGTTCTTATGTTACCACCGAATTTCAACGATGATTCAATATTCAGTTGCATCACCATCAAAGTCAATTGCAATAGACGAATAGTCAATAAAAAAATAACTTACATGTGGTCACCTTAACCACTTGCTAAAATAACTTACATGTGGTCACCTTAACCACAACCGTTGCTTTTTTCACGCTCGCTGTGTTGCTCGTTCCTGCTTTGTTCAATATTCAGTCGATTTCTAGTCGGTTTTCTCGCTGCAAGTTGTTTAAGTGTTTTAAGGTAATGAAATTAACTAAAAAATATATTTTATCGAATATTTAATTAATATAACTTGTGCAGTTTTTATTAATTAAATTAATTTCTTCGTAAATAACTGCAAATGTGCAATAAGAAACAAAGCAATCCTTATTTCCGTCGTTTATTTTTTACGCTCGCTATGTTGCTCGTCGCGCCTTTGTTCATGATTCGGTCGGTATTCTCGCGATGGGAAGATTCGGTTCATATAACCGAGTTCTGGTAAACTCGATAAACATTTCGTTGTGCACAACCGAATGGCTCAAAAACTTGTCTACAGTTTCATTCTCGCAACGGAATGACGCAATTAGCTCAATTGGGAAATTGGCGATTGTGGCAACTGCATTTACAAAATTGCCTTCAATCGACAAAGTTAGTAGGGCAATTATTCGGTTGCGGCAATGGGTTTAGTCCTGTGAGTGTAATGCACAATAGTTTTAAAGTATTAATGTATTAAAATGTATTAGAAGTTAGAATGCAAGGCTGCCAGTAACGTGGGAAAAATCCCATTCGTGGTAATTTTTAATTGGTCTTGGAGATTTTTTTTGGAAAATTCCCATGGTATTTTTTAATCCAGCGTGGTATTTTTTAATTGTCATGGGAATTCAGCGTGGTATTTTGTAATTACATAGAAATTCGGGAATTTTCTTCTTCAAAATTTATTCCTCTCTTTTATTAAGCAAACATTTCATAAGGGTATTCGATGAACGACGTATGTAAGATATAAGTTTACGCTGTACATTTTCTCAAACTAACCCGTAATAAAAACCATTAAATTGCATATCTGTTTTAAGAACAAGTTGCCATCATGAAAACTAAGTAGACCTTTTTTTGACATATACTTAAAACAATTTTAAATTATATTTGATTTTTTGATTTTTTTGCAAGCGCAAAGCTTACAAAAATTATGTTAAAATGCCAAAAATAAGAAAAATATAATTACTACCAAAAAAATATTAAAACAAATTTGCAAGTCTACTTATCGAATCTATTGATTTTCAATTATCTTTTAAAATTTTTATTATTTCCCTGTAGTATTTCTTATTTTTTTTTTTAATTTTTTATGCAATTATGGATTTATTGTTTTATTTAGTGTTTTTTATGCTTATAGAATTTTTGGTGGTATTTTTAAAGCGAGTGGTATTTTTGTGGGATTTTTTTTTTTTGGTAATTTTTAATTGCGGTGGGAATTTTTGTGTTTATCTTTACCATGGGAATTTTGGTGGTATTTAATTAACGTTACTGTGGAAAAAAAGGTAGTTTTCGTGGGAATTGTTCCGAACCTTGACTGACAACCGTGCATTCTTGTAATCTATTGCATCATACCTTCACGCATTCTCATGTAGGATAGCTAATGCGCAATCCTTTTAATAAACTCCTGTCATCTACTGCAACATACATAGCTTCAGGTAATACTTAATATTGAGTGAATCACATCATAACATAAAGGGTTGTTTTTGAATAGTTGTTAGTGTGTAGAACTCTCGATCGAAATGGTGCGAGTTCGATTCTCACTGATACGCTTACAAAGAAATATTTTTAATTGTATATCGTCTTGTTGCAACAGACACAAGTAAAAAAACAACGACAATTCTAAGAAAAAGTGTACGAAAAAAGTATCGTGTTTGAGATTTCACTCAAGCAAAACACAAAATGAGGCGTAAAAAGCTCCGCTCCAAAAATTTGTTGCTAAAATGTTAAAATTACCTATCTAGTTAACCCATTGCGTATCTATCCTAATTTTTATATTGCTGGAAAGGTAATACTGGGGCCGAATTACAGCATTCGTGATCGAGCAAAATTGTACAAGATTGATAAGCACTTGTCTCGTCGTTCGTAATTTTGCTCGGTCACGGATGCTGTAATTCGGCCCCTGGTAATTTTGCCAGCTTTAAGAAAAATATTACATAAAATTTGTAAATGGTATTCTGCGTACCCCTTCTTTAAAATCAATTATCATACCGCAAAGAATGGAGCCCCCCAACCACCAAAGTTTCCCAAAACTATTTTTGGAATAACCCGAAACAAAAACACTTAAAATGTGCTTATTTTAGTTTAAACCATTTTATATTTGCGTTAAGAGGTCATTCTGAAAATTAAAAAAAAAATTAACTCAGGGGGATTCGAGTTAAAATAAAATTAATTGCCTTTCCAACGGTAGTTCAAACTAAGCAATCTGTAAAGAAATGCTGAGGTATGAGTTTAAGTAAAAATTAATTTTCAACGTTTTTGATAATATTTTTCTATTTTGTGCACTAAGGCGTATCGAATTACAATTTTTTTTTAATTTCACAATCTAAGAGGTCTCAAAAGTTGCAAAGAATAGTCATGATCTCCCAAAAAAAATTTTAGGAAAAAATAAGGATATCTTCCTCTCCCGCAAGAACAAATTTGTTTTTTGAGAAAAACAGTAAAAAATCACGATCTCAAAATGCTTTAATTTTTGTAAGAAAAACTACACATGTCTTAAAGAAAAAGTAAATATGGACTTTAACTAAATTGATTGTGCACCCTGTTGCTCCGCTAAAAATCACACCAAACTTTTTCCTCCATGCAAAATTTCATCCAAATCGGAGATGATCATTCCGTAATTTTTATTTTTCTAGTACGTTTAAAATGTAATTGCTGAATAAATAAATAAAAAATATTCTTCACGGCAGATGTTATTTGTGCTGAAAGTTGGCAAACAGATTTTAACAGTTTTTGAACAGATTTTGAACAGATTTTAAACTTTGACAAATTGAAAAAAAAATTAACAAGTAAGAATTTAAGGTATTCATTCTTTAATTAAATCAATATAAGCTGAACAGTAGAACAAAACATTTATGCGACTTTCGTCCTTCTAAAATATAAAAAAGGGCACTGTGCAGTGGTAAAGACCATCTTGCTAAAATCACTTTTAAGCTGACTTCAAAAAGAAAAGTGCAAGCCAACATTGAAATAGGATCCCTTTCTTAATTTTTTTGCCAGTCATTAGACCTAATTTTTATTTCATCATTGTATTTTCCTGAAAATAAGAAAAAATCAGAAAATATTTCAGAAAAAAAAATATATAAAAAAACTATGAAAAAATATAGTTTTACTGTCTGGCAAAAAGCCAAAGTTTTGGATTTTTTGCAAGGTTCCCACAAATTTCTGCACCACTGTTGAACTGAAATTTTAAAAGACTGCCTCTATTTTTGAAGAGGCTTAAAAATATTTTAGTTAAGTTTAAAAATTGAATAGGTTTTTTTATATTTTTAAACAAATAAAAAACCCTTTTAAACAAAAAAAAACCCTTTTTAAACGTAAACTCTTTTAAAATGTATCTTTCAATTCAATGTCTTTATTATATCATTACTTATTTTGGTGTGTGTGTTGTATATTGTTATGGAATACATTGTATGCCTTTGTTTGAAATGTCATAACTTAAAAAATTTATTCTGTCTACTCCAAAAATACATTTGTTCGGTTTAATGTTTAGTCCGTAATTGTCTAGTCGTTCGAAAACTAAATTTAGATGTTTAATGTGTTCTTCTTCCGTCTCGCTGGCCACTAGAATGTTGTCGAGGTATGCGAATACGAAGTCTAGTTCTCGTAATACTTCGTTAATAAATCGTTGGAATGTTTGAGCGGTGTAGACCGAACGGTGTAGTAATCGCAGTCTTATGTATGTCTTGAGTGGCCATGGGTATTTATTTGGTGGTATGCTCTAACGAGGTCTAACTTTGAAAATATGTGTTTGTTGTGTACATCTATATTTAGGTCGTGTATGTGTGGTAGAGGGTAACGGTCTGGGACTGTAATTGTGTTTAGTCTTCTATAGTCACCACAAGGTCTCCAGTCATTCACATCCTTTTTGGGTACTAAGTATAGTGGAGACGCTGACATGGAGTCTGAAGGACGACAGATGCCTGCTTTAATTAAAAACTCGAATTCCTTTTTGGCAATTTTGTATTTGTTGGAGTCAAGGCGTCTTGGTCTTGAAAAAGGTAACTGTCCTTCTGTAGTTATATGGTGTACTGTTTTATGTTTAACTAGTTTGTTGTAGTCAGGTTATGTTGTTAGTGATGGATAATTTTTGAGTATATTTGTATATTTGTTGTCTAGTGTAATTAGTTTAGGTAGTGATGTTTCTGTGAATGCTGTGATTGCGTTAACTGATAATTGTGTAAGTGGATCTATGAGTTTCTTGTGTCTTAAGTCTATCAAGAGCCCATATTTCGTAAGGAAATCTGCTCCTATAATGGGTCCTGTAATGTCCGCTAGTATAAATGTAAAAGGAAAATCGCGTCTTAGTTTTAAATTTACGTTAAGTAATTTCTTGCCGAAAGTTGAGATTGTGCTACCGTTAGCTGCTGAAAGTAAGTCTGAATTTTTCTTGTGGGCTTTTAATTTGTTTACTGGAAGTACTGAAACTTCTGCTCCACTGTCTATCAAAAAGTTTATGTGATTGTCGTTATCGTAAATAAAAAGGCGGCGTGTTAGTATTGTCTGACTTCCATCATTAGCCGTCGCTTGTGTATTGTGTTGTGTTGGGTGTCGTGTTGACCGAATGAGCATGGTTGTTCGCATTGTCGAGCTGCCCTACCGAATCTAAAATGGTATCTACATACCCAGTTGGAAGGTCGATGTCGTGACACACTTCTTGACGGAGATCTACGCCTTGAACTCTTCTGAAATTAGATTCTCTCGAGTTCGAACGTGAATGACTACGGTGTCGTTCGTTTTTCAACTCTTGGACCTCAATTGCTAGTTTGTTGAAACTTTCTAAGATTTTGGACGTTGTTTCAGCAAACAATTGCGTTATCATCGCAAGCTCTGGGTTTTGTGTAATCTTTGCCATGCGTTGGACATTATTGCCAACTGAAGCTACTTCGGATTCTGATATAACTTCCCACAAATTATCAGCTAGTTTTAATTGCTCTTCTAGTTCTCTATGACCAGATCCGGTCAAAGCAATTGCAAAATTCTTGCATTGCAAAAATGTTCACTAAGCAATGATTACAATTAATTAAACCTCAAGCTTCGAGCATTTTCAATCAAATGCAGTAGTTTTTGACAAATTATAGTAATTCAATTTATAGCAAACAAGAATATATCCAGAAGGCTCGTCATATTATTTTATGACAAGGAGTAAGCTTCGCAATTTATACCTTAAAATTTAACCGGTTCAGCGTTACTTTGTAACAAGAAATTTATTTTTGCTTCAGTCGAAGTATCTACCTACTAAAAATGCATTACACGTAAGTCGCAGGTGGCACTCGTACAAAGCTTCAGTAGACGCCCAGAGCTTAACTCTTTACAGTCATAAACTTTAGCTGAGAACATTGATAAAGTTATTGACCAGCCCTCAATAAAATCTGTTTTCAACGTTTTAAAAAAGTTTTACTACAGGAGAAAGTTCACCCAAAAATTATTAAAGCAAAAAACAAATATAAAAATTAGATTAGCACCCGAGGCAGACGCAACAATTTATTGTAAAGTGCAGCACAGTCAAGCTTAAAATATTGTCAGTATGCGAGTCGTAGTGTTTTTATTGGTTGCAGGTAATAAAGTTTATTTGCTTATTAAAACAACAAAAACAGCTTAACAGTGATTAAGGCTGGTTTATCTCTGTATCTTGAGCAGCTGTGAAATATTTAAAAGCTACTAAATGGAATATTAAAACATTGATATAATTTAAGATAAAAATTTTTTACACACTGAAATCTCAAAAGATCGTCAAAAGTGCAAAACTCAAAACAGTTAATTAGTTTATAAAACGAACAGTTTGAATTTTAACCATTGTATGAGATGTTCGATTTCCATAAGAATAAAAGCAATAAATTATAGCAGTAAAGCAAAAAATAATGGTAATCAAGGTAGGTATAAGAAATAAAAACAAGTGCCAACATCATAGGTTTAACGTTTAGCTTCATGTCTTTGGCAAAGTTTGCACCAATTTGTTGTGAACTTTCTCTATACTGCAAAACATGAGAATTTTTTAGTCTCGTTTGTGACCATATTTGATCGTAGGAAGTCAATGCGATGACTTTTTGTAGATCTGTGTAGCTTATTTTGTGTACCATCTTAAAATAAAAAAAAAAATAAAAAAATAAAGGCTTACTTTAAACCATGTTGCAATGGTTGTGACCTTGCTTAGATGGAAACACAAAAGAAGCAAACAAACAATCGTGCAACCATGCGATGTCATTATGTTAACAATATATCGTTACTTCTGCTTTTCTCTTCAAATATTTTAATAAGTTTTAAGAAAAATTTATTGTTTTGGTACCTTCCAAGGCTTGCGACAAAATTTATCTCAACAAATTGTCCAAATTACAAGCAAATACTGTGAAATTTAACTGATAACAATCTTTTTTTGCCAATTTTGCAAAAAGCAACAATATATTAAAATGTTAAAATTTTAGTTAATGTTCCAATTTCTTACATTGTATCAGCAACAAAAATCAATTTCATCTCAAAATGTTTGCCATTAATTTACACCCAGCAATAAAACTTGGTTGTTATTTTTGTCAATAACTCTTTTTTAAGCCAAAAGCATCAGGTTCGCCTTCATAGCTGCTCAGCTTTAAACCAACTTTTGCGCTTCTGCGCATTTGCTATGATGCTCTGGCAGTTGAGATGCAAGCTTTTAGATACGCTGCAGCCAGTTGAAGATTCTACAAACAAACACAGAAATAAAAAATGTAATTTGTTTAAATGCACGAGCTGTTGTTGTTTTGGTTATTTAAGGTCATCACTTTGGACCACTTGCATGGTTCCTAGTTGACATTGACTTCGCAAACTACACAACAATATCTATTGCATTAGAAAACTTTCTCCAAATGGCTGTAGCAATGCTCGTAGCTAAAAGCAGATTTGATTAGTAACTTCCTTTATTTCTGCTTTACTTTACACTGTATGACAACTTTCAATCTTATCCAAAATTATAGATCCCGATCAACGTATTCTGGAAGAAAAGACAAATAAAGTGCGTGCATCGGAGTTTTTAAAATTTATGTTTGAGTCATTTTCAATATAGATTTCAATATTATTCTAAATTAAACTACTAAAAAAAAAAAATAAACTGGCCATTTCAGCCCTTGGAAGGACTTTGACCTAGCTGCTATTGATCAATTGTGTTGTGCGTATTATTAAATGTTTGATCACAAATGACCGAGAACTGGACCTACAGTGTTGCGCAAAACAATAGCAACAAAATCAGTACGCTGCTACAAAATCGTGTATCTTTTTAAATATTAGGTACGCACAAAAATGATTATAGGAACCAAAGCATATATTCATACATCATATTAAAAACAAATCATATTCAAATTTGGTTTTGTTTTCTTTATTAAATTTAAAATTAATGTGATTTCATTCAGTTTGTCTGCGAGCAAAACAAAAGCAACATAATTAATATTTGGTGTAAGATTAATTATTCTTCATAACCGCTGCACATCTGAGCGACATCGACTCTAATAAATTAGATATGTTGGTATTAGGTATATGTTCCCAATTAACTTTCAGGGCTTCATACAGTGCAGTCTTATTGGAAAACCTTTGACCAGAAACTTTTACCTTCAAAATCCCAAAAATATTTTCAATGGGATTCAAGTCATTGTGACTGTGCCGGCCAATCAAGGACTTGATGAGCTTTGAAGTGTGCTTCGGGTCGTTGTCGGGCTGAAACGTTCACTGAAGCGACATATTCCACTCTGAATATGGTTGCATCTTGCTTTCTAAAATGTCATTATATACAAATCGATCCATAATTCCATCGATTTTTTGAAATGGTTCAACTTCATTATAGGAAAAACAAGTGCAGACCATAATGCCACCGCCTCCGTGCTTAAAATTAATTTTGCAGTTTCGGGCTTCAAGTCGTGTACCTGGGTGGCGCCGTACCGTGCACATCCCATCTGAATTAATCAAGTTGAACTTTGATTCATCACTAAAAAAAAGGTTTTCGATTTATGAACGGTCCAATTTAGGTGCACTTTTGCAAGACTGAGTCTAAAAAACAATAAATTGCAACTTGTCACAATTTTAGACAGAATTGTTTAAATTGTAACACCTCACCTTGTTTTTTATGCTTAGCTGTAAGCAAAGGTTTCTCTGCCGGTATGTAACTTCTTTAATCGTTCTCAACGGCTCGTCATCAAACATTGCTGTGATGGATATCTAAATCAAGTGTACGAACAACCTCTTTGGATGTGGCAAATGCATTTCGTTTGAACACGCCCCAAATGTTCCTGTCATCACGCAGCGATGTCTTCCGCGGCCGCCCTCTTTAATGTACGTCTTGTTACGTCTTTTGTGATTGTATATTTCTTTATTAATCTGCAAACTATTGACTGATAATATCAAACTGTTTCACAATAGACATTTGTGAATTTCCGTTTTTATATTCGAAAATAATTTGCAATTTAAGAGTTTCACAGTATTTAAAACGTGCCATTATAAATGGAACAGTCAATGTCACAACTAGCGCAAAAACAAAACTTAACTTAAATGTTTATGACTTACAAACATTATGTGATTTACAATAACGGAACTTTTACCGGTAATTCTTGGAACTTCTGTTCTCTTTTTACATTTTTCAAGTTTTGTTGCTTTTGTTTTGCTCTCAGACAAATTGAATGTAGCCACATTAATTTGAAATTTTATTAAAAAAAACAAAACCAAATTTAAATTTGATTTGTTTTATTTATGATGTATGAATATATGCTTTGATTCATATAATCATTTTTGTGTGTCCCCAATATTAAAAAAGATACACGATTTTGTTGCAGCGCACTTATTTTGTTGCTATTATTTTGCGCAATACTGTACGTGTTTTATGCCGACTCCGAACGGCTTATGTTCTCAAGAAGCTTTACATGGCAATGTTTACTCTCTGAAGTTTGCCATTGTCTGCAGAGAGGTGACGACCGAATAGAAAAATTAATTCAATTAAAAAAAACTTTCTATCTGAGCTGGAATTGAACCCGGGCTACCGCAGTTCTTTACCTTAGAGGCCACGCACTCTATCACTAGGCTACGGCCGCCACCACAACTTTTAGTCATCAAATTAACATTACCATAATCAGAGTTCCCGGTCATAGGAACATATACAGCCATATAAATAGAAATAGCACGCTGGTCATACACTGCGAGACATCAGGCTTTCAAACAGTAAAAAAAAAAACATGGGTCATGGAACACATTTTACTGTAGAGCAGAGAAAAATTATAGTCGAATTGCGCGAACAAGGCAAAAGTATTACTGAAATCTCCAATTTAATGAAATGTTTACGAAAAGTGGTGTACAATGCCTTAAAATTGGTTCAATTGGATATATCTTATTTATTAAAACAAAAAGAACGCAAAGCTTCGCGACGAAAAACTACTTTACGAATGGATAAAGTGATTGTGCGTTAGAGTATAGCTGATCCCTTTAAGTCCTCAAAAGAAATTTCCGTAGAAATCAAAGAAGAAGTTGATATTAAAATAACGTCAAAGCTTGTTCGAATGCGTTGAAATGAGACACATTTTTGGACGCATCAGTCGAAAAAAAACCAGCCCATTCAAAACTAAATATCAAAGCCAGAATTGCGTTCGCAAAAGAACACGCTCTTAAAGACATTTCTTTTTAGAAAAACATCGTTTGGATGAAACACAAATGAGCAGATTAGGACCAGAAGGCAGATCTATCCCAGTGGGCATTTTAACTAGCGATACGCAAAAGAAAGCATGCTAGTAGTGCTCTTATTGGCGTCAATATACCTTCCATGATCGCTGCATTGATGAGTGCTTCTGTAAGGCCTACTTTTTGAAGGTTTGGAGTCTTTTCATGTTATTTTATATGAAAAAATTTTGAAAAAATTCTAAGTCTTTTCTATTATTTTTGTATAAAGAAATTTACAAAAAAATTCCAAACAAATTTTTAAATGAACTGAAAAATTTGTAAAAAAACTTATATTTTAAAAAAAATACAAAAAAAAATTTTTTTTGGTCCGAGCTGGGTCGCGAACCCAAATCCCGAAAGCTTACTTTCATTTGTAATGATGCAAAATAAGGTGAAGTTTGCTAACAACTGAGATGGACGAGTGGGTAAGATGCCAAACCACCAGATGGGAGGACGTCGGTTCAAATCTGGAAATTGTCAAAAGTTTTTTATTTCAAGTTGATATTTATATTGCTTTTCTTTCTAATGAACATTCTCAAGAAGGGCTTCTAGCAGGCTTCTTTAGAGTCGTGAGAGAGGAATTCCTAGAAAGTTTTCTCGTTTCATATAAAAAAGTTTATGGGCTTAGAAACGAGCACGGAAGAGCTAAGAAATCCATAGGATGGCATGCTAGAAGCGCTTCAAAGACCTGCTTTTGCCCACTGGGATTGTGCACCGACCAAGATGCCAGGAATTTCATCCGAGATACACACAAAAACTATTTAACATGGTGGTGGCAGCTTAATGGCTTGGGGTGCATTTTCATGGCATGGTATAGGCCCTATTGTCAAAATATCTGGCAAAATGGATCAGTTTCAATATTTAAACATACTAAAGAATTCTTTGGAGCCATATACTTGTGAGTCAATGCCACTACGGTGGATATTTATGCAAGGTAACGATCCGAAGCATACGGCGGGAAGTGTAAAAGCCTGGCTTCGGTCCGAAAATATTTGTGTGCTGAAATGGCCTGCTCAAAGTCCCGACCTCAATTCCATAGAGAATCTATGGAATGATGTGAAAGTCAAAATAGGACAAGAAAATATTAGTAATATCCATGCTTTATGGACTGGTATTTAAGAAGCTTGGCACTCTATCCCACAGGAGAGATGCCAAATTTTAGTTGAAAGTATGAGCCGGAGACGCCTTGAGATTTTACAAAATAAAGGATACAGTACCAAGTATTAATAAGGTAAAAAAATTACTTAAAGGGCAGTAATTAACTGATATTTTACATATTCTTTCCAGATTAATGCTAAGTATGCCACTTGGTTTTCCAGTCAAATATTGAAACAAAGAGAGACTTTTAATTTTCTTTAAGAACTTAAGGTACAAAGTGAATAATTTTTTATATATATATTTTCTACTATACCTCAACAAGTATAATAGATACAAAAGTTATACACTCTTTAAATGTAATTCCAATAAAATAAGTGCAAGCCCAAAATCTGACTAGCGTGCTATTTCTTTTTCCATTGCTGTATGTTTGCTATGCTGTATGCTTTTTGACTCCAAAAAGATATCTTTTTAATGCAACAAGATAGGTGTTGTTAAATAAAAAATTGTAATAGTTCTGAAATTCACAATAATGTTGTAATTATGAAAAGACAAAAGTGTATTACAAATATGTATTGTCATCTTTAAAATGTCGTATCTTCCTTATAACAAGATCTTCAGGTTAAATGAAAATTTTTCATGTTAATATGAAAATAGCACGTTTTAACATTTGAAAAAAATCAATGTTGATGTAAAAATCCTTGTTATAAATAGAAGCTTACCTAATGTTAGTTAAAATACACTCGTGGTTAATATAAAAAACATATGGTTGCGATTTAAAAACAGTTTTCTTTAGAATAAAAAACTTATATACTGCTGTGTGAAAAAAATCGTCCTCGAAAATAAAACATACAAAATTTGTTGATCAGTGAGAAGAAGACTTTTTTTATTACAAGTAAGTACATTGATTTTATTTAATGACTAAGTAACAATTATATTTGTTGAGGCATAAATAATTTTTCTTTACTAATTGCTAGCTTAGTTATTAATTCAATGGCAA
Source organism: Dichetophora obliterata (assembly GCA_963920525.1). NCBI lineage: Eukaryota > Metazoa > Arthropoda > Insecta > Diptera > Sciomyzidae > Dichetophora > Dichetophora obliterata. Next base: position 171,207,229 of record OY986438.1, read on the forward strand.
TTAAGGAAAATCGCTTATACTAAAAACAAAAGAATTTTTACTTTTGACAAATTCATTTTTATTTGAAAAAACAAATGTAAGTTATAAAGTTATGTGACGTTTCTTTTCCAATAAACTGAATTAATGAAAAAGGGTCAAATGAAAAAAGAAACTGGGAAAAAAAAGTACAATGGGCATTTCCATCGTAACTCACGCGACATGCGTTCGTCTTAAAGATCCATTTTCTCGGAAGCTTGTGTTATTAATGTAAAAACAATTCTTATGTACACATGTCTTACAAGACATAGTAATGGTAGGATCTACCAAAATTGTCGTTCCTGTAACTAATTAAGAATGGCAGTGGTAAATATGGGCGTAACTCACGCGACAAAAAAAGGAAGTGTGTTTTACAAGCAGGTTTAGATTGTAAAAACTCAGCGAATTTACCGAATAATTTGTTTTTGTTGTTAATATTTAAATAATGGGAAAACAGTGAAGTTTTCTAATAAACCCACTTTCCATTTTGATTTTGCTTATTTAAAAATATATTGAGTTTCCAAAAAAATAATTGCCGTAACTCACGTGACATAACAAATACAACAAAATGTCCTTAAAATTATATTAGGTAATAAAGTAATTATGTAATTAAGTAATTAACAAACAAATTTAATATATTGTCATATTCTTGTCTCAACCATTTTACTATTATTTTTAGACAAAGCCTTTCATTTTTACTAAAACAAAATGTTTAAAATAATAAAATTAAAATGTTTCACTTAGATAATATCATAAAATAAAAGTTTTAAATAAGTTTTAAGTTTTTGGTCACGATTAACTTTTTTCGGGAAATGTCCATATAGAAGAATTTATTTAGATTTTCACGCCTTCAACACTTCCTTGTGACCCTGGGAATACACTGTCTAAATCTCAATAAAATTGGCAAAGGATAATCAAGAAGATAAATAGTAAATACGTATTTTTTATAATAAACTTTTTTATATTTAGGGCTTTTATTTTCCATGAACCCTTAAAATAGGTTTTTCCCCATAGAAATCGTCTATAAAAATTTAAATCAAAAAGCGCCACCTCTAAACCTTAGCCGATTTTTTTAAGACTTATAGGGTTGGGTCCTAGGGTAGAGCTGCGAAAATGAAACTGGATTCTTAAAAAAAAAACGCCCTTGTATATATATATATATATACAAGGTTGCGCAAAAGTAACCTTGCGATGTTTTTTGGCTGTAATTTAAAAAAAAAATTAAAAACTTTGATTCTTCTTGTGGATTATTTTTATTTGGTCTTTTAATTTTTTTTACATCAAGTCGAGAATATGATGTCATGTAAATGGCCGCCGCCATTGATTGTCATTTGAGCCCTTTTTATGGCATTTTTCATCACTTCGGCCAAAACTTTCGGCGATAGGTCCTCACATTCTTGACGAATATTGTCTTTAAGAGCTGCAAGAGTCTGAGGCTTGTTGACATAAGCCCACGACTTCAAAAAGCCCCACAAAAAGAAGTCTGGAGCGGTCAAATCAGGCGATCTTGCTGGCCAGTGCAAATCGCCAAAACGGGAGATTTGGCGCCCGGGAAATGCATCCTTCAGCATATCGGTTGTGGCACGTGCAGTGTGTGCCGTTGCACCGTCCTGTTGGAACCACATGTTTTCCAATCCCAATTCATCAAGTTGCGGCAAAAAGAACTCGTTGATCATTGCTCTGTAGCGCTTACCATTCACAGTAACCGTTTGGCCCGCGACGTCTTCGAAGAAAAAAGGTCCGATGACTCCTCCAGCGAAAACAGCACACCATACAATGACTTTGAGCGGGTTTAATGGCTCTTCGTGGGTTACACGCGAATTTTCAGTGCCCCAGAAGCGTTCATTTTGCTTATTTACGTACCCGCTAAGATGGAAATGGGCCTCATCACTTATGATTATTTTTGATGAGAAATCATCTTCCTCTTGGTGGTCATTAAGGATGGCTTGAGCGTATGTTAGACGCGATTGGCGGTCAGCAGCTAACAGCTGATGCACCGTCTGGACTTTGTACTTAAACATCTTCAAATTGTGTACCAAAATTCGCTGTAAAGACCGTCGACTGATACCCATTTGCGTGGCACGTCGTCTGGTCGATGTCGACGGCGCTTCCATGACATCCTCGGCTACAGCAGCAATATTCTCTGCAGAACGGCTACTCCGGGGTCTGCCACGCCTGGCAGCATCTAGTGTTGTGCCAGTCTCTTCGAGGTGAACGGCTAAACGTCGCAGTGTTTCACCAGTAGGCGTTGGACGGCCAGGAAATCTGCGACGAAATTCACTTTGTGCCAAAGTCACCGACCGATTAATGGTCAAATAAATTGTCACCAATATTCCGCGTTCTGGTGCAGTGTAGCGTAACATTGTTTATTAACGTGTATTTCGCATGTGTTTACTACACAAATGTCAAAATAGAACTGACATTAGGGGCCAATCGCAAAATTTATAGCATTTTCTGATAGGAGGATTACTTTTGCGCCACCTTGTATATACACTAGACCTGTCCACGAAATGTATGAGATTTTTCAAAACTCACATTTTTTAATAAGCACTTACAGTTTAAGAATCTCTCAATGATTGAAATAAGAACTGTGAAAAAAGATTTTGAAAAACTTTCATAAAGAAATTAATTGTTTAGTGACTAATGACACATCCAAAAATTGCTAACCTACATTTTTTTTATACCTCATTGTTCCAAAAATATATAAAAAATATGCAAACGTATATAAAAATTTTTTTCGAAAAAATATAATGAATTGAAAATAAAATTGCGAAAATTTTCTGAATTTTTTGATTTTTAGAGGCTACAGAAAGTAAACGGCTCAATAATTTTCACTTTTTGAATTTTTTCTTATTTGCTTGACCATTTAGCTCAAAGATTGCGCTTTTAGATTTTTCTTATATTTACTAATAAATTATTTAAAATTTTGTTTGTACGTATACCTTTAAAATTTTCGAAAATTGCCAAAATCCTGACTTCAACCGCGTTGAGCAACTTTTTGGCAAAAGTTTTTCAAAATCTTTTTTCACAGTTCTTATTTCAATCATTGAGAGATTCTAAAACTGTAAGTGCTCATTAAAAAATGTGAACTTTGGAAATCTGGACAGGTCTAATATACACATATTGTTAACATAATTTTTAATTATGTGTGTTAATAATTTAATTCTCGGATACGGTTTATCTTTTTTAGTTGTAATAGAAACGAAATACTTTTGAATGAAATGCCACACCGCTTCACAGGGCAGGGAATAGTTTAAATTTAAAACAAATGAGATTTTAAAGCATATGTCTATAGCTGATATTAAACTGGATATTTTGTATTGAATCCTATCGAAATAAAGTACAACCTCCTGTGGGTTTGACATCTCACCAACAACAATTACGAATTGTTGAATAGATTCGCCTACTGCCTGCAGATGTTGGAGTCGATCATCGATAGCGCTAATGGTCGGTGTTACATATATAAAAGAATTCTGGGACTCTTTGAATGGGAATTTAGTGACTGTTTTTCTTGCACATGTTTTTTTAGAAGAAGGTATCAAATATCCATGAATAGCCAACAATAATCTTAAGTATTTTCCATCTGTTAAAAGAGAAAGAACTAAAATTAAATTGGAATCAAATGTGTTTCAAAATGCTTTCATGAATTTTTACAAAAAAAAAAACGTTACGAGAACAACGAACTCCATTATTATTCCGCCTTTATAGTGCACGTTTATTGCCGAGCTAAGCCGCAAAAAACATTGGAGCAACAGAGAACGCAAGTCATGCATCTCTTTTGCCCCAACTCGTTTATGGGTTAATTTCACCACTGCTCGGCAATAAGCGTGCACTTTTTATTTAGCTTGCCAATTTATTTTTAACACATTTTACGCATTTTCCTCACTTTTCGCAAAACAACACATTTCTTTAATATTTGGCTGTGTTCTTAAACGTCTTTTTGCAAAGCATCAGAGTGTTTTTTGTTGTGCTCATCTAGATTCCTATTGTGAAGCATTCTTTATAGCCGATACACATTGACTGCAACAGTCGTTCACCGACAAAACGAAAACTTGCCGTCAGAGAGAAATGTCGCAGTATTCTCGACGCCTTGATTATAATGAACGCAACAGCGACAATCTTTATTTCATACAAAACATAAACAAACTCTGCTATGTTCGCTCTTGTCGTCTATCAAATTAGAAATAGATTGAAGTCTGCGGCAGCAACAATTGTGGTCGTGTTCTCTCTTTGCCGTGCCGTCTTCAAAAAATACATCTTCATAAGAAAACATGCGTTCTATTTTTTGACAATTGGCGTTCGTCGCTAGTCGCAGTCAATGTGTATCGGCTATTAGTTGTACAGTTTTGGTGCACCAATAAAAAAAACACTAATACTTTGCAATATTGTTTTTAATAATTCTAAAAAAATTATAGTTTTGCATAAATACGTTTAAGAACTCAGCCTTTTTTTTTAATTTATTTGATTACTAACATTATTATTACACAACACAAGACAAACACAAAAGAAAATTTACAACTTCTTTCTCCAACAGCTTCAAACACACTGCAGCTATGAGCGAAAAAATCGACACAATTAGAGAGAAAGAGCAAGCATTGGCAAACAAAGAAAAAACGTTCTTATTAAAGACAGTGTTATAAATAGTAAACCAAAACATAAATATTTTTTGACAATAGGGAGAAAAATCACAGTTAAAAAAGCAGTAATACAATGATTGATAACATTGTTTTTATTTGAAAGATGCTTTCTTTATTAATACAAAATAAGTATAAAAAGAATTTAACGAGAAGCATCTTTTTATAATAACAAGCATGTTGTAACTCAGAGAAATGGCCAATCTTTATATTAAAGACATATTTTTTTTTTTATTAACAAGAGTCAGGTTATATAAACGAAAATTTTTAAAAGAAATTTTACAATGCTACTCTTTTTAATAATACAACAATATTTCTTTGGGTGTATGATACCTTTACAACCAAGACAGAACTCAGGAGATGCTCTCAAGATCCCGGAATGGTATAGCCAGAATCACCGCTATTATCACGGGGCTCTGGTGCATCGGAGTACACGCCGGAAAAATTGGATTACCCTTCAACGCCTACTGTCGCAGCTGCGACTACCAAAATTAACAGGAAACGCTAGAAGACTTTCTGTGCACTTGCCCGGCCCTAGCTAGGTCTACATTAAGAGCGCTGAGCAAGCCCTTCTTTAGTAGTTTAAAGTAGCTCTCAACAGCAAAAATTACCTATCTCGTAACATTCATCAACTAAACTGAATTGTTATAAACTAAAAGTGCGATACACACTCTACTTATAGGTGGACGAGGTTATGGTATACCAAACGGCTCATCGGAACTACGTATATCCTACTAGTATGTAGCATCACCAATTTGTTTTAAAGTTGTGGCGCAAGTTTTTCCAAGTTCAAATCTTTGTTGACAGTTATAACTTTACTTGAACTTTTTCTCTTATTTGCATTCACAAAATCTTCTACAGTCCACTGTAACTTCCACAAAACTAATCACAGCGATTAATTTCTAGTTTGTTTTTTTTTTGTACATGTAATGGATTTCTTTGACCAAATCAGGCCCGTAGCCAGAAATTAAGAGCCGGGCAGGCTGAGCCTCCAGTAAAAAATAAACAAATTTTTTTTCATACATTTGTATATATATGTATATTAACATATTTTCAAATGAATTTTTTATATATTGACATGTTATTTAATGAGTTCATTGTTCGAATGTATATTTTAGTAAAATAAAAAGTTAAGTATATTAACATATTAAATATAACATAAGTGAGTTCAATGTTTGAAAGCGAATTTCTAATGTATTATATTGATTTCCATTACAGTCACAGCTCTGCTGTTTAATACAAAGGCAATCATTTTGGTTTCTCATTAAATTCGCGAAGAATGGTTTCGGGACAAATTTTTTCCGAATAATGGCCTTTAAAAGCGATAAATGAAAGTTCTCGCAGACGTGTTGTAGTCATCGATAATCTTTGAACTCCGTTGATTCGGTTTACACGGAAAAATGATGCTTCGCGTACCGGAGAAGTATCAGGAAACGCATCGCGCATTAGATACAATTCATTCAACGTATCAAAACTGATTGAATTTGGTGATATTTTCTGATGCTCATCCCTTTTTTTGTCTAGATATTTCTTCGCGACAGACATCTCGACATCAGAGGGTATTTTTAAGCCTATAGAACATAATATTTTCAAACTAGCCGGTTCATTTCGTAAGCTGATGACAATGCCAACAATATACGATCATTTTCGGTGAAACGCTTTTTTAATTTGAATATAATATTATCAACGACATCAAAGTAAGCCGGCTTAATTTCAATAGAATATTCACTTCTCTCACCAAGTGATTGTTCTACTACTGAGTTTCCTAATAGGTTTGATCGACGGTGCACTCTGCGTGATATAAAATCTTGTTATTTTTTGAGCAAAAGTACCTCATTCAATCGCAAGCTATGTCTGCAACATCCATTATTTTCCTTTCAGCCTTTCCAAATTTTTATGTTCCCAATTAGAAGTTCTAGTTAGGCTAATTAGACTAATTATTATTAGTAGATTGGGGAAAGTACGTATAACTATTTGAGAATGAAAGCAAAGAATTTAGATTACAGGAATAGGCGAAGACTGCTGACCTGGTACAGCCGCTTAAAGTTGAAAAATCCAAAATTCAGTAAGCTGGCGCTTGAATCATGATATAATTTCGACATCCTCCACATTCATCCTTAAGAAGTTGCAAGGGTTTTTCCTAATCAGAACAGCAAACTGGGAGACACAAAAAGTGAAGAAACTGCTGGAAAAACGACTGCACCAAATGCAATCTTTTTGTGTATATTTAGTTTAAAACACTTAAAATAATAAATTATCTGGAAAACTCGCTCAAAATATCTTAAAAACAATTAAAATAACAACATTCTATAAATTTTCACCAAAATTTAACTTTTTTTACAATTTTTTGCCAGCTGTTATTGGCGATGACTTGTGAAATTTTGTTTTCTTAATTTCAGCTGTCAATTGAAAGTCTAATTACACTGTGTTCAACTGCGAAATAAAAGAGGACAGTTGTAAAAGCAAAAGGAAATTTGGCTAGGGCAGGCTCAACGGATTCTAGGGCTGGCTTAGCCTGCCCTAGCACCATACTAGCTACGGGCTTGGACCAAATGTGACCAAAAAGAAATCACTGACTAATTTGTTTCATATTTTTCTACTTTTACTGTGAGAATTTTCTTTTAGTATATCAATTAGTTGTATAAAATCATAAATAAAAACAATGTTTATGGGTTTTATTGAATTGTAGCCAATAATCAAGGGGTTACAAGCAGCAGCAACAACAATTTAATATTGTTAACTATTGTCACGATTTAGCCTGTCAAATGTAAATGTGCTCCGCTGCTTTAGGAAGACAAACAGTTTTCTTTACCGTGGTTATCTTATTCTTCTTCTTCTTCCACTTGGTATGTGTTGTTGTTCAATATTGATACAAACAGCAACATAACACTTTCTTGTGCCCACTTGAACATGTTGACTACTTTCATTGCTTAACGCATTATCGTTAGCTTCTACGGTCAAACGAAAAGTGTTTTAGGCGAAGAGGGTTCTTTTTAAGAGATGGAAAAATATGTTTAAACGGCTTAATTAGGAAGCTCCAACTACTCAAAGAAATCTTTGTATGGTGGTGATGCTTCTGAAGTTGCACGACATTGTGGGAAATTGTGAATGACACTTACTCCTCATCATCATCATCATCATCATCGTCATCATCATCATCGTCATCATTATCATCAATGATAAATACCAACAACGCGTTGGGTACTTTTTAATATGGTACTCTTCGATTAGCTTTGATCAGCAGTTAAATCTATTATTTGCGCAACATGATTTTTTGCGAAGCACTTTCAATAAAAGAATGTGTTGGAAAAACAAAAGTTTCCATGCTTGTCCGGAAAAGTGCACGTGATGTGGTCAAGATGAATAAAAGAAAATAAAGAGGCTAAGGAGAAGATACCTTTCCATCACGTAAAATTACATTGTTAAAGATAAGTAAAAATTAACAAATGCAACAAAAATTTAAGAGAATAAAACAGCATTGATTTTTACTTAATTAATATAATTGATTAATTTTTAGCTAACTCAATTAACAATCTTAATTTTGTAGCTTTTAGCAGCTTGTTAATGAAAATCAAGTGAAATTTTAAGCATTTCATTCAATTGTGCTATCAATTAAATTGATTGGTGTTAATTCTGTTGACTGCTCAGTTCACAGCAGCACGTGCTGAAGTTATTAATTGTCTAAATAAATAATAAACTGTTAACATAATTGCCTCAACTCACTCACTCACCTCGTATCAATAGCACCAAACTGTAAACAATAGCTGAAAGCTCTGCGCATGCGTCACGTTTTGATTATCGTGCGTTGGTGCGAACCTGTCTGGCATTTAATTTAAGCTTGAATTAATTTATTTTGACTTTCACTCTAAATAAAGCCATACCAAGTTTTTTTGATTGTGAAACTTTTCTTACTTTTGCCCGTTTTTTGCTTGTTGTGCCCATGCCTTAGCCATTGCGTTTGATCATTTTAGCGAAACGAACTAGCTGCATTTGTACCTACTTCGTTTTTAAGAATAGTGTGCATTTATTTATTTTGCCTTTATTTTGAAATTGTTTGCAGCAGACAAGAAACATTTTATATCATGATTGTAATTTTATTTTACTAAACGGATAAAAACAAATTAACAGCACGTGAAGCGTTCTGAAATAAGCATAAAAAATAATAGCAGTTTCTTATGATAAAAGATGCATGTATGTCTTAGAAGAAACTACAGTTTACTAATAATATTCATTTATATTTTTTCCGTTTTTCAGCTGTTTCGCCATACATAGACATTGCTTTGTGTCCCATTCAACAACAACCGTGGAGCTGCGCACGCGAACAATCAGCGAGAATTCTTAATATTTGGGATGACGAACTGCATTTGCAATGGCAGAAACTCAAAGGTATGTTAGAACTGACTGTTGCATGCGATCCAGCACTTAAGCCACCCTCCCCTTTCATTATATTTGTTAACAGCGTTTACGCACACAATTATATAGGAAGCTTTTATTAGGTCTGTTTCCGTACTTACTTTAAGTCATTGTAATAGAATAGAGAGTGGCATTGTGCATGTTATTCTTCTATCCCGAGCTTCAAAAATTTGTAAAATAACGCTTTCAAGCAACTACAAGTTACTTGAATCGATTACGAAAACAGACCTATTGTCACACTGAGTAAACACTATGACAAAAGGGTGCGCCCTTAACCGTTCGTTAATAATGCAGACCGGCAAAACGTCAAAAGTAATAAGAAACATGGAAAAAAAAGGAGTTATGTCCGATGTATTTTTGAATATTTAAGCTTAAGTATGCTGTAGGAAATTTTAAGGCATTTAATTCTACACACGAAATTTTGGTGTAACCTCAACACTAACACATACTTACTATAACCTGTTTGTTGAATGTGTTAGTTGAACATTATTGCATTATTGTTGAATGTCAAATTTCCACGCCAATTAAATGTACGGACATTTAAAAGGCAGCGAAATTTTAATATTTTAACTCTCCAATCATGGTTGTGAACTTGGCTGCATTGAAAAAATTTTTCTGTTCAACAGAATACCAACCAACGAAAAAAAAAAATGTCGCTACCTTTTCGCTGTCAAAAACGCAATGCATTTCTTACGGAAGATTTATTTTCGCTTCTGCAGCATACTAAGCTTTAATCTGAATTAAGCCGCGAAATTTCTCTATCACGTCCGGATTTTGAGGTATTCCATCCGAAAAGTGCACAAGGTTTATAGTTGTTTTTGAGTTTTTATTACAAGTCAAATAAATTTTAAGCCATAAAACGTTATAATGGCTAAGCTCACGGCCAGAGTGCCAGCCGAAGTGGACAGGCAAACTGTGTGAATAAGCGAGATATAAATCACCTTGGCTTTTTTCTCTCGTTTCTTCGCAGATTACTGTCTGCGCTTGTCTGAATTGGCGTTTACTCTTCCCGCAACCTTATGGCAGTTAAATTATAATATGTAGTTGACAGTATAAGCCCTTTCCTTCAAATTCATTCAGAGAAAAGAGGGGATAGATGTTGTTCAAAGTAAGGTTTAAATGGTAATACCCTCACTCTTAGCCATTAATTATTTTCTTATGGCATAACTACTATATAATAACGAGTACTTTGACTAGTAACATAACCCCAAAATATAAAAACATCGTGTTTTGCGCTTTTCGGATGGAAAAATAGCTCAAAATCCTGGCGTGATAAATTACTAATGCAACGGGCGTGATAAATTACTAATGCAACGAATTCAAATTCAGCATCGAAAAATACATGTATGCATTATTATATATTTTAATTATGTTTCAACAAAAATTATCGAGAACTGGAGTTTATGCCAACTCTGAATAGCGTATGCTCTTAAAAACTTTACATGGCAGGTTTTACTCACTGAAGTTTGACATTATCTGCAGAGAGCTGGCGACAGAACTGAAGTCTTAGGGCATTAATCTGTATCACGAAGCAGCACACCAACGACAAGCAAGACACGAGAAGCAATACTTTTTTCTATACGAAATTCTATTGCTTCTCGTGTCTTGCTTGTCGTTGGTGTGCTGCTTCGTGATACAGATTAATGCCCTTAATATATAAAAGGCAAGCACACTGCTCCGTGCTCAATATCTCTCAAACTGTTCAGCCTGAAAGTATGCACATCTTAATACATAAAAGGCAAGCATGCTGCCTCGCCCACAGTATTTCTCAAACTGTAATTATTTTTTGACGTTAAAGTTATTAAACAAGACATACTTTTAACAAAAATGTTCAGCTTGAAAGTATGTACAGAAAATATATTCGAGACTTGTCAGTGACAATATTAGGTTTTTAGTAATTTAGTTTTTACAATAGTACGTTATTGATCTAACTACTCCTTTTATAAATAAGAAATGACGGATTTAATGAAAGTCTTCGTAGCGAGTAGCTACTTATATGATGGTAGCTAAGTTTTCAACACTGCTTCATTTAAAGTAGTGTATTTGTATTTTAAAAATCAAGTGAATAAAAAATCAAGCTTTAAAAAAGAAGAAAGTGCTTTCGGCAAATGGCTCCAAAAAAGGAGGACCTGTCATAGGACAAGCTTTTATACTAGTATTAAAATAATTGACATTCTGCCAAAAACATTCTCACTGAGATGAGAATCAAACCCGGGTCTCTACGGTTGTTTAATACACAACAGTCTTAAAATTCCCAAATAAAAGTAACTTTCTGTAACTGAGGCCGAACAGCGGCTGAATAAGGGTCAGAACGCATGTGCTTTGAAGTAATCTATGATGAACAAGGGTCAAACAGTGGCCGTACAAAGGTCGAGCTCATATGAGATACATATTAGGTCAGATCGTGTTTAATGGATGGAAAAAAAAGTCAGCCATTCGGGATCTCAAAAGTTAGAGGAGCATTTAAAAAGACATCTGCGTTTTTTTAAAAAAATTCTACGGAACCAAGTAAATGTTTAGTTTTTAGTAAAATAAAACACGTTTTTTTTTTGCATGTAAGTTTTTATTTTACACAGAACGCATACCCAAATCTGCTAAAAAGATCACTTTGTGACTCATACAAACATTTTGGCAAAAAAAAATTGTGTGTATTGTAGGCAAGATCAAATAAATTTTATAGAGTTAACTTTATTAAAATCAATTTCTAACGTTCTGACATTTTTTGCAACACTCTTTTATTAAATGAATATATCAAACTATAGTAAAACTCTTTGCCTTTCCAACAAGGCTAATTTGACGTAAATTTAATAAAAACTGGTCATTACAACTGTTTTAACAAAAAAAGGTTATCAAAAATATTGGAAAATGCCATTCTTGGCGGTGAATAAAAGTTATAATAACAAATGATTTTATAATTTTTTTTTATGCTAGAATATTTGTATGAATTTACCTTTTTAACAGATTTGGGAATGCATTCTAGAAAAACAAAATGCTACATGCAAAAAACAAGATTTTTTTACGTAGAAGGACCTTCAGGAGAATTTAAAATGGCTCCGTAAAATTTCCTACGATTTGAGTAAAAATTAGGCAGAAGTCGAGTTTAAAGATGCATTTAACGTTTAAAACTACGAATGTGGGAATCTAATTTCTGATCCGTTATCTTAGTTTTTGTAATATCATTAGACCTTCCCCAAATATGAATGGCCGTTAGAGTTTTTTCTTAAACATTAAAAATTGGTGGGCTGTCTAGCACTACCGCGCAGAAAGCTTTTAATGCTGCCATTGGAAACTCTTGGTGGCACAGAAAGATCTTTGCCCACAAACGGCAGCATATCCTTCAATGCATTAAAACCATACACAACGTAAAGTGATTGCCAACTAATTAAATAAATGTAAATTTTACATTTTACACGATAAAACCAAACACAAGTAATGAGATCCATCAGAGTCAGAAACATACAGTGAAGAGTATTTTGTTACTAATTTTAATTTTTAATGATAAAATATTTTGAAAAGTTAATGATGGCATATTTTAATTACAATATTGTTTTTTTAATAATTCTAAAAAAAAATTATTTTTTTATAATTAAAGCACTAGCCTCTAATTTCATCAGTATTTGTGATAACAGGGTTAATTATACAAGTTACTAATAAAAAAAAGCTCATATATAATTCTAAAAAAAAAAATATTTTTTTGAATTATTAAAAAAAAGATAAAATATTTTGTTACGAATGAATTCTTAAAGATATGTGGATACAATTACTTTGAATATTGTACGAATATTCGTAGAATGTACGAATATTTTTTTCCGAATATCAGTATAAAGTAATTTACTTATAAATGTTTTGAGACAAATTATATTGATTTAATATAACATTAGTTTTAGTATTGCACATACCACATTATTACCAGAAAACATGATTTCAAAGAACGCCTTTATAGGTTTTTATGATTGCTGAATGCAATGCCGAAACCTACTCAAAAGATTGCGCGGATTTTCCAATAAATTGTATAAACAATCAAAAATACTTTAAAGAAAGTACAAAAACGTTCAAGCAAACACTTTGTTTTTTAAAAATATAGTCTTTTAAAATAAATCAAAAGAACTTTATATATAGGTAAATAGCTAATAGAGACATCATTTCTTATGAGGTATATTAAAATGTGGTTTTAAATTTTATATGACAACGGTTTCTTTAACGACATCATAAAATATTGAGCATAAAGAAGCCTTATAATATTTCATGTAAATCAAACAATAACTACGCAAGTAGCAAGATGGGCTCTAAAGCTGTGAGTGTAATAAACCCTTTAGTGACACACTTCATCTGAGCCACTTTAAATGATACACTAGTGGGAATTTGCACCAATGGCTTATAAATCAACAACAGCAAATGGGAAAATCAACTTTTTGTAAGGTATATACTTTATTTTGGGAAAAATCCATTTGTAAATATAATGAATAAGAAAACAATTTTTATTCTAAATATTTGCTTTTTATGTTGATTTTATATGATATAAATACAAATTCTAAATGTTTGATAGTTTAAATCATACTTGATTTTAAATATAAATTCTAGTTGGATAGTTTAAAATCGTTTATTTAGCTTTAGGTCAAGGTTAGATCAATTAATTGTTCTAATGAATCTTTCCAAAAAACAACAACAACAACAACAACGTTTTCAAATGAAAAGGAAAAAAATCACTAGCAGCTTTTATTGCAATTTCGGCCCTGCTAAAGGCTTCGTCAGAAATCTTTGTGATATGCCGTGCAAGCGCGCATTAGCGCACTGCATCACAGAGGCGATTTGCTTTACATTTAGAAAAAAATTTAATTTGCTTTATATGTACAAAATGTGTTTCAAGAAATAGACCAAAACAGTTATTTTTAAAAATAATGTATTTATATTTTTTTAACGAGGCCATAAACTATAAATAATGCATAAATTTTAATCGTCATATAGAGTAATTTCAGAAGAAAATAAGAGAAGAAAAAAATTCTAAGAGAGGAAGGAAAACACATCTGAAGTAAAAAGATATGTTCCTTCATAAAACAAGTAGAACCAATAACAAATTTCAAATTAATTTGATTTGTATTAAACTTTTTCATTTTGCCAGGACACAGACAAAAATACAGACAGGTGTGTATTTGTCATACAACAAACATGCATGAGGTCTAGCATTATCTTGGTGGAACACTACCTTATCTTTTGATATTTTTGTTTTTTAAAGAGGGAAGGTCTTTTTACGCACCCTTGAGTGTTACGGGGTTAATTGGTATTTCATAACTTTGTTTCACACTATTTTTTCTAGATGATAAACTAACGCACGGAAAACTTATTTTAAGAGCTCATTTAAAAGACAAAAACCGCATTCAGCGCAGACAACTGTTTTGAACTGTAATAGTAGCGCTACCTTAGTACGCGATGTTTTTCTCTGAATGTGTTGCTACTCTACACGTCAGAAGTTATATATAATTGAATTATATTTAATTTTTATGTAAATTTTATTCAATTGCAAAGGTTTCTCACTTAAATTTGCTGCGTTCTTTCTGTGTTTATTATTTGTGTTTATTATAACAGCGTCAGTAGCAGCATCTGACAGTTAACCAAACAGTTGTGTTCATGTAGCATAGAATTTGTTCGCTCGATTAAATGGCGTCCGTTACCTGATCAGTTTAAGGTAGCGCTCCCAAAATTCGACCATTCAGCAAACTTTCACACAACAGTTGCCAACTGTTGTCTGCGCTGAATGCGGCCAATGAAATGGCAATGGCCTTTAACCCTCCGATGCCTGAGAAGGTCCCCTGGGGCCAATGCAGTTTTCAACGATGAAGCATTTCGATATGATTCTACCGAAAGCCGCAGCTTTCCTGACTTATTTAAATGGAATAATGAATGGCTAATGAATTAGTTACTATACAATTACGTTAAAATTTTCATTATATCGGCCGGGTTGAATTCATTTATGGTGGTTTTGCTCTACAAGGTCTACAGGGACCTATCATTTATTCGTCAGGTATTCGATATCACTTCCGAATTGACTTGAAAATGGTTCGAAATGTGCGCTTACAGCAAAACCTGTTGAGAATTTTTCGACTTTTATTTTTTTGTTAAAACTTTGTGTAACAATTACAAACAAACCCGCAGAAGGTAGTATTCAATTTGGTCCAGTCATTTTCAAGTTTTAAGCATCCGAACAAACCATGATCTATTTTTATATAAACAGATGTACTGCCAGCTGGCTTTTACTCTATTTTATCTGCCTAAATATATAACCACTCACATTTCATGACACTACACCACACACATGAAAACAGAAAATGTTAATGACATTATTAGGGTCCAAAAAATTTAATAATTATAAGCAGCGTCAGAGGATTAATAAATATTTTTTCTTAAAATTAACCTTTTTGTTAAAATTATGTTGACTTTATATGATTTAAATACAAATTCTAAATGTTTGATAGTTTAAATCATACTTAATTTTAAATACAAATTCTAGTTGTTTGATAGTTTAAAATCGTTTATTGAGCTTAAGGTCAAAGTTAGGACAATTAATTGTTCTAACGAATTTTTCCAAAGAAACAACAACAACAAAGTTTTTTCAATATGAAAAGGAAAAAATCACTAGCTGATCTGATTGCAATTTCTGCTCTGCTAAAAGCGTCATCAGAAATCTTTGTGATACCCGTGCAAGCGTGCGCTAACGCCCTGCACCATCGGGGCGATGAGATTTGAAGCGTCAATTTCTCAGTTTTTTCCTCAATTTCATCATGTCACATTTATTGTTGTATTTCTGTTTTACTTTAGTTTCTATGCTTATGTTATTATATGTAGTCCAACACAGCCTGCTGGAAGTCTGCACTAACAAAGCATGTTTACTGAAGTTGTTTTTAGAATTTTTGCTGATTTTGTTTTCAGCTGTTTCCGTTTGGTCGAGCTCTACCTAGTTATTTGTAAAAATAACTTGCAATTTATTAATTTGTCACGTAAAATTATTAAAAAACCCGTATTTTTCGTGCATGTTTCGCATTTGTTCCATATTGCTGAGAAGTGATTCTGCCAAAACTACCTGTTTAGTAACTATAAAAAGAATGCCAACAGTTTAAATATTTTGCCAGTGTGAATTCGCGTTAGTGTGTTATTTGCGGATTAAGCTTTACTTAACAACATTCGTTCAGAAAATTTTGACATTGATTTGAATATGTCGCTTAAACTAAAAAGTTTCAAAATTTCAAGCATTGAGTTTAAAGCAAATTTAAGGCTTTAACTGACAAGTTGAAACTTTTTATAAACTTATGTAATGGTTGCATAGCGTATAAGCTAAAAATGTTCTGTAGTTTGTTACTCAAAGCTAGGCTAACGTTAAGATGAGTAGATTTATTTGTTTTATGATGTGGACTTTTATTTAACACTAGAACTACCGATTTCTTAGCATGAAATATGAAAACTGTCGAAATGACCATCTTGGTAGTTCTAGTGTTAAAATCTTTTTCACATACGTCTAGTCTTCGTTACATTTACTAGAATAAGAAAATAAAAACAAGCTACCTGTTGGCCAAGTGAAAATATATATTTTCCACGCACAGGATATGAGCAACTATAATGGCCAGAGTGCCTCATGTTCAGGTTTAGATGTTTTATCATTTGAAAAAGACTTTTACTGTTTAATTGGACGATTGAATACATAATGTACTGTAATTTAACTTGTGTCAGTGCGTGTTTATAAAACATATTGAGTTTGCTAACGATCAACTAGCTCCGGTTGGGTTTATCCAATGATAATAGTTTAATAATTTTAATACCTTCGAAAACCTAACGCAATCGGCTTGATTCTGATGATCAGATTCTGTTTTGTTTCTTGAAAAAAAGTTTTGAATTCAAACATCAGTAGATCAGTTTGTTGCTCAGCTCTAAATAGCAGTATAACTAAACGCTGCGACCGTAAATGTTTATTGCTCAGGAAATGAAGTATTGCAATTATATTGTCCATCAATCTTTTTTTCTGCTACAATGCTTAAAATGATTTTGATATTATAGACATGTCAAAAGTGAAGCCGTCAATGAGAGTGACTGAAGCTGTAAACACATTAGATAGTTTCCCCATAAATTTTTTTAAGGTATGGTATTGTTTCTTACACAAAGATTTTTTAAACTAAAATAGATTGAACAACATTTTTTTCGCATTTTGCTTTGTTTGCCCGCAAAAATATTTTAAAAAGTTTGTAAAGCCTTTGCTTTGTAATTGTTTATTTGTTTATGTTAATAATTTTTGTTTTAACTAATGCAGACCTTGTTATTACACTTTTTCTTCATTTTCTTTGCTCTTTGTTATTGTAGAATAAAATTACTAATAAATATCAGTAACTAGATTCTGTTTTTAATAAATTTTATGTCTTTTACATAATATATTATTCATTCGCTTTCGTTTTGGATGTGCATAAGTACTACTCTTGTATAAGAAATTGCTATTTCTAATTGCTAATGACATGCCCATATTAAGCCATGACAACACGAGTCGTTCGTAGTTCAAAAACATTTGGGTTCGAACATTAGTAGCACGCACAACACGCTCAACACAATTGGTGAAGAGAAACTTGGTGATGTCCTTCTAAAAGCTGAAAAGGCAAATTCATTCGTTCATCAAAGTAAAGAAAAGGATTTTCGGCATTTATTAAATGTTTATAGGTTTTTAAAAAAAAAAAACTTGAAATATATTAAAAAAATGTTATCAGCGTTCGCTCCAATCAATTTTATTAACAATCGGCGTTCTAGTTTTAATTTTGAAGTAGAATTATGCTCTATAGCGCGGTTTGTATGGGGGTCATTTTCACAAATTTTTTCGAGCACATTTAAGATGTTTAGTTAAAACTTTGGCGTATAACTACAGCCTTCAATATTCATCGTAGAAAGAACAAATATATGGCAAAATATCAGTTTGAATAAGAATAAAACGAATATTCAATTTTGGATTTTGTCACTTCTTTAATAAAGTCACAAAACAGCAAAATCTAAGAAGAAAAAATTCATATATTCATATATGAGAAATATACAATCTGCTTCAGTAGCTGCTTATGCTGTTGTTATTGTTGTTGTTCGTTTGGTTCGCAATTGTTTCGTTTGTTGTTGTGCTGCTTTGTTGTTGTAGTTGTGGTTATTAATGTATATGTAAAATGTTTATATATAAATACAGATTAGATGCTTTCGTTTTCGTCACTTTTATTTTTTTTTTATTTTCAGCAAGATAAATACAATAGAGAATACAGATGCGTGCAGCCACAGAGCCAGTATGTATTTCTACTATGCATGTTTGCGCATGCGTTACTTAGTATGCGTTGTACTTCGAATACTCTATTTTACCATAATAAATTCGAATTATTTATATAATGCATTCTATTTTTTAAATATAAAAAATATATTTTGTTAACTAAAATTTTAATTTTAAGTTACTTGAATTACTTTTCAAATATATATATATATATTAGACCCACTCAAATTACAAAAGTGTTAAAAAATTCCGGTGAATGTAATAAACGATTCAGCAGAGAGAAGCGTAGCATTAATAACATAATTTAATAATTCAATAACTTCTAATGAAGAGCAAAAACAATATTTGCTGCAAGTCGTTGATTAGCACAGAAAAAAATTTAAGTGCATTACAAAAAGTCATATTTTTAATAAATAAATATTAGAAGTAGTGAAAATATGTAATATTTTTAATTTTTTCGCAAGTTATGGTCAATAAACTGTAAAATATGTTGCAACCAAAGAAAGCCTAAGCTTCACAGAAAAATAAAATATTACAAAAAAAAATGTCGCTAGAGCAAAATAAGAAAGAATTTTGTATGGAAAAACGATAATTTTTCGTTAAGAGTAAAATTGCATGTTTAAAACTACGCCAAAAATTACCAGATGCATATATAAATGAAAGTTATATAAGACTGAATTATTTATAATTGTTTCCTATCAAAATATATTCCAAGTGTTTTTCCGTTTAGGCACAACATTTTTTAAAATGGTTTAAGTCCAATAAAGCTCTAAAATGACATTCAAACGATTTGCGGAACCCCTAGAGGTCAAGTCTTTTTGGGTCTTAAACTATTTTTGTGCTAATTGGGGTTCGAACTTTCAGAAAGTGGAAGCGCACCGAAGGAAAAAGGATTGATTTTTAATATTTCAGAATTAATTGGTTTTTCTCTCGTATCAATTTATACATTCCTTATTATTGAATTCGTTTTAATTTATAACAGAGGACTGCACAAGCCTGCTTGAAGTCTTTTTTAAGTACTTGCTTAAAATACAAGTTTAAGCTTGCTTGAGCTTAATAATTTTCAATGAAGTATAACATGAACTTGAATATAAATAAACCCACGACAGCTTGCGACTTGCAAGTATGCTAGCTTACAAGCAAATGGCATGAAGCTTGAAAAACTTGAAAAAGTATCCAATTAAAGCAAGTATCCAAAAACTTCAAGGAGCTTGTGTAGGAAAAGCTTAAGCTTATTAGGAATTTTAAGCTTTCTGTGGACTCCGTAGTTTTCAATTTTAGGAGGTAGCTGATTTCGGAATTGATGTCAAAATTTAAAAATAAAGATGGCGGATAGAGTTGCCACCTTGATTTTTTTGTATTTTTGCGAATTCTTGTAATTTTAAATTCTGACAACGGATTTGATTTCGAATCTTATGTCACAGAATTAAAATTTAGGATGGTGGTTAGGGTTGTCACCTAAACTTTTACCACAGTATTGCCACCTAGTAAAATGTATTTTTGGGAGTTTTAAACATCATTTAACAGTATCAGGCAGGGGGTCGCTGATTTTGAATCTGAATTCAGAATTTTAAAATTCAATATGGTGTATTGGGTTGCTAGCTAATTTTTTTTATTTTTACGAATTCGGTGCTGGTGCGAACACTAAGTAAAATGGGTCGCTGAATCCAAATCTGTTGTCAGAATTTCAAAATTATGTTATTCTAATAATAGGGCTGCCACCTATTAACCATATCTATTTTTAAAATTCCATCTTCAGATTCGAGATCAGCGACCCCTTAACACTCGCTGAATTAAATGATGTTTAAAACTCTTAAAAATATATATTATTAGGTGGCAACCCTATTATACAAATATGACATCATTTTGAAATTCTGACAACGGATTCGGATTCAGCTATCGCTTTTTAACTAGTGTTAGCGCCAGCACCTAATTCGTAAAAATAAAAATAAGTAGGTGGAAACCCTATCCACCACATATAATTTTAAAATTCGACCCCCTAACACTGTTAGATGATGTTTAAATTTCTTAAAAATACATTTTACTCGGTGGCAGTACTGTTGTAAAAATTTAGGTAGCAACCCTAACCTCTATCTTAAATTTTAAAACTGTGACATTAGATTCGAAATCAAATCCGTTTTCAGAATTTCAAAATTACAAGAATTCGCTATAATACCAACCACGGAGTCCAGAGAACCCTTAAAAGTTATATTACTCTTAAGCTTTCTCTACACAAGCTCATTGAATTTTTTGGAAAATATGTATTTATCTCACCTACAGAACGATCAAAGCTTCAGTGTTCAAGCGAATGTCAAGCAGGTAAGATCTGCTCTTGCGTGTTCCTTGAATATATTATATAATATCTGT
The DNA here is from genome assembly GCA_963920525.1 of Dichetophora obliterata. Classification (NCBI taxonomy): domain Eukaryota; kingdom Metazoa; phylum Arthropoda; class Insecta; order Diptera; family Sciomyzidae; genus Dichetophora; species Dichetophora obliterata. Next base: position 171,227,929 of record OY986438.1, read on the forward strand.
GTCGATAAGCAATAATAGCTTAAGTCGATTTAAGACAGAACTGAGTTATTGATACAGTTGTGTTCAACGTATATATCATTATGAACACACAAAATCTAGAACTTCTAGCATGACCTTAGCTAAAGATATGACGCAAAAACAAAAGAACCTTTCATATAACTTATATGTCGATTGAAAACTTTGAAGCAAGATTTCTGGAAACTTTGAAATAAGACTTAAGCTGTTATTGCGCATCGACACAGATATAACGTAAGATTACACTGTATAAAATTGTATGTATGCAAAATTTTTGGAAGTATGGAATGGAATGGTATGTATGGAATTTTTTATTTTTAGAAAATAATGGCATTGCGTGGCAACAATGAGGTAAAATTAAAAAATTATGCATAACAAGGCATTACGATAATTTGCATGGTCAATATAAGGTAATTGTGGGGCATGCGATGGAGAAATTAATTAATTATTTAAAAGCGGCATGTCCACATATCATATCATATAGTGATCAGTTCCAAGTACGTTTAAAGAAAGCATCTTACGCTGTTAGTTAAGCCTTGGCAAAACACAATAAGCAACGTAAGCACAAAAAAAAGTATTTGTTTTTTACTACTAGCAGCCCTTTTTACATTTCCGTCTGCTTATCTGTATTTTACATTATCCGTCTGTCCGTCTGTTTCCTTTTTACATTCCGTCCACTACTTATTAATTTAATTTCGCAATACAAATCCGAGCAAAAAAATGCCTAGTAAAATGTCTGCAAAAAGCGCTTTAGTAATATTTTGTTTTCAGTGTGAGCTTTAAAGCGCTCATTAATACATACTCAAGATGAGAAAGTATAGGTGTGCAAAGCTGCCCCCCAACGGGCCGGCATGTCAGCAGCTTCCTACAGGAACAAAACGTCAGCACTTATTTTTGTTGTTGGGCAAATGAACAGTATACTGAGAGTGCTCAGTAACGGACACAAGAAAAAACGAACAAAAGATAAAACGAATAAAAAAACCGAACAATTAAAAAAAACGCATGCAAATAATCAGTTGTTTGATACAATTGCGCGTGTGAGGTATCGCAAAATTCAATTGAAACCATTGCTGTAGTTATTGTTTCAGTCAAAATGTAGATTTTTCGGTAATTTATTAAAAATAAAAACGAAATTACTGACCCAAAACTTTCCAATGGAGGCTTTTTGAAGCATTATCGACGGTTGCAAATTCTAAAGCTTATTTTGATGAAATAAAATATTGCTCTTTTTCTCTCTCTCCCTCTCAGCAAGTCTCTTTTTGAGGTAGGCAAAATCAAAAAGAATTCGATGAACTGCTGACCCAAAGCTTTGCACGGGAGGCCTTTTGAAGCAATTCATAGTCAGCTAAATTAAAGTGCTCTTTTCCAATGACACGCAATGTTAAAAATACAATGGTGTGTCATACGTGGAGTCAGCGCTTTCAGCTGACTTGCAAGCACAGAACTATTCTGGCAACTTGACAATAGTCAACCAGTATTTTTTTACTTCTATATGTCTGTTGTAATTTTTGTATTTCAAAACAAAATTTGAAGCTCTCAAATAATAAAATTTAATAAAAATTATAAAATTAATTTTTTTATTATTATTGTTATAAAATTTCAAAACAAAATTTGAAGCTCTCAAATAATAAAATTTAATAAAAATTTTCAACTGGTTTTTTGAGCATCAAATTATGTTTTTACCCAGCAGCAAAAATGGATACCGTTGCTTTGAAAATCACATTAACATCGATGCTAAAGTGCTCTTTAAAGCAGCTTTGAGGTATTAGTGGTGAGAATTTTATATTTTTGATACTATATTAAAAATTTTGAAAGCTTGTAAGAATCAAACCAAGTTTTAGCTTTGTGATAAAAAAACTTATAAAAAAATGTTATAAAATTAAAATATGTTATAAATGTTTTGAATTATTATAATTACTAAATAAAGTATCTTATAATTGTGGTTACTTATTCAAAAGGCATTGGGAGCAAATTTATAAACTGATTGTATTCCGATTCTTGCAGAAGAATTGTGGTAGCAGTAGTGTTTATTTTGAGATTTTCTTAACTACTTTGAAGCATGAATAAGCATTTTTTTGTGATTTTTTAGTTGTTTGATAGCAGCAATAATGATTTATTTTAGATTTTTCGGTTGCTTGATGTCAGCAAAATTGATTTTATTTTGACAATTTGAGTTGTGTGATGATAGCATTTGTGTTTTCTCCACACATTTTTTTTTTTTAGAATGATCCATATTGTCTCCCCCACACCTTCTATGGAAGCAAAAAAAGAACACTTTTGTGTTTTTATATAGTTTAATTGTATCGCCAGAGCATCGATAGCTTTCGTATGACATGCAATGTTAAAAAATATATGAAACTACATCCAAAAAGGTATCGATGGTTGATAGCAAAAACATCGCTGAAATTTTACTAAAGCATCGATACGTACGACTGCTGGGTAATTAAAAAAATTACAACAAACACATAAAAATATTAAAAATACTGGTTGACTATTGTCAAATTGCCAGAATAAGGCTGTAAATGTTTGCTCTCCCATAGACCAAATTGTTGACGGCATAGTCTAAAAATAGTCGATTTGATATGAAAATAAAATCTGTAAAGTTTTGTGCCGATTGAAAGACTTTTAAAACTAGCTTCAGAGACCAATAAATTGAGAAGCGTTTTACAAGAGTCCAAAACATCTCTTAAAGTAAATATTTTTAAAAAAACAGGTATGTATTTCGTTGTTAATGTAATTGTTATTTTAAATGAGTTAACAAACATAAAAATCGGATTAAAGGTACCAGAGTTGTGATAGTTTACTTTTCGAAAAATGTTCTTTTATTTCTTGTTTCAATAAACAAAATTGTATAAAACCAAATTTGGGAAATTGCAATAAAATGTTGTTGAAATATTTTCTGTAACAACACTTAATGCAAATGTGGAGTGTCTGCTCAAAAGTTCCTATTTAACATTTTTGAAAAACAAGCTGTTTTTGCTATGGCTTGGCATTTAAATTATTTAATCCTATCATTTGCACAAAAAAGAAAAAAAATTAAGAAACTCGAAAATTGTTTCAATATTTTGCGCATAAAAGTTTATGTTTCTGTTCAAAAAAACCGAACTATGCATACTAAAAAATTGCTTTTGAATATATTTGAACAAAAAGGATTAATTTCCATACAAGGTTTAAGTTTTTGTACAATATTAAATCAAACGGTCTTATAAAATTTGTTGTGTTCATTTTATGAAATGCTTAAAAACCTTATCAAAAATGCCTATTTCTTCAGTGACTGCACAAGAGGTCATATTTTTAAATATGAAATCTCTATAACTTTAAAATCATTAAAAATTTTTTATCCATGCTTACAATATATTTGCTGCTGGTCTCAGAATGGCAAGCTCAACAAAAACTAGATTTTTTTCAGTTTCCTTCAACTTAATAAATCTCGAAATAAGCTCTTTTGAACACACACTCACCAAATACGAAAAATTGTGCGATTACTTTGCTTACTCAATCCCCAAAAATACGAAAATGCAAAATAAAAAAAAACGACATAACGGTATGCTATAGCATAATCCTTAGCTATATTGTGAAAAAAATTACAAACACCAAAACTCGGATCAAAAAGTTATATCTGTTGAAACTTGATATTTTTTCAAAAATCCTCAAAGTGCCTGTGTTTGGGCATTTCAAACACAATATAAAATAAGTCAAAAGAAATTTAAAAAAACTATATGTCCCCAGACAAAATTTTTGGCCGGAAAATGAACTTAAAACGGCAGACAGGTAGTCTGTTTATTGAAATAGAAATGAAATTATTTTGGCCCAATTTCGGCAGGGCAGGGCGGGAATTGTACCAAAACCAACCAGTTCAGTGCCACTGTACAGAACAGCAGACTGGCTAACAGAGGCTCAAAAATGTATAAGAGAGCATGCAAGTGGCGTTCAGTGGAAGCAACTTGGCAGGGAATGTACAGAGCAGAATACAAGCAGGAAGTGGCAGGCAATTGGATTGCATATGGGGCATTAACATTAATTGAATGCAATATATTGGTTTCTTTTATATATTTTATATAGTTTAGGTTATTTTATATATTTGAGCTTTTGTTATTCAACTAAGAATTTTTGGTCCTTGGGTTTGTCGATTTTTTTCGATTCACCTAAATTTTGAACGGCTTTGATGTTGTGACATACAATTTTGAGTGAAATTTTTCAAACGTAAATTTCTAATATTTTTTTTTAAAAAAAAGTTTATCTTTAGTATATCAGGTGTAAGCAAACCCAAACAATGAAGGAAATCCACTCCTGTGGGTATAATAGCAATGCCACCAACAAAACCAGATACTACATGTGCGAACAGTTTTATTGAAAAGAATTGTGAGTTTTAAAATTATTGCTCTATAAAAACATAGTCCAACACGCAAAAATTAAGCAGATTTCTTAAACGAAATTTGACAGAGAAATATTTGTACCGTATAATCAGTTAAAGTTTTTAATTAAGATGATGAATTTGCTGGTCACTCATCCTTCCCAGAATCAAAAAATTGTGCATCAGACGAGGATAGTGAAGATCCGATTGCTGGAAAAGATCTATTTGTTCTAGGATCTCCGGTATCAACATCTGAAGTCTGCACCTCAATTCTAGCAAACGTTATACGATACAAACTAAGCGGTTCTGCACTGAACAGTTTGTTTGAATTGATTGAATTCATTCATATTCCCTAAAACGCCCATCTCCACTTATGTCTTAAAAAAACATTTCGTAAAAATAAATTCTGCTATTGAGTGTACGGCACACTGCAAAAACTGTTACAGACCAGTTAAAGGAAATGCGAGGAATATAATAGCAAAGGCGAATTAGGATATCTGCTCACCTTTTCAATAGAGGCACAGCTGCAAGCAAATATTTCTCGCCCAGATTTCTGCAAACAAGTGCTCACCATTTTAGCAGAAAAAAGAAAATGTTGACAGGCTAGAAGACATTTACGATGGCGAACTGTATTGCAATCAATGCGAAATTAGATTCATGCATGACCCCAGGACTTTATCATGTGGTATTTGGACAGAGCAGCACTCTATTTAACTTATAATATTAACTAAATTTTTATGTAGTAATTAACAAATGCACTAAAAATTATTTCCTATCAAATGTTGAAGTCACTCTTGTACACCAGTATATCAGTTCTTCTGAAATACAGTAAATTTCGCCACAATGTATTAAAAATAAATTTTGCATTTCATGTAAATGATATTTCTTATGTTTTGTGTTCCACCAAATATGATTCTTAGTGTTCCAATTAATATGACTGAAAACAAATAAAACACCTTTACCTTTGTACATTTTTAAATAACATTTATCTATGCAAATTTTCGGCAAAAAAAAATTAATTGTAACTGTCAAGTTCTCATGTTGAATGTGAAAAGGTGTTTAAAAATTTCAAGTTAAAGCCAGTAAAAAGTTAGAGCTCAGAAGAGTTAGACAGAATAAAAGCGTCTACTAGTTTAAGACGAGATAATTTTGTTGTATAGAAAGCAAAACAGTTTTAAGCTGCTAGACCATTTCAATTCGATGCCAATACAATGCTTGTTTTTAATAGAGTTCATGTGCCTGTCAGTATAGGGCGAAAGCATTCTGTTCTGTAGAAAACAAAACTTTTAAGCCTGCCCAAATCTTTCAGATCAATGCCAAAATAATGGTTTTATTCAACAGAGTTCATATGCCTGCCTTTATAGTGCGTAGGAAGGCTGCTGCTGCAAAAACAAAAATGTTTGAGCTGCTTGAACATTTCAGTTGCCGTCCAATACAATGCTGAATTTCAACACACTGCCTTCTACTGACTTTTCCATGCCTTCATGCTGCTACTTTCTGGCAGCCTTTTTTGATAAAAAGTAAACTGGCCGCCACCACATTTCAACATACTGCCAGAACTCTGCTCATTTGCCACAATTATGCTGATATAATGCCATTTTCCTGTCGAATATTTTGTCTGGGGGTATCATTTAAAATGATTTCAATATATTTAAAAAATATTTCTGATTTTCGTTTAAAAAAAAAATTCAGTACTAATTTATATAGTAATTTTAAATATTTTAAAATAGCAATTCTTCAACATAACCAAAGTGAAATATAAATGTTAAACATTTCAATTGACGTTACTAAACTAGTGATTAATACGCTTATTAAATTTTTCTGTTCTAGTTATTAATTTTTGGGAAGAAAACAACAAATAATGTGAATGAGCAATCTTGAACACAAGTGTGTTTAGTTAGAACTGCGACCACATAAATAGCTATTTTAAAAGCAAAAGTTTTTATTGTTTTTTAAGTTGAAATGCGAGAGGCAATATTGTGGTATTTCGAAATTCGGTTGCGTTGTCTTAAGCTTTAATAACAGCATCCTGTAGCTCTTCTTTCGCTACATATGCTTGTGCTCCTTGTAGTGTACCATTCATTACAGCCGCACCATCGTCACCCTACCCGAACATAAAATCGCTATCTATGCCGAAGTCCTTATATTATCTACCCCTTAAATTTGCAACTTTTTACGCTGTTGCGTTGTAGTTGATTAATGCTAATATATAAGATTTGTATACTTTCTAGAACTTTAGGGGGGTTTAACCCCTAAACTTTCCCCCTTGTCTACGGGCCTGGTAGAAGGTATTGCTTCTCGTGTCTTTCTCGTTGTTGGTGTGCTTCTTCGTCGTTCATAATAATGCAGCAAAATAAATATAATGTTATTAACTCTTTTTACTTCGATTGTTGAAATCGGTTAAAAAGTTTTTAAATATCTTAGGCCTTCAGAAATCCCTATGGAAATGAAAAAAAACTTATTTTTTTCCTCTAGTAAATCTGCCTCTTATGAAATACTTATCTACAGCGTTACAATATATGTTTGTTTAGCATTAATTCATATAAAGAACATACAGTACCGTTTTTTGAAATCATGTTGCTTCTCAAGTTTTGGCAATAACCCCTTTAATTTTGTAGATTCAATTATTGTCTTCTAATAAATTATTATAAATAGTTTTGGGGGAGGGGGTAATTGCACCCTTTAGCCCCATGGATTCGCGACTGCTCTATATAAATCTTTTTATTGCGTTTGACCTATAAGATTTGTGTGGGAGTGTCAGTTGGGGTATTAAGCCCATTTTTTCAAGCACACTTAGTTTTGTTGTGATAAATCCCTGCAGTAACCAACTAGCTTAAAACCAGTCTGCATACTAGTTGAAGACTGAGCAGTACTAGTTCAAGATCGTATTTTTTTCATATACCCAACTGGTGTTTTTAACATGGCGATGTCAGTGGAAATATCAATTGTCCTATTCTGAACAGATGAAAACTAGTTTATAATATATATAGTTACAGTTAGTTTAATTCTATTTTGTTGTGAATAGTTGTAAACAAATCATATTTTGCCAAAAAAAAGAACACATTATATGATCCCTGCAGTGTAACCAACTAGTTTAAAACCAGTCTGCATACTAGATGAAGACTGAGCAGTACTAGTTCAAGATCGTCTTTTTTTTCATATACCAAACTAGTATTTTTAACATGGCGTTGTCATAGGAAATATCAAATGTCTTATTCTGAACAGATGAAAACTAGTTTATAGTATACATAATTATAGTTAGTTATGTTCTAGTTTGTTGTAGTTTAGTTGTTCTAGTTTAACCTTACCTGAGTGGTTGGCAAATAGTCATGTTTTAATTAACAAACCAATGATTCAACCAATTCTTTATTCGGCAATTTATCTTCTGAATTTGAAGCTTCTATTAAAGCGACTATTAAGAAAAATGCAAGTAAAATTTACATAGTGTTTTATTATTTCATATTAAAGAAATATTTTTAAATTTCATAGAGTACAGTTGTGGAACTAGTTGATTTTAACAATATGTAATATAGTTTGATTTTGGCTAGTTTGACGACTGGTTTATTGTGACTTGACATAAACTAGTTGGATTTAAACTATTTTTGTAACTAGTAAATCGTGACAAAATATAAACTAGTTTGTTTTAACTAGTATAAACACTTATCATTTTTACTGCTGATTAGTCTTACACTGCAGGGATATTACAAACGTACACACCAAATTTTAGTTTTTTAGCTGCAATATAAACCATTTTATAGTCATTTAATGGTTATTTCCATATTGAGTTGTATGGGAGGTGGGCATCTTTTATTGTCTGATTTAGTTCATTCATTCAGAGAATATTGCTTCCAGCAACGTATACTTAAATTCTAAATAATGTTGTTATGTGACCAGAATTGTCTAAGTTATGACGAGTTCAATTTTTGATTGCTATCGAAGGTGGGTGCGGCCTTTGTCCGATTACACTTGCTTCTGGACCATCACTTTTTTTTTAAATACTATACATCAAATTTCATTGCTGTACGACCATTATTTTTAGTTATACTGTTCAACAGAGAGTGCCACTAATGCCATTCTTTCTTTTAAGGCTTTAAAGCTTTACAAATTTTTAACTGCAACGAAATAATAATTTTAATGCTAAAACTAATCATCAATGCATCAATGCACTTTTTTCGTCCATTTTCAGTGGAAGCTGATCGTCAATTGAATGCAACCATAGAAAAGCGTGGCTACAGCGCCACTGAAGTTCCCACCAAAGAGAAGCCCTCAACGATACTGAGGAAAATCGAGATTGGCACCAATTTTATAAAGGAATACTTGGCGGAGTCGATGGACGGGTAAGTAGAAAACAAATAAAATTTTATTTCTATTACTGTTGCCGCATGACTTTGCTGAAAATGACTGAGCCGAATTTAAAAACAGGTTCCTGGGCCATGAATTCGAATACATGCAAAACAGTAAAAATCAACAGAAAGAGGCTGATGATGCCGATGATGATGATTACACTAGTGACAATGATGATGAAGCGTTAGAGGAGCTGCCTGCAGAGGATGATGATGCTGATGAGGGTGATGATGATGATAACGATGAGGATGATGACGAGCAGGAAGACGATGATGATGAAAAAACTAACGATGAGACTGATAATGATAATGATAATATTGTGGAAAAAACTCCCGCAAACCCAAACGCAAATTCGAATACAAACACATTCATAGCTCCAAATGCAAATTCTTACAACACAAAAGATACTTTTGATGATGAAAAAAGCTCCACAGTCGATGGTTTGACGAATAGCTCCAACGGTGATGAGTTCATTGAGATTGAAGACGCCCATCAGGTGGACCAGCTAAAGAAGCCTGGCGGCACAAAAAAACAGAAGAATAAAAAAACAAAACTAAAAAAGAAGAAGGGTCAAAAGGGTCATCAACAAGTGTTACAACCAGCAACCTTGCTGTTGGTGCAGCAGCAGGCACCACAGGAACCACAACATAATGCGCATGAATTGCATCCCAGCGAAAGTAATTTTGGCGGTCATGGTCATAAAAAAGGTGATAAGCGCAAGAAACGCAAGAAGCGTCCAGGTCATTCCGATTCGGTGTCAACGGTCATTGTGGAAGAGGCACCCTCAAATCATCTGGGTTTTGAGCTGCTTGAAGAATTGGTCGGTGAACAAGAGCTGTTCAGCGCTGGCAGCGGGAAACGCAAACGCAAAAATAAGCTTCCAACAAAATATGGTAGAAGTAACGGAGGTGTGTGTTTGAGCGTAGTTTGTTTAACTGTTGAGCACCCTGTTCCCCACCCTTTATTCTCTCTCTCTCTCTCTCTCTCTCTCTCTCTCTCTCTATCTCTCGATCTCGATAGCTTCCCTCTCCATTTTTTGTAAATATTTGTTGCATATGCTTGATTTTGCTTTATTTTGTTATTGTTGTTCTTTGTATTGTAACTTTTAAGTTTTAAATTTCTATAACTATTGAAGATAAACGTCTTTACTTTCTATTTCCGGTTGGTGTTGGTTGTGTGAGACTGTGAATGGGTGGGTATACGTGTGTTTGTAAACCTTAAGTTGTGATGCCAACCAAAAGTGGCAGTTCACAGAACTAACGATTACATATCAGCCGTCGGTAAGTAAATTACTGCCGATAACATGGTGCTACATGGTTTGTGCTTCAGCTAAGCATAGCATAGCGTGGACTATGGGCTGTATTGACTCATCGTGTGAACAAATAATACCTGTTGTGAAACATGAACTTGACCAAAATGATTTACACTAAGTTTGTGTACAAAATTTCAACAAACCGGTTGGAATAAAGTTTAAACAGAAGTTTTTTATTGACAAATTTTTGCATTTTAAGATATACATACATATTATACCGACCTAAAAAAAAACGAAGTGTGATATTTTTGTAAGCACAGAGATAAAAATGTTCGCTTACGTATCAAAAACGAGCCCTTAAAATTTGGTACAAAAATGTTGATGTTTAGCACTCGACCATAGAAGTTAGGTCCATGGCGCTTCACGCGTTATTTAAATTCAGTGAACTATAAATAGGATAACAATACATGATATGACTAATAACACAGTGCGACAGCTAAAATGTATCGGAGAAACCACTGCTTGTTTTTAGTAGTGAAGCACTCCCAAAATACGACCTCATACTTCGTTTTGTGGTAGAGGATCTCAATTTTTTTAAATGGTCAATTTATTCTTTAGGTGGTGCCTACATGATGAGAAAGAAAATTAAAAAAAAAATAAAGAAGTTTGTAAGGGATTCATTTGCCAATAAAAATGTATGGAAGCATTTCCGCCTGATTATCCCAATTCCTCCTGATCCACTACTCTTCACACTTTTTTCTTTTACTACTTGTTTGTTTTAATATGTTTCTTTTAAATAGCATTGTTTAGTCATGGTCTCTCCTACATGTGTATAGTAGAAGACGTTATGCTTACGCATGCGTTTAAGGCCAATCAAGTGCACAGATCTATGTTGTACGTTCATATTAAATATACGTTATTTTAAGCATTGTAACCAAAACTAAGTAATCTTTTTCAACTTTTTTTTTAACTTTACTTAGTAAAATTTGCTAAGGATCACGAGGCACTTTCAGAACCCTCGCTACTAAAAAATCCTACTCAAGCGAAAAATATAAAAAAATTATGAGTAGAGTGGTGGATCAGGAAGAATTGGAAATACGTCTATCTTATTAGTCGAATATTTTTATTGGGCAAATGAGTCCCTTACAAGCTTACTTATGTTTTTATTTTTCATTTAAAATTGAAATAAAAACTCGAAATGGCCCTACCAGCAGAATGAATTGACCAATTAAAAAATTGTAGACCCTCTACGGCAAATCGGAGTACTACGGTCGTGTTCTAGGAGTACTCATCTACTAAAAACAAGCAGTGGTATCTCCAATACAACAAAAAAGTTATAAATTGTGACACAGTATTAATAGGTATTTTAAGGTCCAAACTAACGTTTTTGGAATCGTTGAAGACAGTGGAATAATTTTTGATTGGATTCGATAGCTAGATTTAGAGATATGTAAAAAAAAGGTGCAGCACTATGAAGAAAAAATGAAAATTTCATGAAGGCTTAATATTTTTAACAAATTTTTTACAAGACTTGTGAGGCCATGAACTTGAAATTTTTAAATTGTTTTCATAGTTTTGTAGCTTATCCTTAAAAACCTCTAAATCTATCAAGCGGATCAAATCAAAAATTATTTCAACATCTTCAGCGACTCCAAAAACGTAAGGTTAAACTTTAAAAAAACCGTATTATTATCCAAGTCATGCATGATTATCGGGTTTATATTTCACTAAATTATAATAAACATTGCAGCGCCACCAAACGTCTATGGTCGAGTACTAAACACCAACACTTTTGTACCAAATTTAAAGGGCTTGTTTTCGAAAAATAACTGAACATTTTTATCTCTGTGCTCACAAAAAAAAAATTAAACTTCGTCTTAATACATATACACTCTTTATTTAGTTTTATTCTTATATATTTCAATAAATATTAAGTATCGTCTTTGGACTTTTGAATTATATAAAAAAAAAGAATCAATTCATCATTGAATTCTTTTAAAGCAAAATTAAAAAACCCGTTCTAGTCCCTACAGCCCCACGGGAAGGTGGGGGGGGGGTTTTTTCAAAGGTACAAAATAAATTAATCCAATTATGGAAAATCGAAAGAAATTTTAATATATTACGAAAAAATGTTTCTAAGTCTAAAACATCATTTATTAGAACCAAAATTTCACTATTTCCAAACAAAATTTAAAAAAGTTTTAAGCCTCAATTGATATTCAATAGGATATGCATTTACATCTTGGAATAAACAGAGGTTACTCAATTAAAAATTATTTAAAGTTGAATATTCCAAAGATATGGTATACATTTTCAAATTACATCCGACATAAAAAAAAAAATCATAGTGGAGAGAGAAACTTCTAAAGCTAAAAAAGGTTGCCACTCGAAGGCCTCAAAAGTAAGTAAAGCTCTTCGAAAGGATTTATATAGTTTTTCAAATTAAAGTCAATTCATAGGATCGAATTTTTTGTAAAAAACATGCGTTTTCATTGCATCTTTGAAATTTTTCACAGATATGAAAACCAAAAAAAAAATTACTAGTATTTCAATAAAAACTAGTATCGCCTGTGGTCGAAATTCATCAAAATCGATTTTTCTTTTCCTTTTTTAAAAATTTTTATTTAAAAATGTTTTGCAAAGTTAAAAAACATTAAATTAAGATATACTTTTGTCAGCTAAACAAGGGATTTTACGTACTCGCTGTATTAAGCAATGTATGCGCCTCATGAATCATTTATGAATTAGTTGTATTTTTAAAGCAATGAATAAACTAATTTTGCCAATAAATTTGTGAAGAATAAGCCAATTTTTTTTATAGTTCGCTAAAAGACCAGGAATTTTGCCATCTCCTTCACGCTGCTGACCATCTGCCGAAGTCGAGTAGTAATCAGCATACGATTTAGCTGTTTCGAAATCAGCAATCATCTGTTGAAGATGACTAACATGCTTTACCAAATTATGAAAAAAATTTCTCCCGCCGCACTATGGGGTATTTGATCGATTTAAGCGGCCAAAATTATTATTATTTATTATTATTTATTATTGGTTAAACAGTTTCTAATCATGTTTGTTTTTTATTTTTAATACCCTTAACCCTGTGCGACCATTGGGTCATATATGATCAACCTAGATTTTTTTTTAGGTGAACATTAAAATTGTTTTATTGGATAATATTCAATGATGATTTTTTACTGAATTTTTTATACTTAACCCTGTGGGATCAATAAGACATAAATGACCCTAAACAGTTATTTTTAAATATTTTAAATTAAAATAGTTAGTTTCAAAAGAAGAAAGATAAGTTGAGACCTCTACTCTTTCTTAAGTAAAACTTAAACTGATTTTGTTGAAAAAATAGTATTTAGTGATATCTGTTTTCTTAATTTTTATACGTATAGTATATGTAAATATATGCTTTTAATTCTTACATATGTATAAATTTTAAGCTTCTCCCAACTAATGCACAATAACTGCACTTCATATTAACAAACACACCCATCCTCCCAAAATTTTTATTTTTTTTTTATTAACTATCTATTTATTGGTTTTTGGTTTTTTTCCTGATATCCTACGCTACATTTAAAAATGCATTAAAACCAATCTCTAATTCTTAATTTGATTCAAATTCACAGTGACACGCGGCAAAAAGAAGAAGAAGAGGAAGGCGCTTGCTAAAATCATTTTATTGGGCACTTTCTTGAAGGCCAAAATTGAGCTTTTGCTAAAAATTCTTGGCGCACATTTGCAAATAAAATTCTTTGCTATCGCATTGATCGGTCTCTTGATCAATATAGCACGATTCTGGATCGATGTGAAACGTGGCGGTGTGCCACAAAAGGTTAGTACACAAGGTGTTGTACCTGTGAGTAAGAGACAGAACAGCGAAAACGACAAAAAGATCGGGTTGTTATGTCTTTGTGTTGAATTTCTTAAACTGACCCTTTTCGTGCACCTTTTCAGTTTTAATAACATGAACACAATACTTTTGCTCTAGATTAAAACAAAAAAAAAAACAAAAACATAATTAGATGATTCAATAAATATTTTAAGTAAATGTATCGAAATACATGTATATCAGGGTTGGAAATTGAATTTGATACAAAAGTATCGATCCAGGCAAAAAAGGCGTTGGTTTTAATATTAAAGCACAAGAAAAAATATCATACAAAAGCCAGACCTTTTATCAGGCAGCGAAATTATATATATATTTTTTTTTTAATTTTTTGATCATTCATAAAGAGTGGTTATATTATAGTTATAAAAAATACCAAAAAGTCAAGAATTCATTTTATCTGATTTTTAACCAATTTTTTATAGTATCTATTCTTTTAAAAAAATTTATTGAGGGGGAATTCCGTAGTAAATTGTAAATTATTAGAAAGACACTGTAGCGAATGAAAAAATCACCAGATTTTAATAATTTTGTTTTTGCAAAACACAATGAGTTCTTTATTTCAAGGTTTAATATTATTCCCACTGAACCATATGCGAAAGTTTTGCGTAAAGTAATAGTTTTGAGTAAGTTTTCGGGTAGACATTTTTTTTGTGATTTTTTTTTTATTTTGTGCGATCAGTTCTCTTTGTAGAGAATATAAAATACGTGAAATTTTTTTACACAATTAACAAAATTTTTTGAGCCTAAAACAAACATTCTGTTATTATTTTAGCAGGAACTAATTACTTATAAAGGAACCATTTTTTATTCATGAATAAGTTCAGAAATTAATAATAAATGTTATTATATTACATTCTAATGAACGACGGCCCTGGATATATTATAACTTAATATATTCAAATAAAGCATATTATCGATATGCAATAATAAGGCAATTTATGATTGAAAAAGTTTAATTTGTGAGTGCCGAAAAAGTGTTTATGGTTCGTTTATTCGTTCGTTTATTTATCGAACAAAAAAAAGGTTTGCTTTTGAGAGGCATTTTAGTCCGACAAATGAGTCCAAAAGTGTTCATTTATGAGTCCCGAAAATGAACTTTTCTATCCTGAAAAGGTTCATAAATGAATTTGAAAAAGATAGTTTTGGTTCACTGGGTTATATTTAAATAATATAATAGAAAGACTTGTTTTTTCTTTTGATCTCATTAAAGCTGTGTGAGCTATAATTCAGAAAATGTTAAAATAAAATAATTTTTGAGCCTGAAAATATAGTTTACTTTAATCTAATAATACAGGTTAGTTGATAAGAAGCGAAAGCTAATATTAAAGAATGTGAATTTTTAAATGAACTCAGTTTTTTATTGAACATAATATTTCTCAACTTCAATAACCTTATTCCATTGATCCTCCATGATGATTTTGCGGAAGCTATGCAAAATAATTTTCCACGGCTACAATAGCTTCTTCATTCAACGAAAAAAGCATTTACGGAGGAAATGTTTCAAGTTTCCAAACGAACCAAATCGGGTGAATACGGTTGGTGTTCAAGCAATTCGTAGGTAACTTCATTCAATTTAGCCATCGTCAAAACACTTGTGTCCAAACGTGCGTTGTCTGTTTTTCTTCTGTAAAGCAGGTTTTTCTCAGGAATATTTTCATTCCTTCCAAAAGGTTTTAATAGTATGCAGAGTTAATTGCTTTACCTTTCTCAAGATAATCAATCAACAAAACCCCTTTTGCATTCCGAAACACTGATGCCATAACCTTTTTTGTCGATCTTTCTGACCTCACCTTTTTTGAAGGTCTAGAAAGTCCAGCTTAAGTCAGCTGTAAACGTTCTTGTTTCAGTATGAGATCACGGTGGTAGATTCAAGTCTCATCTATTGTTATAAAATAAATAACGAAATCTGTTTAAATTTGCTTAAACGCTTTAAAATACTCTGTGAAATTTGTTTTGGATTCAGTTGTTGTTGAATCTGTAAAGAAATGCGGCACTAACTTTCAGAACAGCTTTTTCATATGTATTGCCTTATTAAAATATGGAGTAATCGTTCATCTGAGATTCTTATGGTATCAGTAAATTCACATCTAGTCAAACTTCGATCTTCATTCACAAACAATATCATGCACTTGCTAAATAATTTCTGGTGTTGTTGCACATTTTGGACATCCACAACGTGATTTATCATTAAGGCTTGTACGATCACTTTTTAACTCTAAAACTCATCGATGCACAGTTAAAAATAAAGTACCAGATTTCTTAACACTGCCACCGTTTTTGTACATTCAAAAAAAAAAAATTCATATTCCTAAGTGCAAAATCGAAGTTTTCAAAAAATTGCACTTCAAACTATAAATTGATCATCGGCTATGTCCTTTAACGTAATCACTCATTTCTTCTGAATATATTAGTCATTTCAGTGTAAGAAAAAATATCCATGCATCTAATTAGAATACTGGAAATGGAATAATTGGACTTAAGCTTTTTTTTTCTTAAATAACAAGAAAATAATGGAATTTTAATAAAAAAGTGATCAATGAGGCACACTCTTTCAATCGATTTACTCTTTCAAATGACTCTTTCAAATGAAACAATCATTTTAATTGCAACTATAGCATTTAGAAAAAAAAAATTGGATTCACTCTAGTATGCAAGTCAACCAAAGCTTTTGCCAATTATATTTACAGCCCTTTTCTGCCAAAATAACAATAGTTACCCAGTATTTTTAATATTTCTATGGGTTTGTTGCAATTTTTGTTTTCAAAACAAAATTTAAAACAAAGATATATGGGTCATTCCATATTAAATCAACCAACTTTTAAATTTCATCTCTCAGATTTGTATGATTTTTTCATGTAGTGCTTGTGATTCTGTACCAAACTGTATACTTTCTTTTGTTTTGTTTAATTTTTTATGAATTTTTAAAAAAGGAATTATAAGCTCAAATTTTTTTTAAACACAAAAATAGTTCTAGAGTTCAAACTAAAGCAGCAACACGATATAATTTTTTATTTTTTTTTTTAACCGTTACCGAAATTTTATTTTTTAATAAAAAAAAACTTCATTTTTATATATGTGGTTTGTTTATATTTTGGCTACAAGTATACAAAATTTTAAAGTGGGACGGCGATGGGCTCGTAAAAAAATGGTTTTTTTAACAAAAAAATTGGAAAAAAGTGTAAGACTTCATTTTTTTAAGCATAAAAATAGTTATAGATCTTAAACCAAACAAGCTATGCAGATGTTTAATATCAGAATGGTAAAATTAACAGCTTGAATTTGATATACAACACAATGTTAATTTTT
Source organism: Dichetophora obliterata (assembly GCA_963920525.1). Classification (NCBI taxonomy): domain Eukaryota; kingdom Metazoa; phylum Arthropoda; class Insecta; order Diptera; family Sciomyzidae; genus Dichetophora; species Dichetophora obliterata. The sequence goes on from OY986438.1 coordinate 171,245,098, forward strand.
TTTATTTTTTAGACGGTTTTATTGTATTTATGCAATATACGGCTAAAAATATATTTAACAGTGTTATATATCCTTCACAATGTGATATATCACAATGGGCTATTAAACATCTTTAAAGCAGTTTTGGTTTAGGATTTATGACTGTTTTTGTGTTTAAAAAAACGTGTTCTTATTTTTTTTGTCTAATTTTCTTGTTAAAAAAATCATATTTCATGAACCCATCGCCGTCCTAGCATAAAATTTTGCATACTGGCCAAAATATATACAAACCACACATACAAAAAAAATAATGTTGACTTTATATGATTTAAATACAAATTCTAAATGTTTGATAGTTTAAACCATACTTGATTTTAAATACAAATTCTAGTTGTTTGATAGTTTAAAATCGTTTATTGAGCTTAAGGTCAAAGTTAGAACAATTAATTGTTCTAACGAATTTTTCCAAAGAAACAACAACAACAACAAAGTTTTTTCAATATGAAAAGGAAAAAATCACTAGCTGATCTGATTGCAATTTCTACTCTGCTAAAAGCGTCATCAGAAATCTTTGTGATACCCTTTGGTATTTAAAATCAAGTATGATTTAAACTATCAATCATTTATAATTTGTATTTAAATCATATAAAGTCAACATAATTAATATACAGGTCATTTAGAAAAAACTTTATACAAAAAAATTTTACATTGTGTTGTAAATCAAATTAAAGGTGTTTATTCTACCTTTGAAATGTGGTATTAAACATCTACATAGCTTGTTTGGTTTAAGATCTATAACTATTTGTGTGCTTAAAAAAATTAAATCTTACACTTTTTTTTCATTTTTTTTATTAAAAACAAACCATTTTCTCATGAACCCATCGCCGTCCTACTTTGAAATTTTGTATACTTGTAGCCAAAATATAAAAAAACACATATATTAAGAAAAAAATTATTCAATTTTATTCAAAAAATAAAGTTTCGGTAACGGTTAAAAAAAATTTTGTATCGTATTGCATATCACATTGAAGCTGTTTGCTTCAGCTTTAAATGAGCTATTAAACATCTACATAGCTGCTTTAGTTTGAACTCTACAACCATTTTTGTGTTTAAAAAAAAGTAAAATTTTAGCTTATAGCTTTTTTTAAAAATTCATCAAAATTAAACTTTTGCAAAAAAAGTACACAGTTTGATGCAGAATCACAAGCACTACATAAAAAAAAATCATACAAATCTGAGAGATGAAGTTTAAAAGTTCGTTATCAAACTAATGAAATAATATCTTCAGAACAACGCATTTAATTTGCTGCGGTTTTTAATCAAATGAATAAAGTTTCTTTTGAATTGACAACAAATAAAGCATTTTTGATAAAATAAAATTGATTTGTTAGTAGACTGGGTCGATTTGTATGAAGGTTAAAAAATTGAGATTGCCTGGGCGATTTTTAGATCTGGCATAAGAAGCTATTAAAAAAAGGGTGCACTAACCCTATCACATCTTCAATTTTGTAAATTTATTCTTTGGGAATTTTTTAAAAAAATTGTTTTATGTAAACGTGCACAGCTAGGAAAAAACTGATGCCAGAAATGAAATTCTCATACCCAAATCAACCTCAAAACAGTCTCACATCTATACGTTTTATACAAAAATGTATCGTAAAATATTCCTAAAGAAAAAATTCATCAAAATTCAAGGTATAATCTTAACCCATGATTTATTTTTTTACTGTTAAAAAACATCGTCTTTTTAATTTCTGTTGTAAATATGTTATAAAATTGCAAAAAGATTTCAATTAATTTTGGATTATCAATATCAAAAATATTAATGAATGACACGAATTCTAAAAAATATTATACCTTGAATTTTGTAAAATCTTTTCTTTAGGAATTTTTTACGACATATTTTTGTACAAAATGTATAAATGTGAGACCGGGCTTAGGTTAAATCGTGCACGAGGATTTTATTTCTGGCATCAGTTTTGCTCTAGCTGTTTGCCCCCCTTTTTTCTTTATTTTTAATAACTCTTCATGCCCGATCTGAAAATCGCCCAGGCAACATAGGTTTGCAAATCGACCCAGCCTATTGGTTAGTTATTAACACAAGTTATGTATCAATTTGGCCAAGAATATTTATTTGGTTGTACAAATTAATTTCGCTGATAAGCCTACCAACACAAATATATATAGTATTTATAACCAAGTATATAAGAAATGAAAGCAATTTTCAAATGATTTGCAGTAGATTGCCCCCTTAATGTTAATAAAATAGTTTTTCTATTTAGGAAAGCTATAAACTTTTCCATTTCATTTAATTTTTATCAAGTGACGATTCATTTTAGTGTATCAAATTTCATGAATATCTATCTCATTAACCGAACTTCACAAAGAAGGAGATTCTCCAGTTCGTTGGTTTCGTTTTTTTTTAATGTATGTACATTTGGGCGTATCGAAAAATTTATTGAGATTGTTTATTGAGAAAAACAGTAAAAAATCACTATCTCAAAATGCTTTAATTTTTTCAGGAAAACTACGTATGTCTTAAAGTAAAAATAAATAAATACTTTAACTAACAATATCCCCCCAAATACGAAGCCTTTCTCGATTTTTACCCAAAAGGACCTGTGTGACGGATATTCAAATCTAAAGGTACATTCGAGGTAGCACAGAACTTTTGATTCCTATCTGACTGTCTAACTTTTAGTGATTTTGATTATTGTGTTGACGTTTTCCTTAAATTTGGCAACCTAATAATTTGCATATTTTTGCATATGCATTTTCTTGTTTTTGAGAAATGTATACTTGAATGCCATTTTTTAACTTTTTCAAAAAATTTAATATAAGGTGTTATATCTCGGGCAATAGAAGTGGTACCGAAGATAGTTTTCTTAATTTAGATTCTTCGTATATTTCTGAACAACACCCTGTCCAAAAGAATCAATTTATAACATCAGGTTAAGACCACGATTTTTTTTCCTATTTCGATTTTTTAAAAATTTTCCGTCTTAGCATGAATTTTATTATTTCGTTAAAACACCTCAACTCAGCATTCACAAAAATGTTAAACTAAAATTTGGAGATTCTGAGTTTGCCATTCGATTTGTCTCAATTGACTTAACAATTGTTATGTAGAAGTGTTTTAAAGAAATAATAACCACAAAGCAGATATGAACAAAATTGTTACAATTCATGCTTGAAGTAACTTTTTTAAATATCAAATTAGGAAAAAAATCGTGGCCTTTTTCTGCTGTTTTAAAAAAGATATTTTTAGACAGGGTTTCGATCAAAACTATTTGCAGTATCCTAATTTAAATTTTAATAAAATTATCTTCGGTACCACTTTTCGTGCCGGAGATATAAAACCATATATTAATTTTTTTGAAAAAGTTAAAAAATTGCATTCAAGTATACATTTCTTCACAACAAGAAAATACATATGCGAAAAATATGCAAATTATTATAAAAAAATAAAAATAAACTGGCCATTTCAGCCCTTGGAAGGACTTTGACCTAGCTTCTATTGATCAATTGTGTTGTGCGTGTTGTTAAATGTTTGATCACAAATGACCGAGAACTGGACCTACGTGCTTAATGCCGACTCCGAACGGCTTATGTTCTCAAGAAGCTTTACATGGCAATTTTTACTCTCTGAGGTTTGCCATTGTCTGCAGAGAGGTGACGACCGAACAGAAAAATTAATTCAATTGAAAAAACTTTCTGTCTGAGCTGGAATTGAACCCGGGCTACCGCAGTTCTTTAGCTTAGGAGCCACGCACTCTACCCACTAGGCTACGGCCGCCACCATGCAAATTATTAGTTCGCCATATTTAAGGAAAGCCTTAACACTGTAATCAATACCACCAAAATTTAGACAATCAGAAAACAATTAAAACTTCTGTGCTATCTTGAGTATACCTTTAGATTCGAATATCCTTCACACAGGACCTTTTGGGTAAAAACCAAGAGTAGCATCGTGTTTGCCAAAATATTGTTAGGCAAAGTTCATATTTACTTTTGCTTTAACACATATGTAGTTTTTCTTACAAAAATTAAAGCCTTTTGAGATCGTGATTATTTTACTGTTTTTCTCAAAAAACAACTTTGTCCTTGCGGGAGAGGAAGATATCCTTATTTTTTTCTAAAATTTTTTTGCGAGATCCTGACTACCCAATGCAGTTTTTGAGACCTCTTAGATTATGAAACTCGAAAAAAAATTGGTATTCGATACGCCCTAATGTACATCGATAACTCCTATGGTGCATGGTGCATCTTAAAATGTGGGCAGCATTTGACGAATGGGCGTATCACTATTATAATAATATTCTATCTCGGTTAATATTGACACTAGGGTACTGAAATTTAGTACATGGGTAGGAAGAATTATTACATATTATGGTCAAAATTCGACAAATTGGCATGGCAATATTAGAAAAACACTGAATCTCGAATAATATTGACACTAAGGTACTAAACTTCGTTACAAGAACGGCTAAAATTATTGAAAAAAAAGATGAATAAAAAAGGCAGAATTCGACGAAGGGCTGTCACTATTAAAAAATACTGCATCTCAGTCAATATTGGCACTAGGGCATTTAAATTCGATACAAGAGTAGGTAGAATTATAAACAACACGACCAAAAAAGTAGACAGAATCCTACTAAGGGCGTGTCACTATAAGAAAAACACTGTTAGGGTATTCACAAGGTGTGCTATCATGTCATATTGTCATATTGTCCTTAGATTTTACAACTAAAATTTACAAGATAAATAAATGCAAATAAGAAACAGCTGGTTGATTACGAAAAGTCAATAAACATTGCTTTCAAAAATGTAATTTATTAATACTTTTTTATTAGGAAGGCAACAAAACAATGTTTAAACTAGTGTAAAATCTTAGCACAATATGATATTATGACATGATAGCACACCTTGTGAATACCCTATATATCTCGAATAATATTGGCACGAGGGTACTCAAATTCGTTAGAAGAATGAGTAGAGTTATTTTCATATTCTCTAAAAAGGAAGATACCAAAACTTTTTAACGAAAAAAAATCGACTTAATAATCACTGCATAGTAAAAAACATATTCATACAATTTATATTCATATTTTAGATAATAAAAAAAATTAAAAAAATTCAAATAATAAGTTTTCCAATAATATTTAGTAATATACATAAATTAATTATAAATTTGACCAGTAAATAAATAGGAAAAGAAGAATGGGTGGAGTTATTTTCATATTCTCTAAAATGGAAGACACCAAAACTTTTTAACAAAAAAAACCGAATTAATAATCACTGCATAGTAAAAAATATATTCATACAATTTATATTTATATTTTAGATAATAAAACAAATTAAAAAAAATTCAAATAATAAGCTTTCCAATGATATTTGACCAGTAAATTAATAGGAAAAGTATTTAAAATTATTTTTACCGTGTAGTGATTTTTAAATCAGTTTTTTGTTTGGTAAATTTCTTTTTATTTTCATTTATTGTGAAAATAAAAGGATAACACAGCACTTGCACTTGGTTGCATTAATATTTAAGTTTACTTGTAGGATGGGATAACGATTGAATTTTGGTACTTTTTTAGTCACAAGGTACTAAAAAAGTAAAATAATACGTTTAGTTTCCAACCCTGATGCTTATCATATCTATGAAAACAGGTTCATTTACAAACACTTTCAATTAATTTTTTTTTTTTTTTTTTTTTGATAATGTGCCCTTAAAAAGTTTTTTTAGTGGGCATGTTACATTCAACTAAGAACAATTGAAAATTCTTGTATGTACAGTGAAGGCAGAGTTATAAAAAATTACCTTCATACCATAAAATGCTAAAACTGAATGCCAAAGAAATGATTTACGTCATTCAATAATTTTTGTTTTCATGACTTCAAGTTTTTAGATCAGCAGTAATTTGAAAGCCATGACTTTTAAATTAATAGGTTAAAAATTCAGTTGAAGTTTTTTGATGCATTCACTATGATTTAAGTCGTGCTCTTGGAGTCATGGATTCCATTCAATTGTAATTAACCTTAAGTCAGTTAAATCATTAGAAATTAGTTGAAACCATGTTTTAAATCCCCGCAATTGTGAAATAACTTGAAGTCAATTGAAGTCTTTTGAGTGCAGAATTTTAGTATGCAGAATAAATTTTTGCTTAATCAGGTTTGAATAATTGAATCGTTTTTGTTACATATTAGCTTTTAAATTTGTTTACGGTAGAAATTATACTAAGGAATAATATATTGTGGCTTTAATGATTTCCTCGGTCGTGATTTATTTAATTTTGAATAATATCCATCATTTGACTTCAAGAACTTCAAATTGACTTCAACAAAGACTTAAGTTTATTACAATCTTTGCAAAAGAATTAAGCAATGCAATCAATTAAGTTTTGCAGTCATGACTGCGATATTAATTTTAATGCAATCAACAATGACTTCAATCAGTTTATGCATTCATTCAATAACTCAAAAATGATTTTAGGACTTCTGTGTTAAAGTCATTGCAATCAAAAATGGTTTCAAGACTGCAATCATAATCTAAAGTCATTGGCTATGAAGTCACTGATTACAATATGTTAGAATTCTGAGTGAAAGCTCCAGTTGCGGACATTACTGAAAAGCCAACCACTATTGAGGAACAAAAACTAATTATATCTTTATTAGTTACTTAACTTTAAAACGGACATCTCCCATGACAAAAATCCTATGATTACAATGAATATCTGTTTGAAGGGGGCTTTCATTTTACGTACAATATATTATAAACTTTAGTTCAAAGTATTACTTGCACTTTAATCACAAAAAGAGGTTATAATATGAGATGCAAATTTCATTAAAACTTTTTGTCCAGAATCTGGCGGTATTGTATTAAACGAAACAAAATAAAACTCCTAAACAACTCTATCGAAATTTCTTCCATAACGATTGCTACAAATACTACAACGCAAACACAAATACAACACATACACCTTCCTTGGGTATCTATGGTATTTCCTTATTCTTTCACTTCAACGAAAAAAATCTTTCTAACAGGTTATTTATGTTGAACATGCACATCATCAGCACCATTACGAGGATCATGGCGATGAATGGAGTGAAGGGGGCGGTGGTGGCGTTGGCGGTTACTGGAAGCGTTCGCTGCAAACAGATCCTACGGTTGAAGATAGCGCAGACGCCAGCTATAGCGATAGCTATCAGCCACAACAACCACAACAGCCGCAGCAGCTGGATGCTCAATACCTGGCCTATCGAAATCAATGGCACTAGGCCAGGAACTTATAAATGGTTTTACAACGCTTAGAGTATTTAGTTAAGACCATAGAAAAATGCCACATTATTGAGTATTTTGAGATGAAAATATGCTTATTTTGGCTTGTTTTCGTGCCCGAAAGTATGCTAAAAAAGTACAATAACAAAATTATTTTTATTTTGTTTATCTTGTTAAATTATTTTTAATCCTAAGTTATTATTATTATTATTATAATTTTTTATTTTTGCAAAATAGTTAAATTATGTTCAATAAAAACTTAAAAAAAATATGACTTTCTTCTCAGTACCTCAAGTTATTTCAGAAAAAAAGAAGTGATGTAAATTGCAGATGATTTGTAAGTACAAAAAATTTCACGCTTCCGTCATACCTCAAAATGCGGTCATCAAGTTTCTCACTAAATATCTGTATATTGAAAATAAGAAAAAAAAAACGAAAGAAAAGAAACAAAATTTTATTGTCTATTCTTGCTTAATGTCTGGAATTTTAAATACGTTTTCTAAATTCCTCATGCAACGATTTGCAAAACTAGAACAACTCGATATCGTTCAGGCGTCTTCTGCAAATAGCCCAATTTTAGTGACGCACTCGGCTAAAATACCAAATAAGGCTAAGGCGAGCGACACCCATATGTCAAACAACAACAAGTAAACAGCAGCAGCAGCCCGTTATTTGCTGTCAAAAATTCAAAAGAATCGTACTTTTCGCACAGAAGCGCCACAAAATTCCATGCGCGGAAACCCGTAGAGGTTAATACACTCCGCTCTACGCCACACCATGCCACGGAACGGTAAGGCACAGCATACCGAGCAAACCGCTCGCCAAATGTTTTTGCATGCAGCGTTTGTTTGCTAGGCTTGTATTTTTAATTTATTATATATATTTTATCTTTTTTTTTTTTTCTTGTGACAAGAAACTATTTGCTACCCAAGCCTTCGGTCACTCAGTTTTGGTGCGTATGTCTTTATTTTGTGCTGTTAATGCGACAATATTTATTGGTATCAAGTGCAAATTTGGATTACTATTCATAATGTTTCCTAATGCGACAAATTTTATTATATAATTCATATAGCATGTGAATAAAGTATGCATTTTAACTTAGGAACTTGTCCGTGGAAGAAACTTTTTGAAAGAAAAAAAAAAAAAACGATTAGAATGTTTTGGATATAATTATTGCAAGTACACTTTTTTAAAGAGAAAAAAGGTGAATGATTAGAATGTGATTAGAAAGTAAACATAAAATAATATATATAAGTGTAGTGAGTTTTTAGTTACCCAGTGTGCCAAACGGATCTGTTACGAATCCGTAACGAACTCACTTCTTCGTACATTTTGTCCGAAACGGATGGCGTTTCGCATCCGGAACGGATCCTTTTTCGTATGAAATTCCTCTCTCCGTTACGGACTTCAGTTACGAATCCGTTTCGGACTTCAGATACGAATCTGTTTCGGACTTCAGTTACGAATCCGTTTCGGACTTCAGATACGAATCCATTTCGGACTTCATATACGAAACAGACGTTTCAGACTCTTTTTTTTTAAATAATGCGAACTCGCAACGGACTCGTTTGACGCATTTAGCTACAGATGTTAAAAATATAGGTTCTCTAAACAAGTTTGACGCATTCAAATTCGAAAACATTTTACAGGAAATTAAACGTAAATTAAAACAAAAAAAATTATTTTGTAATCAAATTTATAAGAGAGTAGTGGAGGCTAGTTTAAATGGTAAAAAAAATAAATCAAAATATCAAACAAACGAGTACAATGTTGGTGAGTTCCAGGATGGCTCATACTTGTTTCTTCAAACAGCTAAACATTATTTTTCATTGAAGCATCCCAATAACTTTTACTGCTATAATGACAAAGCGTACAAAATTCACGCAATTAAAAAAGTTTCCGAAAAATATCTTGTGTACGGCTATCCTATAGTCACATTTAACTTGATGACTAATGATAATTATTTAAAAATTCTGACAAGTACTTTTCTTCGATTTGCAGGAGAGCTTGAGGAGCACGAGCCTAATGAAATAAAAAAGTTGTTTAAAATAAAAATAAGTACACAATTGTATTTCGTATCCCTAATCCACTGAAAATAAAATAAGAAATTGTAAAACAAATTTAAGACTGTCTTTTATGTTAACGTTGTGGTATTTTCTTGGACGGACTCGTAACGGGTTCGTAACGGGTCCGTCAAAACATAAGAGCGATTCCTCTCAAAAATACGAATTGCTTTTTCCATTTTTTCGGATCCGCCTCGAACTCAGAACGGACTTCAGAAACGAATCCGTAACGGACTTCAGATACGAATCCGTTTCGGACTTCATATACGAATCCGTTTCAGACTCTTTTGGCGGATTCGTAACGGGTTCGTAACGGGTCCGTCGAAACATAAGAAAGCGTAGTGCGTACTGACGGACTCGTAACGGGTTCGTAACGGATCCGCATCCGTTTTTGTGCACATTGGGTAGTGCTAAAAAACATTTATTGCAGAAATAAAATACTCCAATTTAGGAAGACTTTATTATTTTGATAAGAAATTTTGAATGGAAAATAGTCGTAGCTTTTATCTGATTATGTAAAATCTTAAAAAAAGATGAATTAATATTGTGAGCTTTAGATCAAGTAAGTTTTCAAGAAGGCAACAACAACAACAACAACTCTGTATAGAGTCAATCACTTAGCTGACTAGACAGTCTGTTTCGGAAATCGCTACATTTTCCTCTTCAGTAGTCTTTGAGTGATTAAGCTGTGATCAACTCACTGTTTAAACTAGCATATGAATGTGCAGATTTTGGAATTCATTCTTATGCATTGTATGGCTGCTAATCATATGACATTTCAAAGCAGTGAATTGATCACAGCTTAATCACTCAAGGACTACTGAAGAGGAAAATGTAGCGATTTCCGAAACAGACTGTCTAGTCAGCTAAGTGATTGACTCTATACAGAGTTGTTGTTGTAGTTGTTGCCTTCTTGAAAACTTACTTGATCTAAAGCTCACAATCTTAATTCATGTAATTATTCAATAGATCATAAAAACTAATTAACTTAAAAAAAGATTATTTCTTGAAGTTCATATGAAAGGTTTTGATATTTAACTGACATTCAGTTATATGGATGTGTCATGAATTTTATTTTTTTAATGTTCTTGGTGAAATGAGTTTAAACGTTTGAATGCTTCTGAAAATAAGGGAATTTAACTTTTTAAAACTTTCTTTTACAGAATGGTAAGTATTTAGTTACTAAACACTATTTTTCAATTTAACTTAAAATGTTATTACTGTACTTAACAATTTGGGTATCTTTCCTTTTTTTTTAAAGGATTTTAAAACACATTCTCTGTTTTAGCATGTTTGTACAAAGAAATATTAAAAAAAAAATTGAAGGTTTTTATATTTGCGTAGTAAATTTTGGGATTCTCTCAAAGATAACGTAATTTTTTATTTGCAAGAAACATTGCAGAATTATGTGAAAACTGGTTAAAATGAGTAAAACGTTTTTCTTTACTAAAGTATGACTAAATTTTACACAATAATATTTATCGCCGTTATGCGAGTGCAACTAAGTAGCATAGTAGCTCGACAATTGTTTAACCACCGGCTAGCCGAACACGCTATTCGACGAGCGCTGCGACTTGTGACAGCGACGCAAGGACCAGTCTCGAATTGTTGTGTTTACGTCCGTAAATGTCCGTAAATAAATCAAATACAATTTATTTATTTATTTATTTATTTAATTATTTAATTATTTCTATTTTAACTATCAACAATCGTTTAACAGTTTGAGTAACAACATATAAATTATAAAAACAATATGATATAAAACTAATAAAATGTAAACATAATTATATTAAAGAATATTACACTTTTATAAATTCATTTTCAGCAATTCTTAATAAATTTTGTTTAAAAGTTTGTCTATTCAAAGTGAGATCTATTTGAGCACTTATGGAATTGAACGCTAAGCACATACTATTAATTGGATCCAAGAATGATAGAATACAAAGATTGCGCCGAAGACAAGAAAATTGGTACAATAAAATTGGCGTTCTGCGCATGTACGTCATAATATCAATGCTGTTTTGGAAAGCGTTCACTTTGCATGCGATTTCTACACAGAAATGAAAATTGCATACATTTTAGTTTGTATAATTAAAATAATAGAAGTAAGAAGCAATTTATTGGAATGAGAAGAAGGTAAATTAATTAAGTACTCCTTTGCAAACATTCTTTTTACTATTATTTTATTACAGCCAGTAAGCAGCTTAGTCAAAAAAAAAATTTGTCTGAGAAACCAACTTCAGTGAGCATTATTTTTCGACTTGGATTTTATAAAAATGTTTATTAAGAGTTTAATTGATGTAGTTTAAACATTCCCAGATATTTTATTTCCATTAATTTACCTGTGAATAGAAAGGACAAATAAATGATAGTTCCAAGTTTTTAAATAATGAAACAAATTTTGTTAAGTTAATATTTTTTGTATTTTTGTTTTCGTTTGTGTGCGTTTTCTACATTTTCTTGGTTTAATTTTTGTATTTATTGCATACATCAGGTTTCTGAAAAATATTTGTTTGTTACTGTTACCACAATTAGCAGCTGCATACTTCCTTTTTAAATTTTAAGATAAAAACTCGCAAATATACTTCGATATAAACACAATTAAATAAAACACAACCAATCGCAGTACGTTTCTCAAAGAAATAAAATATTGTGACGTAGTCAACTGAACAGCTGGTTCTCAAACTCGATTAGCAGAAGTAACGGACCTGCGCAAAGCGTAATCTCTTATTCTATCATTCTTGAATTGGATCATTACGGCCATAGTTTGTCCTATGATACGGAATGTAAAAGAAATCTCTTTGCCTAAAATATCTCTCAGGCGCATATAGTCTTAAAAGAGCGAGGAGTGGCGCGCAGTTTATATGTGACATAATTATATCGCGAACCAAAATAAAAAGAAAAACTTTACGTCTGGAGGCTAAGGTATTAAGACCCAGAAGAGCACACCTGGATACGTACGTTGGTATAAAATTCAAATTTAATTTAAACATTATGTAACGAAAGAAACGTTTTTGTATTCTTTCCAATCGCAAAGAATCTACCTCGTAATATGGATCCCAGATCACACATCCATATTCCAAGATAGACCTTACTAAAGATAAAAATAACGTTCTAAGGGTATATGGATCCTTAAATTCCTTCGAATTACGCCTCAAAAAACCCATCATTGCATTAGCCTTAGTAATTATACAATCGTAATGGTTGGAAAAAGAAATTTTTCTATCAAATAGAATTCCCAGATAAGATGTAGACTCGACACGTGAAAGACCACTATTTGCGATTGAGTAATTAAAAAAATTTGGTTCTTTTTTCATATAAAAAGACATAATGTTGCATTTGGCAACATTTAAATAAAGTCTATTAACTGAACACCATTTAATCATACTGTTTAAATCAATTTGAAGAAGCCGATGGTCGGAAGGTGAAGAAACCGAATTAAACAGTTTAACATCATCAGCATACATCAAATAATTTGTATGCTGTAAAAAGTTTGGGAGGTCGTTGATGAACAAGACAAACAATAGAGGTCCAAGGTGGCTTCCTTGGGGCACACCAGAATGGTTGGTAATAGATTTTGAGTACCAGTTACCAATACGGACAACATGATATCTATCAGAAAGGTAATTCCTCAGCCAGGATAACAAAGAGGAATGAAACCCCATTAGGGAAAGTTTTTTAACCATACTGGAGTGCTGAACTCTGTCAAAGGCTTTGGCGAAATCAGTAAAAATGACGTCAATTTGATTGCCTTTTTCCATTTCAGTTTTAATGAAGTGAGAGAACAGTGTTAGGTCTGTAGAAGTAGATTTACCACTAACAAAACCGTGTTGGAATTCAGAGATAGAGTTTTTAATTCTAGCACAAATGTGTTTTTTGACAATTGACTTAAATAATTTTAGGATCAAGGGCAATTTTGATATCGAACGATAGTTCGCTATATTTTGCCTAGAGCCAGACTTATGGATAGGGACTATAATGGATTCTTTCCAAATATTCAAAAGCTACCCTTTCTTTTAAGCTAAATTTAATAAAAGCGCTTATGGCTGGGCTAGCGCAGCTGCGCAGTTTTTTAGAAATATTGGGGAAATATTATCAGGAGCAGTTCCTTTATTAATGTCTAGAGTGAGCAAATTTTGTAAGACATCATCATCAGAAAGAACTAATGAACCCATATCAATAATAGGGTTGTCATTATAATAAAAAGGGCAGTTCACGTCATCTCCGTCGTCTAATAAAAAATTCGATTGAAAATAATCAGCAAAAAGATTTGTGACGTCTGAAGTGCTACTTGCAGTTTTTTCGTTAAAAAACATATTTTTAGGGAAACCCTTCGTGTTCCTTTTTTTTATTCAAGAAATTCCAAAAGTTCTTCGGATTTTCTCTAATATCAGACTCCAGCTTATTAAGGTGAGATTTGTAGAGCGATTATTTAAGAGATGCGTATTCACTACGCGCTTGTAAATAGTTTTGACGAAAAGATATATTTATTTTACTTTTTTTGAACAATTTGTTCATACGGTTTTTTAATTTTGAAAGACTTTTATTGAACCACTCCGGCTTAGAACTTTTCCTTATCTTTTTAATAGGAACAAAGCAAGTAAATGCTTGATTTATAATTTCGATAAAAAATTCATAATTATCTGACAAGATATCACCAAAACCCAGACGCCAGTCCACACTCGATAAAAATGTAGATATCGCTTTGTAATCAGCTTTTTTAAATGCAAAAACAAAAGTATCTTCTTCTATGGCAGATGTATCATTACTTAGAATTTCCAATTGTATTAAAAGTGCTTTATGATGAAAACTATTATTTGAAAGAAGTAAATCCGATTCAACACAATTGGCATTAAGCTCATTATCAATAAAAATAAGATCTAAGATTTTTGACAATGAAGCATAGATTAACATATTTGCACTGAAAACACGCATTTTGGACGTCTTCTTACCTGCTGACTATCTGTCGTTGGCTTTGATACCGGATAACTCATGTGTAAGGGTTTACATGTAGTGAGAGGAATACCAAGGCTTGCCTTATCTATAGATAGTGGTTTGATAGTACCTGTACGAGCGAGTTCAACTGCTTTGCAGTTACCTAGAGAATCCCTTTGTCCAGGAATCCAGCATAGAATGATTCTGAGCTGCTTTGCCATCTAATTAAGAGATCTGCGGCAGTTGAGAACTGTTTCAGATGGCCATTCAATAGTTCTAAAGCCACTAGGGCTTTCAAAGTGGCTTGACTATAGGATAGTATGCAAATATCCATGGAAGATATCTCATTTATCTGAAGCCAAGTTAACGCTTCATGCATAGCAGCGATTTCAGCTTGATCATTGCTTGATGCAATGATCAGGGAGCCTGAAGGCTAAAATAAGGCTTAATGCTTATTAATTAAGTTATTGAGGAACACTATACACTCGCGCTCAAAAAAAAAAAAAGAAAGGAGAATTAATAATGTGACAACTAATATTATTTTACTTGAATTATAAAACAGTGTGCCAAAATCATATATAAACAAGCACATCCATACTTTCTTAAAACTCTTAAAGAAAGACATGTTGAGAGTCCATCGCACCTGATTTCACCTCTCAAGGTCGTCACAATTTTTTCAACTTATTTTTAAAGTTGAAATGTTCGAATTTTGTTGTGCCAACATTAATTGCATTTTTATAGTCATTTTGCCTAAGGCAAATGATAAATAAAATTAATTTTTTTCAATAGAAAAAATAAATTTTTACTGATTACTGAAAAAAATTGCAGTAAAAATAAATTTTTACTGATTACTGAAAAAATTTCAGTAAAAATTGATTACTGAAAAAATTGCAGTAAAAATTTATTTTTACTGAATACTGAATAAAATTGCAGTAAAAATAAATGTTTACTGATTAATGAATAAAATTGCAGTAAAAATAAATTTTTATTTATTACATGAAATAATTGCAATAAAAATCAATTTTCACTAATTACTTAAATGAAATGAAGTAAAATAAAGTTTTTACTGATTGCTGAAAAAAACGGAAGTTAAAACAATTTTTGACTGATTACTAAAAAACTGAACGCACTATCCACTGATCAATGCAGCCACATAAAAAACACATGGAAGAAACATAAAACCATCTGTGGTTGCTGTGGCTTTCAAAAAAATATTTCCTGATATAGCCTGCAGCGTGGGATGCTGGTATTGCAGCTATATGTGTTCCTAACATAAAATTGCGATTTTTGAAAGCTCTTTTAGAAACAGCAACAACACAAACAGAAGAAGAAGTAAAAAAAATGTTCAGCACTTGTGTGATGAAGTATAGCAAAATAGCCGATGCCGAAACTCGTGTTCTGACGCAGACACCGTAAAAATCATTTCTTTATTTTGGGGATAATGGTAAAGATTTTACACTTAACTTTACTTTACATTTTTGCATTAATGTATGAATTTGTTCATCTCCTTCAATAGAAGTTAGCATACAATGTGTTTCCAATGACTCGGGAAATTATCTCCAAGAAACAATTTTATACCTCGTCGATCGAGACACAACGACAAATTGTCTAAGAAACCATCCAACCATAAAAAATGTTTTTCTGAAATATAATACCACATTTCCCTCATCGGCACCTGTAGAACGGTGATTTTCATTCGCTGGGATTATGAATCGTTCCAGAAGCCAAAAACTCAGCAATGATAATTTTGAAATGCTAGTTTTAAGAAAAGCTAACAGCGTGTAGCTTTTTCATAAGTATATACATGTGCATACATGTATAAACATATCTACATACATAATAATATACATATATAATATATGTGTAAAGAGCATTAATTTTCTTAAATTATTTATTTCATTTATGGCCAGTTTTTCAGCACGATTTCAAACTTTAGTCAAACAAAAATACATTATATGATAATTGAAGTCTATTTAACTTCATGCTAGAATATCAAGCTGACCGAGGTTAAACGTCCAATTTTGATGAATTAAGCTAGGTTAAATTTGACTAATGTTTAAACTCGTACTGAAAAACTGGCCCTTAGTGCTTGTACATTGATTTTTAACTACCAATTACTACTTTCAGTAACTAGTAAAAATTTTACTTATCCTGCAAATGATATTTCATTATAAGTTAAAATTTACTTTTACTGCAATTTTATTCAGTAATCAGTAAAAATTTATTTTTACTGCAAATTTTTTGAGTAATCAGTAAAAAAATGTTTACTGCAATTGTTTTTAGTAATCAGTAAAAATGTATTTTTACTGCAATTTTTTTCAGTAATCAGTAAAAATACATTTTTACTTCAATATTTTTCAGTAATCAGTAAAAAAATTATTTTTACTGCAATTTTTTTCAGTAATCAGTAAAAATTTATTGGTAATGCAAATTTTTTGAGTAATCAGTAAAAATTTATTGGTAATGCAAATTAAATTTCATTATCAGTAAAAATTTATTTTTACTGCGATTTTTTTCCAGTAATCAGTAAAATTTTATTTTTACTGCAATTTTTTCCAGTAATCAGTAAAAATTTACTGGTAATGCAAATTGAATTTCATTATCAGTAAAAGTTTACTGATTACTGCTTCTAGTAATGCAGTAAATATTTACTGCAGTGTGCCCATGTATGATGGAAAGGCATATTTACGTGCAATTAGTTTTTGTGAAAATGCAAATGGCATTTATGGAATATTATTTAATTAAAATTTATAGAAACACCATTTTTTTAAGTTAAAAAAGTACAAGAAATTGCTTCGCTACACGCTTCATTTTATATTGTATCGAATATTTTTTTACACAGCCTTAATTTACGTCAAATTCTATTGAAAAAAAGTTAATTTTATTTTTCATTTGCAATTGGCCAAATGGCTGTAAAAATGCAATTAATGTCGGCACAACAAAATTTGAACACTTCGACTTCTATATCTATATTATATTACTACAATATTTAAATAAAAAGAAGTTGAAAAAAATTGTTATGACCTTGAGAGGTGAAATCAGGTGCGATGGACTCTCAACATGTCCTTCTTTAAGAATTTAAAAAAGTTTGGATGTGCTTGTTTATCAAGAAAAATAAAATTAGTTATCAAATTATTAATTCTCCTTTTTTTTTTTTGAGAGCAAGTGTACTAAGTAAAAACAATAACAACAGTCGACCCTATGGACTTAAAGATATAAGCAAAAATATGTGCTGGCGTTACATTACAAAATACAGAAGTAATTTCTGATTTGGATTACAAAATTTTCAAAACTCTCTGAATTGGGCAAGACTTTTTGTATACAACATTTTTTTGAAGGATTTGAAATGATATAAGTTTATTTTCCAAGTGATCAAATTTAAAAATCTTCTGATTTTTCGAAGCGAAGCTTTTTACGCCTCGTTTTGTGATTTGCTTGAGTGAATTTTTAAAAACAACACTTTTTTCCATACACCTTACCCTTAAAATTGTTGTTGTTTTTGTTCTTGCATCTATTACAACCAAGCGCGTCGGAAGCTAATTTCATCTGGGTGGGCAGTACAAATGGGGGGGCAGTACAAATGGTGGTGCAAAAAAAGTTCACCAAAATTTCTTCAAAGAAACATGAATGTGACTAAACAAATTTTTTATTTTAGTTTAAAAAAAAAAAATATAAAAATATATAAAAAATATTAAAATTTCATTATTTTTAAAAGTTCTTCCAATTTCAATATTAGAGATCAAGGATCTTTCATATGGTAATATGAAAATATAAGAAATAATGGTTGCTTTTATAAAGCAAGACTAGGCATATCTTTACATGGTTTAAATGCAATAAGGTACAAAAAGTTATATCAATTTAAATTATTCCAAAATGTTTCTTTCTGTCCTTGCGAGAAACAAACTCTTTCACCACCTCCATCGAATTCAATTCTTCGGTTTTATCTTTGTGAATGTGTATAAGTGCTGCATGAGTGAGTCGTTTCTGTGTCATAGTTGCTCGAAGATACGTCTTAAGTCGTCTTAGTGCACTAAAAGAACGCTCAGATGAAGCTGCTGATGCAGGCACAGTCAAAAGCAAAGCAATAAGTTTTTCAACTTCATTTAATAGTTTTTTTACAGTATCCGAATTTTTCGCAAATTAGGATACAATGCCACTACAATTTCAAGGTGTTTGGCCAGGCAATTGCTTCAGCAATTTCATCTGCATAAAGATCTAGTTTTGTTTTTAGATTTTGTTCAGAAGGCACTTTTCCGTTGAAGGCTTCGATTACAATATTTTCCAACGATTCCAGAGTGTCAAGATCTGCTTAAATGTACAATAAGATTTACAAAGTGCCAGTTTACACTAGCTTCACTCAACCGACTCACCGAATGTTAAATCAAAGTGAATCGGTTGAGTGAAGCTGGTATGAATAAAAAAAAAGTCAAATATTAACCTGTTTGATCGAATCTAGCCGTTATCTCATTTGAGAGAAGATCAAAAATTTCGAAATAATCTTTTCGTAGCCGATCATATAATGGTAACTATACTGAAGGAACCGGATTTGATGTTTGTTCAAAGCGTCGAGGTGGATTTTCATCAGCTTATTCACAGTAGGGGCTTTCGCATGGTCCAAAACATTGGACCAACATGGCAGATTGTACAACATGTAGTACCATGCGTAAGCTAAAACGAAAGTCGCAATTTTTGGTTTTTTTCTGCCGATTGTATAATATTGTACAACTATGTAAAATTACTGCTCAATTGTTAGGGCATCTAAAAGTTGCTTAGCTATTAGCCGGATGTGTTCTGCTTGAGAGCTTGCAATTAATGATGTTGCTTTACAAGTTGGATCGTTCGAACGCTCAATCAAATAGTCCCATTAGTTTTCCATCTAACTTATCGTACAACATGTCGTCCAATAAGTGCTGTTCACATTTCAAACCGCTCATCAAATCATTTGTCAAATCGTTTGACCACAGAAGTGTTCTGACTCTTCAAATTTTTCGTCAAATTTCATTTTATCTTGAACACCGAAGTAAGCACATCGCGATGACGGAAAAATTTTAATACCTTTTGTTATTAAAATCGTATTGGAAGAAGAAGAAATTATTTTATAAATTATTATAAATTGTTTGCAACAGTTATTTATTATTATTTTGATATTATTTTCTTCCGCTCCTTCTTTTGCCGCGATGTGCACAGGTTGAAAACTTTTTTGAACTGACAAAATCGTACTACACGATTTGACGAGTGTTCACACTGGTCAAATCGTTCGGCAAATCAGCAGAAAAACCAAAAAATTTTGATTTTCATCAAACGATTTGACCAACGATTTGATAAGTGTTCACACTCGTCGAATCGCCATCAAATCCATACAAATTCTGTTGGTCAAATCAATTGTCAAATCATTTGATGATCGATTTGATGGCGGTTTGAAATGTGAACAGCCCTATATGGAAAGCCCCTAAGAACATGTCAAATTTTTTCTTACCAGAGTTGCAAAATTAACAAGCATTAAGCTACATACTTTAGGGTGCTTTTAAACTGAAGTGGTGGGTTTGCAATAGAAACTCTAGATTTTGTTCTATCTTTTTGCAAACACAGAGAAAGAAAATGGTTATCCGCAAGCATGCTTATGAAGAAGAGAGAAAGAAGAGGAAAATATATAATACAAAAATATTATCGTTGTAAAAAAAACTGATATTTTGAATAACTTTTGAAGTTTTCCTTTTAAATTGTTTATCTAGCTAAAAAAGTGGGGGGGGCAACTGCCCCCTTTCCCCCCGCTTCCGACGCCAATGATTACAACAAGAGGTTATAAAAATAAAAATATTTTTTTGTCAGTAGTGAGAATCGAACTCGTACCCTTCGATCGTCACTAACCCTAAACCCGTTGGTACAAATGTAATTCATTTAATATTAAGTATTAACACACGTTTAGCATTCATCGACTTTGAGTATGTACAGTGCATAGAAAAATATAAATTATTAAATGTCTACATTGTTTATACTAAGGTTTAATCGATTACAAACACAAAAAAATTTTTTTTTTTCTAAAAATTCGCTCGCCCCTTTTTTCTAAAGGGGGGTTTAAAAAGTGTCCAAAAATATACTGTTTTTAAATGAATTATATTTAATACATATTACAAAAAAACTTATTATTTTTGTGCTGTTATATGTTGTTAAAAGTCCAAATAAGAAAAGCAGACAATTTAAAAACACAAGAGAAAAGTATTTGTGATGCTAGATAGATAATAGTAAAATTAGGCGTGTGCTCTACCACACGCTGGTACTGATAGTTTCTTCGACTTTGATATTTTTTGTTTATCAGTAAGAGAGTGTTTGTTTATAAAACAGGTGTTTTTATCGTGTTTACACATTACATAGCGGGCACTTTATTGAAATTTAGAATTGTGGTATATATTAGTTATTATTATTCAAAACAAGTGTGTCATTTCTAAAAAAAGTTGTGCCAAATGTCTTGCCGAAAATACCTTATAAACGCAGAATTGTAAGCAATCATCGATAATTGGAGTGATGATGAACCTGACAATACAGATGGGAGAGCATCCAAAAATAAAACTGTTGTTTGTCTGCCCCCTGAAAATAATGCCGGCGATTCTGATTGTGAAAACTTAGATGATGACATAGTTTCGACGAATATTATTTCGGATGAAAATCCGATGACCGAAGTAGCAGGTATTTTGTTTTCAAATTGTTTCCTTTATTTCATGTAGCTAATCAAGAGCACATTTAATTGTACAATCTAAGTTATTTACTCATCTGTTACTGAAGATTATGGTGGACCTGCAGTTGAAGTTCCAGAGGAGGAACCACAACCATCGACATCAAAAGAGCTACCCAAACATAGATATCGTCCTGCAATCGATTTCAAGCCCGTTTGAAAAAAGAAAAGCTTCTGCCTACGATATACAACCTGTACATGAGTCATTGATAAAAGAAAAGCAAGAGCCACTGCTCCAAACTATAAGCAATAAAAATCCATTTGAATTATTTAAATTATTTTTTGACGAGGAATAAATAAGTCTTCTTGTGGACGAAACAAATCGATATTCTGCCCAAAAAAATTACATCGGCAATATTTGCGACAAATATCTGATACAACGTTTCATTGGTATTCTTCTATTTTCTCGGTATCACAATAACCCACAAACAATATTGTATTGGAGTTTGGATCCAGCTTTCGGCATACCTATAATTCGTCAAACAATGTCACGAAACATGTTCACGAAAATAAAAGCAAACTTTCATATCGCTAATAATGACATTTTGGATAAAAATGATAAGTACGCAAAAGTTTCGGCCATTGTTTGATAAGCTCAACAAACGTTACATGCAGTTCGGTGTTTTTGCGGATCATTTATCGATCGACGAGACTATGGTGCCCTATTTTGGCCGCCACTCAGCAAAAATGTGCATACGAGGAAAACCAGATTTTAAAAAATCAAAGCCTATGTCACAGCTTGACTTAAAAAATTGGGTGACTTAGTCTTTGCTCCTTGCGTCGGAAGATACCAAGGACGGAACGGTCTTTTTACTTTTATTTACTTATCAGACTCTAGCTACATTTATTTAAAACCTTATTTGTTTAAATGGCTTACATAAATTATTAAATGAACTAAACAAAATTCACCAAACAAAAACATTTCAAGACACCTAACAATACCAGAGTGTGGTCAAACACACGCCAGTTTTCCAGAAAACTGCTTGTTGAATTTTTTTTGTTGTCCTTTTTAAATATTAAACATGCTAAATTTAGTCGTTGCTGAAAGTTTCATCAAAAAATTCCAATGTTTAAATTTTTGGTAATTAATGGGTTAACTGAAGCTATGTTGCAGTAAATTAAAAGAATGTGCTAAAAGGATTGTGCATTAGCTATCCTACATGTGAATGCATGAAGCTATGATACAACGGATCACAACAATGTATTGAAGGGATTGTGCATTAGCTATACAACATGTGAATGCATGAAGCTATGATACAACGGATCACAATAATCTTTTAAAATTTTTGTTTATTGGCTGTCCAAACAACAAAAGTAGCAAGGTTCCATTGAACTGGGTGAAAATGATCACAAGATGCCAATTGTTTTAGGTGTAGATTTTAATTGCGAATTCATGCATGAACGTTCACATAACTTATGACTGATAAGCGATCCAAATATTTATACAACACAACTAAGAACAACTTGGTGGAGTATTTGTTGGATGTATCGATGACATAGCATCTATAATAAACGTTTACTTGTTTAGCTTTCAAAAGCCAACAATTTCATTCATAAATTTCCTCAATAATATTTGAAAAAAATTTCAAAAATGTTACTAAATTAATGTGATATGTAATCAAATAAAAAAATAATGTAATGTTATAAAATTTACTGATGGAAATATTAACGTGTATCTTTTATTAAAAAAACCATTAAACTACCAAATTTAAGAAACTGTGAAAAAACTTCACTTCTCTTGTGTGTCCAACGACGCATCTGTTTTTTTTTTTACTAGGCTTTTTATCTGGCGTGACGTTACTGGTGCTAGATTATTTAAATTTCCATTGTAGTTTAATAGGCTAATTAAGTAGATAGGTAGTTTATATATTTTTCTTTCCTTGATTCAATAATTTTTTCATTATCTTTATCCAATGCTTTCCGTTTTTACTACAACAAAAAAAAAATTTCCGAAACATTTACTAAACATTTACGAAAAAGGAAACCTACATTTGTGAAACAGTAAAGACGATATGATCATCATGGTAAATTATTTTATGCATAAAATGCATAAAGTAATAAATTTAAAATGTTTCTCTTAGATAGTATCATAAAAATAAGTTTTTAATAAATTTTAAGTTTTTATTCACGGTAGACTTTTCTGTGTATATGCCCATATACAGTATTTTTTTTTTAACTTTATTAACTTTATTAATTCACAAGTGTCACAAAAAATTTTATTTATAATAAATTCAAATCTTAAAAAACATAATCTATAAAGTGTTCAACTACTTTTTATCATTAATAAAAGAATGCCTCAGCGCCAAAATGGCTTTATAGAGGCTCAACTGGCAACTATTTTCAAATTCAGAACAATGTTATAATACATTATTTAAATAAAAAAAAGAATAAAAATATATAAAAATTCATTATTACTTTTAGTTTGTTATTTAGAAATATAAATAGATCTAGCAGTTCTAAGGTTTGTACTATTGCGCGTATTAAAATTGGCTTGGTTTGTATAAAACTGTAAAAATTATTAAGTATTTATGTTGACTTTATATGATTTAAATACAAATTCTAAATGTTTGATAGTTTAAATCATACTTGATTTTAAATACAAATTCTAGTTGTTTGATAGTTTAAAATCAACATAAAAATAAAGTCAACATAATTAATATAGAGGTCATTTAGAAAAAACTTTAATCAAATGGTAGAGCTCGACCAAACGGAAACAGCTGAAAACAAAATCAGCAAAAAAAATTCTAAAAACAACTTCAGTAAACATGCTTTGTTAGTGCAGACTTCCAGCAGGCTGTTGGACTACATATAATAACATAAGCATAGAAACTAAAGTAAAACAGAAATACAACAACAAATGTGACATTATGAAATGGAGGAAAAACTGAGAAATTGACGCTTCAAATCTCATCGCCCCGATGGTGCAGTGCGTTAGCGCGCGCTTGCACGGGTATCACAAAGATTTCTGATGACGCTTTTAGCAGAGTAGAAATTGCAATCAGATCAGCTAGTGATTTTTTCCTTTTCATATTGAAAAAACTTTGTTGTTGTTGTTGTTTCTTTGGAAAAATTCGTTAGAACAATTAATTGTTCTAACTTTGACCTTAAGCTCAATAAACGATTTTAAACTATCAAACAACTAGAATTTGTATTTAAAATCAAGTATGATTTAAACTATCAAACATTTAGAATTTGTATTTAAATCATATAAAGTCAACATAATTAATATAGAGGTCATTTAGAAAAAACTTTAATCAAATGGTAGAGCTCGACCAAACGGAAACAGCTGAAAACAAAATCAGCAAAAAAAAATTCTAAAAACAACTTCAGTAAACATGCTTTGTTAGTGCAGACTTCCAGCAGGCTGTTGGACTACATATAATAACATAAGCATAGAAACTAAAGTAAAACAGAAATACAACAACAAATGTGACATTATGAAATGGAGGAAAAACTGAGAAATTGACGCTTCAAATCTCATCGCCCCGATGGTGCAGTGCGTTAGCGCGCGCTTGCACGGGTATCACAAAGATTTCTGATGACGCTTTTAGCAGAGTAGAAATTGCAATCAGATCAGCTAGTGATTTTTTCCTTTTCATATTGAAAAAACTTTGTTGTTGTTGTTGTTTCTTTGGAAAAATTCGTTAGAACAATTAATTGTTCTAACTTTGACCTTAAGCTCAATAAACGATTTTAAACTATCAAACAACTAGAATTTGTATTTAAAATCAAGTATGATTTAAACTATCAAACATTTAGAATTTGTATTTAAATCATATAAAGTCAACATAATTAATATAGAGGTCATTTAGAAAAAACTTTAATCAAATGGTAGAGCTCGACCAAACGGAAACAGCTGAAAACAAAATCAGCAAAAAAAATTCTAAAAACAACTTCAGTAAACATGCTTTGTTAGTGCAGACTTCCAGCAGGCTGTTGGACTACATATAATAACATAAGCATAGAAACTAAAGTAAAACAGAAATACAACAACAAATGTGACATTATGAAATGGAGGAAAAACTGAGAAATTGACGCTTCAAATCTCATCGCCCCGATGGTGCAGTGCGTTAGCGCGCGCTTGCACGGGTATCACAAAGATTTCTGATGACGCTTTTAGCAGAGTAGAAATTGCAATCAGATCAGCTAGTGATTTTTTCCTTTTCATATTGAAAAAACTTTGTTGTTGTTGTTGTTTCTTTGGAAAAATTCGTTAGAACAATTAATTGTTCTAACTTTGACCTTAAGCTCAATAAACGATTTTAAACTATCAAACAACTAGAATTTGTATTTAAAATCAAGTATGATTTAAACTATCAAACATTTAGAATTTGTATTTAAATCATATAAAGTCAACATAATTAATATAGAGGTCATTTAGAAAAAACTTTAATCAAATGGTAGAGCTCGACCAAACGGAAACAGCTGAAAACAAAATCAGCAAAAAAAATTCTAAAAACAACTTCAGTAAACATGCTTTGTTAGTGCAGACTTCCAGCAGGCTGTTGGACTACATATAATAACATAAGCATAGAAACTAAAGTAAAACAGAAATACAACAACAAATGTGACATTATGAAATGGAGGAAAAACTGAGAAATTGACGCTTCAAATCTCATCGCCCCGATGGTGCAGTGCGTTAGCGCGCGCTTGCACGGGTATCACAAAGATTTCTGATGACGCTTTTAGCAGAGTAGAAATTGCAATCAGATCAGCTAGTGATTTTTTCCTTTTCATATTGAAAAAACTTTGTTGTTGTTGTTGTTTCTTTGGAAAAATTCGTTAGAACAATTAATTGTTCTAACTTTGACCTTAAGCTCAATAAACGATTTTAAACTATCAAACAACTAGAATTTGTATTTAAAATCAAGTATGATTTAAACTATCAAACATTTAGAATTTGTATTTAAATCATATAAAGTCAACATAATTAATATAGAGGTCATTTAGAAAAAACTTTAATTATTAAGTATTTTATAAACATACATTAAAAGCTGTTTTTATACAGTGCAAATATTGGAAGAACTGTTCGGGAAAACTCCTTATATAAATTTAATGCGGAATGCCTAACTGGAAGATTGTATACTATTTTTAAAGCGCGATTTTGTGCAGATTGTAGAGATTTTAATTCTTGGCTCTGTTTATAAGCGTAAAGAATAGGAAGATATGACAAATGACTATGAGTAAGTGATTGGTATATTAATAGTTTGACGTCTTTGGCTAGCTTATTTTTAAATTTAAAAAGTATTCCAAGTGCAGAAGAAATTTTAGATTTTAACATATCAATATGATTGCTCCATGACAGGCTGCTGCAGAATTGCATTTCCATGTATTTGACTGTATCTGTTTCCTTTATTTCATTTCCTTCTACAAAAACACTTAATACCTCACTTGATCTTCGTGGTTGGAATCTGATAAAATTAGTATTTTTCGTATTTAAAACTAATTTATTTAATCTAGCAAATTCCGAAATCAAAACTGCATCATATTCAATTTGTGTTTTAAGAACCGCCGAGTGTTTATAAGGGTAAAACAAACAAATATCATCTGCAAACATAAATAGTTTCCCTTTCAGATTTAAGTTCTTAATGTCATCAATATAGATTTTGAAGAACAGTGGCCCAAGTACACTACCCTGAGGAACCTTACAATTTATATAAACAAGATTACTTTTGGAGCTACCAATTTGAACATATTGTTTCCTATTTGAGAGAAAACTCCTAAAGATTTCTAATTCATTATTTCTGACTCCAGGTAAGTACAGTTTTTGCAATAAAATTTGGTGATCAACTAAGTCAAATGCTTTGCTGAAATCGTAAAACATCCCAGCTACTCCACAATATCCCTTGTCTAAACCATCACATATAAAGTTAATTACATTTACTGTAGCTTCTTCCGTACCAGAGCCTTTTCTAAACCCAAGCTGATGAGAGCAGATAGCATTTTCGGCATCTAAATATCTAACAAATTGCTCGCAAATCAACTTTTCAAGAATTATTGATCTTCTGAATCCGTGTCTTCATCAATGTCTGATTCAGCATGAACATCACGAACCTGGAAAAATTCGTCAGTCCCAAAGTAAAATCCATGGTATTCCCTTGGAATTATTTGTGTTTGACAAATTTTATGTAGATCTTTCAATTTTTGTTCTGATACACATTAATTTTGATTCAGTGGTTCATTATATGCCTTAGGTATTGTTATAGTTGTGGAATAACGATCTTTGTTTTTTTATAATGTCTGCTTTCGAAAAATTTAAACCGTCGAAATTGTTAACACAAATGTTTTATGGTTGATTATGTTTGAATAACGAAGTCAGCTTAAACTTAAACTTTAAACTTATTTTATAAAACTTATTCTTACAATCACAACAACAGCAATGCTAAAGCAATTCACTTTTTTGGCTCGTGTCTCATAAAATGTGAACAAATTTTCTAAATGCCCTTTTTAAGGCACGTGATTAGCATAGCTTTAAGCGACTTTCTAGTGTCACACACTTATTTTGCCATTCAACTTTTTTGTATAATGCGCAGAACTAAAGCGATATCATCCAGCAGTGCCATGAATTTCATTCATTAACATGTAGTTAATTTTTTGCAGAAATTTAGAAAATAAATCCATCAAAAAAATTTTTTTGAGATGAAGAAGGCCAACAAAAGCAAGAGCCTAATCTTTATATTTGCTAAGTTGTAGAAAGTAGAGCCCAAACAAAAATTAGAAACAGTAATTCAATCATAGGATTTCGTCCAAAAAAAGTTAATTTTGTGATTTACTAAAAAAAACATTTTTATAACTAATTTTAAAACTAAAGAAATGCTTAAACAATAGAAAAGCTTTAACTCTAAACAAAAGACTTAAGACACAAACTTCTACATTCAGGCAATGTATTGCACAAACATTATTTTAATTACGTATGAATCAGAGATCTGCAAGCGAGGTGGATTCTTTTTTCAAACCTCAGTGTAAGCTTGGATACTTTTTTTAAAAAATCTATTTTAATACGAATACCTATATGTTTTTGTTTGCAAAATATAAAAAGTAAGCAGTCCTAAAAATTCGATAAAAACGTTAAGATAAATGATGACATTGAGACACTTTTGGGCAATATTTTCTTATAAAAAATTGCATTAAAGCAACCTCTAAACAAAGAACTTTTAAATTTTGTAAAAAATATTTAAAATTTGTCATATTTCAGCTGCTGCTAAACGTATTTTTTCTGATTTAAACCGAACTTAAAACGACAAGACTAATAAACTTTCTTTGAAAATGGTAGAAAATATATTGTTTTACAAAAAACTTACAAATTTATATATTTGAACTTCTTAATTTGAGATGCAATTGCACGTTGAAAAAAAATTAATTTAAAAAAAATCATTTTAAGACATTTATTGTGAGTTTTAATTTCTAAGATTCACTTAGCAATTGCAAATTGTAACGAAACTTAGCAAATCGGGACCAAAATATCTTGACAAACGACTACTTTTTTACTCCACCTAGCGAGCAGAAGATGCATTAAAAAATTTTTTTGAAATATTGTGTTTTGTGTTATATACGTTGATAAAAAAAAATCAATTCTTTAAGATAAATATTTTAAATAAAATCTTTTTTCAATGTGCAATGATAGCTTTATATAATTAAAAGGCAATAGCAACCCATATAATTTACTTTACACTAAACTGAATAAGCTTTGAAATTTTTTTATATGCAATTATTTTTACATTAAAATATTGATTACTTACCCTGCAGTGAAAAATCGTACAAGTTATGAATTTAACTAGTTAAAATAACACTAGTCAAAAAATACTAGATGTTAAGCTAGTGAAATCTCACTAACCAAAAAGTTACTAGATAAGTTACTATCTGTATTCTAGCTAGTTCAAAAATACAAGCTGTTTCACTAGTTATAAAATAACTAGTTGCTTAATTTATAGTTAACTTACTAGTAGCATTTTGACCAAGTGTTCATAACTAGGAATGTAGTCATAAATGAACTAGCTTCTTTGCTAGTTGCAAACTTGCTAGTTCTGTATAAATTTGTAAACATGAAACAAATTGAATTTTTAGTTGTAAAAACAGCAATAATTAGGGATGTGACGGATGCCATTATGCGGACGCAGATCTGTAAAGAGCCTTCCTTGAGGATGTGGATGATTAAAATTTATATTCGCGGATGCAGATGTTTTTAATTAAATTATAGAACTATTTTTTATAATTGCAAACATTTATTTTTTTAAGTAAAAATCTGTTTAAGAGGCAGTCTGTTCTATATGTTTAAAAAAATCAATTTTCTAAAAAACCGTGTTTTATATATTAGATACCATTAGGAATAATATGCAACATCTTATTTAAGTCACCGAGATGGAAAAACATTTGTAAGATACTTTTTAAGATGGCATCCATGGCAACAAAAACTGTACATAAACACGTTTACCTCGAAACAACGCTTTTTGACCTCGTTGACGCTATTACGAAAAAACTTTTCAACCGATCGGACTAGTACAATTATATAAATTCATTAATCTTTAACCTTTTTTTGATGCAACCTTACATAAAAAGAAAGGTTAAGAATTATGCAAAACTCCGCCATTTTGTTTTTTTTTTTTGCCCAAATGTGGAATGAATATTACAAGTTTAAATAAAAGTTCATCTTTTAATCTTTAAAAAAAAGTTCTAAAAATACCTCAAAATGTGTTTAAAAAAACTCCATCAATCCGATTGAACTGGAATTTTAATACGTTCTTAAATACACCAGTGGCTCTCGCAGGTAGTATTTAGAAGTGCGCATATAAATGAATTTTTTCTTATTTGTCCCCCGATTTTCCACAAAAAAAGGCTATTTTTTAAAATTTATATGTAGATGTCCGCCATTTTGTTAGTTTTTAATGAAAATGTTTAAATAAACTACCTGCCAGAATGACAAGTCTGCAGAACCATAATCTAATAAAATTGTTTGTTTTAAATTACTTCAAGTGCCGTTATCGCCAGGGCCAGCAAAACACCTTCTTTTTTTCTCCACTTTGGACGTACAAATTAGAAAAAAAAATGTGTAAAATAAAAAAGTGTTTTTGTACAGCTTGAGATGTTTATAAAATCATATAAAACTATTTAAGTGATAGTATTTTATTATCTTTAAAAAAAATCATTCCCAAATAAACCTTGAAAATTAGGGCAAAGCACCGGACCACATCCTTAATTCAACACAATTATTCTAAGCTATTTTCAATTTAGTTTGTACAAGATAAATGTGCAGCTTTTTAAAAATAACAATCTGTTTAGAAATAGAAATCTTAATATAGTTTCAATAATACAAGTACAAAGACAGTTTACGTAGTACAAGCATACAACTGGTTTCAAAAATTCTAGAACAAAACGAATACTAGCATCCAACTAGTATGAAAACTACTAGAATTGAACTGGATAAAATATAAAATTATACCAGTAAAAAGCCTAGTTTTGATTATACAAGTATTTTGCTGGTTAAAAAGTTACTAATATCACAACTAGTTCAAAGTATGCCAGTAAAAATAATTTAATTTATATCGAGAATAGGACAATTGCCTTTTCCTATGACATCAACACAGGAAAATAACCAGTAACAGCTGCGATGGTCGAATTGATAAGCATATGTATTATAACCTTTTATTTTGTGCCATCAACTGGATTAGCAGGGCATCACTGTTTGTTTTATCATCTCTATTTAGTTTCCTTTGTAAGATACACACAAATATGTATTCTCTTAATACGTTCAATAAAATATCAAAATCTAATTACTAATTTGCATATATCAACATCGATTTGTTTTAATTACAAGATACAACAAATTGGCGACGAGGTAAATAAGGGAAGATCAAAATGGATTCTCAGCAATTCAGCCAATTTATGCAAATGATGCAGCAGGCAATTCAAGGCAGAGCAGCGGACACGAGAACAGAGCCTCCTGGGGGAAACCAAAAGGTGAACACTGCAATGTTGCCAAATTTCGAGAGTTTCGATTCTAAGAAGGAATCATTTCGTAACTACAAGCAGCAGTTTGAAAATTATTTAGAAATGAAAAATATTATTTCTAATAAAAACTATTGTGCTTAATTATTATTAAATTCAATAGGTGCAAATAATTTCAACGTTATTGCAGCTCTAGCAGCACCAAAAACACCCTGTGAGCTAAAGTACGATGAGCTGATCAAGCTTCTTGAGAAACATTTGTCACCCAAGAAGAATGTGCTCGTAGCTCAACATCAATTTTTATCAAAATATCAAACAAATCAACAGTCAATTGCTGACTTTGTGGCTGCATTACGGACAGACATGGTATATTGCGAATACGTGTCGCCTTGCGATTGCAATGTGCCAATTGCTGACATGTTCCTTCGTGCGCAGTTTATTAGAGGAATACAGGACAACAGCATAAGGGAGCAGATTCTTCAGTCAGAAATAGCGAATTTTATTGAGATTGTGTCAAAGGCGATTGCTCTGGAAGCTGCAAAGAGTGACTCAAAAGAACTAGCTCAAAAAACGTCGACCTCAACACCTACCGTTGACATCAACAAAGTATTTTCTAACCAACTAAGTAAAAATAAACAATTTCAGCAACGTTCCACGAAGAATCAAAAATCTAAATCAAAAATAAATTTTAAGGAGTTGGGTATTGATGGATTATGTCTTCGTTGTGGAAAAAACAATCATTTTGCTAAAGAGTGTAGAACAGATCAATCAAAACTAAAATGTACTGGTTGCAATAAAAAAGGTCACATTATTAGGGTCTGTATCAATTCTATTGTTAAGAATAAATCGAAATTAAATCAAACCAACTACATCGAGGACACAGCAGTCAATCAAATAAAAGGGTTACGTCATATTGTCAATGTTTATCAGAACAATGAATCTAAAGCTATTCAACGTTTCCAGACACGTGTTAATATTGAAGGGAAACCAGTCGTTTTTGAAGTTGACTCTGGTTCTGGTTACACATTCATACCGAGAGATCAATTTGAAAATCTTAGGCTAAAAGTGCTATTGCTTCCAACGGAGATAGGGTTTCGTTCATATACGCGAGACATATTGGTACCGGATGGAAAAATACAAGTTAACGTCGACTATAATGGTTTTTCAATGAAAGACGAAGCTTATATCGTACCAGAAAAATACGCAGCATTATTGGGGCGATCGTGGATTCGCAAACTTAAAATAAACTTGAACGATATTGATGAGCATAATAACGACAATTTAACAGGACACACTGTACAAAGTGTAAGTGAAATAGATGAGATGGTGGATGCGTATCCAGAAATATTTAAGCAAAAGATTGGATGCATACCAGGCTACAAAATAAAATTGCAATTGCGTGAAAAAGCACAACCAGTTTTTCGTCGAGAGCGCAAAATTCCATACGCATTAGTGGAAAAAGTTGATCAAGAACTTGAAGCTCTTGAAAAGTCTGGTATAATTACAAATGTTAAATATAGTGACTGGGGATCACCATTGGTGGTTATTCCGAAACCAAATGGAGAAGTATGTTTATGCGTGGACTACAAAATTGGAGTAAATGAGCGAATTACGAGTTCGCATTATCCTATTAGGAAAATTGATGAAATATTTAATAGTCTACGTAATTCGCGCTATTTTTGTCGTCTGGACTTGTTTAAAGCATACCTTCATGTTCCAGTAGATAAAATTTCCAGTATAATTCAAACTATCTCTACACATCGAGGAACATATCGGATGAATCAACTTTCATTTGGTATTAAAACAGCGCCATCAGAATTCAATCGGATTATAGACCAAATTTAACGAGATGTGCCTAAGACTGAATCGTATTTTGACGACATTATTGTTCATGGTATTACAAAGGAGGAATGCAAAGAAAATCTTTTCAAATGCTTCAATCAATTACAGAAATTTGGTTTACATATTAACTGAGGGAAGTGTTCATTTTTCAAAAACGTATCGATTTTCTGGGACACACCATTGAGAACAATAAAATTGCAAAGTCATCAACTAAAGTTGCCGCAATAATCGACATGGAAACACCAACATCAAATGACGAAGTAAGACGTTTTCTAGGTATGGTCACATACTATTCGAGGTTCATTCCAAATGCGTCAACAATAACAACACCATTTCGACAACTTCTGATAAAAAACAAAAAATTCATTTGAACAGAACAGTGTGAATTGGCGTACGTAAAATTGAAAGAAGAAATAGCGAGCGATCGGGTGTTGATGCCTTTTAACCCAGAACTACCACTTCAACTTGCGTGTGACGCCAGTCCAACGGGCATTGCCGGGGTGCTCTCACACGTTATCAACGACCACGAGAAACCTATTGCGTTTACGTCTAGATCTTTAACACATGCAGAAAAAAACTACTCACAACTTGACAGAGAGGCATTAGCAATTGGGTTTGCGGTTGATCATTTTTATCAATATTTATTTTGTCGTCCTTTTGATCTGATTACAGACAATCAACCTCTGGTGCGAATTTTTCATCAAAATGCTAAGATTTCACAAATGACATCAGCACGTTTACAGCGATACGCAGCTTTCTTATCGGGATTTAATTACAAGGTCGTGTTTAAACGTGGGAACGAAAACTTAAATGCTGACTGCTTATCAAGAGCACCAATCAATTCAAATCATCTTCGCGATAATACCGTTAATGAGGAAGTACATCAAATCTGCGTAGAATCTGTACATCGAATAGTAAATCAAAAATTAAACTTTGAAATATTGCAAAAAGAAACTCTAAAAGATGAAACGCTTCTTAAACTGTTACAAGATCTTCGCAATGAAATTAAGGCTGAGAGTGAGTTCACCATCGACGACGATATCGTTTTTAAAGGACAACGAGTTGTCATTCCAGAGTCTCTACAAGCTTCAGTTCTGCAAGAACTTCATCGAACTCATATCGGCATAACAAAAATGAAACAACTTGCCCGCCGATACGTATATTTGAAAGCAATTGACAAAGATATAGAACGGTTAGTCGTGTTCAGAATGTGCTCTTATTATAAACAGTCTACCTAAAGCACCACTACACCCTTGGGAAGAACCAGAAAATAATTGGCAACGGGTTCACATCGATTATGCTGGGCCGTTCCAAGGCTACAATTTTTTGATTTGTGTTGACGCCAAATCAAAATGGTCAGAGATTGAAGTATGTTCAGCGGCACCTACATCAGCATCAACTATTGAACTACTTCTTGATACTTTCTCTAGAAACGGATATCCGGACGTGATAGTATCAGACAATGCAACTATTTTTACAAGCGAAGATTTTCAATCGTTCTGCAAAGAATCGGGCGGGTATCGCACAAAAGTTTATTGCACCAGGTCATCCAGCAACAAACGGGTTAGCAGAAAGAAATGTGCAAACGCTTAAGAAAAGACTTCAAGCTATGGTTGGTGAGTCAACACCTATTCGTAAGAAAGTTAGAGAAATACTTTTACGCTATCGAGCAACACCTCTTAACAACGGGAAGACACCAGCAGAACAATATTTACAGCGCCAAGTCCGTATTCAGTTCGATGCTCTTAAACCTGTTAAGTTGCTACGGAATTCAAGTCTAGCTCACGCAGCGCGACAATTAACCACGGGAGAAAGAGTGCAAGCACGTTACTACTCGAACAATAAATTACAATGGCGGTTTGGTAAAATTATAAAAAAAATGGGTCAACTACATTACAAGGTCAAACTTGATAATGGATACGTTTTTAAAAGACACCTCGATCAGTTGTTATCAAATAATGTTCAACCAAAAGATAAGGATTCATCGGAACTAGAAGAAGATTTGGATTCAAACCCTGAAACAAAAAGTCTCGGGTCATTTTTGCAGGACTTGGTACAAGTGCCGAACTACACTTCAGAATCACAGGATTGCAGTCATCGTGAAGTGGTACAAGTGCCAGAGTTTTCAAATGGGAGACCTAATTTTCCAACTGAGATGTCTAACCAACGATTCCGTACAACAGGCAGACAACGGCGTACGCCAGCTTATCTAAATGATTACGTTGTTACAAATGAATAAACTTTAAATTACTGTGGGAGAACTATTATAACCTTTTATTTTGTGCCATCAATTGGATTAACAGGGCATCACTGTTTGTTTTATCATCTCTATTTAGTTTCCTTTGTAAGATACACACAAATATGTATGCTCTTAATACGTTCAATAAAATATCAAAATCTAATTACTAATTTGCATATATCAACATCGAGTTGTTTTAATTACAAGATACAACAATATGCTTACGCGTCAGAGGTTCAAGTCTCCGGATAATGGTCATTTTTCAATTGCCGACAATATTACTTGGAAATTCAGCAGACATGCCGCCTCCATACCCGCTTAGATCTTTTTTTCTATATACATGTCCTAGGACGGCATGTCTATCAAATTAACTGCCGTAGCAGCAATGCAGCATGCATGTCATGGTATGAATGCAACATTAAAGCCGAGAGATATGCCTATAAAAAAAATATATAAGCGGGATGGAGGCGAGCATGTCTCCTGTCCTTCCGGGGCATGTTGCCGGCAGATATACAGCAGGGCTCCTTTTCCAACTGGGTACTAACAAACATACATGTAAGTTATAATTAAACGTTTATTCTCTGTTACAAAATTTCACACTGACTTAGTAAATTCATGAGACTCTCTTTAAACGCAGACTTACTTTTATTATATCTTAAAAATTATACAAAAAACGCTTGGGTTAGCCCTAATTATTTGTATTTCAAAATTATTCAACTTATCTGTAACCAAATCTCTGCAGTTGATTCAGCAAATTTTGGACTGTAAAATTATTTTACATTCTTGAGCCAATTTTGGTTCCATCTAAGAAATACATTCATTCATTCTAAGCATGAAGCAAAAAACGAACCTCAAAAATGAAATTTCTCAAGTGCGTTCCAACATAATAAATAAGGTGCGTTGACTGTTGCACTTGTAACAACGTCTGCAATGCACTCACTCACTGTCCACTGTTGCTAGGTCAACATAAGAGCGCAACAGTGTCGCCAAACATACAATCAATATATTCGCATTGCTTGCGCATTCTGTCTGAAATTCGCGATGAAAGATTAAAATACTTTCTTCAACCAACCGTTCTTGAATTTCCATATTTTAACCATCATTCATTTAAATTTGTTTTCTTCTTTTTTTGATATAACTAAAGGAACGTGTTCAATAGTGGTAATTATCATGTCATTTTATTAATTAGAAAATCACGATTTGAATACATTTGTTGACTAGTCTTGCATTAGCAATATTAGCACTTAGATCTATGGTGGATATAAAAATGTATAGAGGAGAAATTAAAAGAAAAATTTAACATTTCCTGAGCAATGTTTTTCCTGAAGGCCCTCACGTGCTTGTTTTCATAGTAATATTTTAATATAATTTTAAAAAATAATAATGTTATGAAATAATATTTTTTATTTCATTTTAAACATGCAATAACAACAGTTTCGCAGTTTCTCAGTATTAGATTATTTTAAGAACCAACCCAAATATCATTGAAATATCTTAATGATATCGATAAAAGTAGTCCAAAACAATCTAAAGTGAGAAAAATGTACCCACGTTTTTGGATTCTTTCAATTCGATCAATATGCACATCGTAATCTGGGGACCAAACTTGACTTGCGTACTCCAAATGAGCACTCACAAGTGAATAATGCAGCGTTGTAGTTGTTATTAAACTATCAAAATCTTTGGCCCAGTGTTTGGCCAAGCATAGAAGATGCTTTTTTACAAATGTGCATAACCAAGGTCTCTGAAGGTAGTAACACGGCTTAAAGCAGTATTTTCAATTTTGTAATAAAAAATTGAATTGTTTTTTTACGCGAAAATGTTATTGTTCGACATTTATCTGGATTTAAAAATATTTTGTTTTTAGAACAACAAACAGAATAATAGATCTTCTACTGCTTCCCAGCTGCCAAGCCTAGCAGCCAGATGTAGAGAATTCTTGCAATGTTCAGTTTATATTTCTTGGTATTTCTTCCATACGTAGTGTTCTTCCATACGTAGTGTTCTTCCATTCGAAAGTAATCAAACCTGCTCCATTATCTAATACAACATTTTCAAGTCTGTTTGGAGTGGGTCTGAATTGTCATTAGAATCAATTGTTCTGTATATTTTCATATCATCTGCATATAAAAGCTGTTCAATTATGTGGGTTACATCATAAATGCACAGTAAAAAATTTGAGGGTAAATTTTATCTTTTTTATAACATTTGTGGGGTATAAACTTTTTTATTCTAAATAATTTATAAATTTTATACAACTCAATATTATAAAAATAATAAAACAAATAAAATTTAAAAATTTTATATGGATATCATGTGTAAATCAAAATATATTGTGGTTCAAAAGAAAAAAATCACCGAAATCGGCAAATTAAAAAATATAGTGGTTTCGATTGGTCTGACGAGAAAAATGGTCTGGAAAAATTTATAAGATTTGATGGTATAACTTTTAAAATATGTTTGGTTTGGATTTATATGTATATAAAATAGTATAAAATGTATGCTCATATTTTTTACTGTGTGGCTAAGATAAACAGAAGTAGACCATGGTGGCTACTTGAGAAACACCTAATTCAGCAATAAATTCAGCAGACAATACGCCTCGATATCGTCTTTGATAAGATCGCTCTGTCAAATACGATTAAATCCAGATTACAAAATATTGCGGAAATCCCATTAATTTTAGTTAAAATAAAATCATGTGGCAATTTATAAAAAGCTTTGCTAAAGTCAGTGTGAATACAATCGACCTGGCTACCAGAATCAATAGATTTCGAGCAGAATATAGTTAAGTCGAGAAGATTAGACACAGTGGATCTGCCAGTAACAAAATCATGCTGACGAGTTGTCATGACCTCCTCAAAACGCATTTTGACACGATAATACTCTAGTCGCATAAAAAGTTTTGGAATCGACGATAATTTAGCGAAAAGCCTATAGCAGTGAAAGCAATAACACGATGCCACTCTCAATTTTTAATCACAAGGTCCTGTGTGAAGGATATTCGAACCTTAAAGTATACTCGTAATAGCACATAACTTTTGATTGCTCTCTGATTGTCTAAATTTTAGCGGTTTTGATTATAGTGTTGACGTTTTCCTTAAATTTGGCGAATTAATAATTTGCATATTTTTTGCATATGCATTTTCTTGTTTTTGAGAAATGTATACTTGAATGCCATTTTTTAACTTTTTCAAAAAAATTAATATAAGGATTTATATCTCGGGCACCAAAAGCGGTACCGAAGATAATTTTCTTTAACTAAGATTCTTCAAATATTTCTGAACAACACCCTGCCCAAGAGTATAAATTGACAACACCAAGTTAATACCACTGGATTTTTTTTTCCAGAAAACGATGCACGTGAATAAGCAGAATTTGATCCGAAAAACAACCAGAGGAAGTTCAAGATCTGCCAATGCACCCAGAAAAATGCACTGTTTGGTTCGGTTTATGGGCCAGACGAATCATTGGATAGTACTGCTTCAGAGGTGATGAATTTAACGTCATGAGCACTTACTGCTTTATTTTGTATATCAAAAACACAAACCAAAGACAAGTACTCGTAAGACTCTAGAACAGGGCTGGGCATTCTAACGCAGTCACATTTTATTTTGTCTTGTTGGTATTGGTGCGCTCTCGAATAGCGCACACTGAGCGAAATATTTGTCAAAATTATCTAGATTCGCAAGTTTGTATGTTTATACCCCCGCAATTACTGTTGTATGTGTTTATTTTTTATTTTAAGTTTCTATTTTTAGTCATCGGTTGTGTTCAATATTTCTTCTATGGTAATATCAAAGCTCCAGAATTTTATTCTAAGTAAATAAATTATATTAGTTTATTTGCAGTGCAAAATTAAACATTCTGCTTCGCCGGAAAAATTATCTGTAGAAAAGAAATCACTTTTCAATTCAGAGTTAAACATTTTGTATATTTTTTGTTTTGTTGTTTTGTTTTTATTTTAATACTAGCGGACCCGGCGAACTTAGTCTCTTCCCAATTTAACGCCTTCAGATAAACTCCAAAATGATAATAAAATACAGATTGTTCAAATTTCAATGTGATTTATTTGAATAGAATCTAAATCAGTAGAGAACGTTATGATAAACAATGTTTTTTGATTTGTAAAAACAAACAACGAAGACGGTTTGCCAACACGCGAACAGGCAACGTATAGCTGACCGTGTGAAAAACAGGGAAATTCGAAATTAATCCCACAGATTTCTAACGATTGGCATTGCGATTTATTGATTGTCATAAAAAAAAATTGTTTAAAAATTCCGTCGGATAGTTGGTTGCTTCATACTCGTCTTTCACGCTGTCAACGGATTTGTATGAATGCAGTTCTCCAGAGATTTGACTTTGAATAATAAAATTCAAGCTATCGACGTCCTTATTCTTCGCTGCTGGTATTGCCCGTTCACTAATCCAATCGAGATTTTTTTAATTTTGTGCAATGCCGAGGAACACTTTGGTAATGAGTTCCTGCTTCGACGATGTGAACTCGCAAAAAATTTGCTGGGAACGATGTCAATCTAGTCGAAACATCAATTGGAATTTGACCATTGCCAAGAGCTAGCAGTTGTCTCGAGAATTCATCAGCCGATGGGTCGTTCTGCAACGTGACTCTCATGTTCCTGGTCAATTACAACTTCTTGACATGCCGCCACAAAGACGACGATGACAGACATGCACTGAGTTCATCGGCAGCAGT
This sequence comes from Dichetophora obliterata, assembly GCA_963920525.1. NCBI lineage: Eukaryota > Metazoa > Arthropoda > Insecta > Diptera > Sciomyzidae > Dichetophora > Dichetophora obliterata. The sequence goes on from OY986438.1 coordinate 171,284,824, forward strand.
AGATTTCGGGATGACGGGAAGCGTTTGACGAAAATCTTCGGAGAGCAATATCATAGCCCCACCAAATCATCTTTAATCACCTCGTAAATCCTTCATCGTTCGGTCAACTGCCTCCAAAGCTCGCTTATGCACCATCGTGCATTCATCCCAAATGATGATTTTGCATTCTCGCATCAATTTCACTGTCGCCGAATTCTTGGACATTGTGCACGTTGGCATGTCAACCGTGAGAAGATTCATCGGGAGCTGGAATGTGCAGTTCGACCGCCTTACAACAATATGGCAGCAATGCCAGAGGATGCAACAGCCAACGCAATTTGAGATCTTGACCGAATTGTTGCCAGAATCAACGAAATGACGAATGTCTTGCCTTTCCCACCGGGTGCATCGAGAAAGTAAATGCCTCCCTTTCCATCGTCATCAACCTTCATCAGCGAATCGTACACGTTCTTCTGCTCGGCATTCAACAACGGCACATTTGTTCGGACTCTTTCGGCCAGCTCATCTCGATCATACTCTTGCTCCCGTTGCAATTCGCGATTGAATGCATCGTGCATCGATCGATTTGGCGCTAGCATTCCTAATGTCAGCAGCAGACTGCCGCACATGAGCACGCATACGTCTTCGACCAAAATTAACGCATCGTTGCGTATCTCGTCGTTAATCTCAAGATCGAAATTCGAAGTTGTCGTGCGAAATGTCATCAGCCATTTCGTCCTTATATTTGTCCCACAATGCGGTCGGGTTCGATGGATGACATGTGGCTATGATTATTGCAAACAATGTACGAATTTGATTCGCTGGTGCAGAAACAGTTGCATCGGCTAGCGTTGAGTCCCAATGTGTATCGTTTTCGAGCAAATTCAAACGTTGGCAAGCCTCCCGAAAAGTGGTGCACAACACACCATCCACGGTACGCAGGGAATCGAAGGATAAAGGGCCTCTAATATTCACCAAAAGCAAGCGAAGATAGAAGCATTCGTCTTGGCTTGGATGAACTGTGTATATTTGTCCGAGGGCATCAGTCGAATAGACATCAGCGAAGCCAGCAACAGCATCACCTTTCTTCCGACGTTGAAATTTCTTCGATGCAGCGTTCCATGTATAAAAGCGTGGCAGTTCCGAATTATTTTGAAATTCTAAACCTGTAAAATTTGAAATATAATATCAAGTAAAGTAAATTAAACTATAATATTTTTTCATATGTAAGCATATACACTGCAACGACTATCCGGAATGAGTGTTATAATATGCAAAGCTCGAATCAATTGCAGCAAAAAAATAGCACATTTGGTCAATAGAAAATAACAATGCGAACAGGACACCTGTCGAATTGCGCACAGCCTAAGTCAATGTATAACGCCATCTATCGGGTTGTGGCATTGATCGCAGCACAGCGACATCTATTATTTATCTCGTTAACTTCTCCACGCAAAATTAACGCAAAATTCACGCAAAACGTCTTTTATTGCAATGAAATTCACAATTATCCTAAATTTTCCAAGCTTCACAACGAATTTTCCATTTTTACATCGTCAAAAATCATGAAATCATGCGATGAAAAGCAACATTACTTGAAAAAAAAATTTTAATTTTTTGCATTTTACCGGAATTTTCCGAGTTTTCCACTAAGAATTTTATATTTTTCCATTCGAAAAGCCAAATTTGAGCCAAATCGGCCCAGCCGTTCTCAGTTGATGTATTACTATACATTTTTTTTACACCATTTTTATATATATAGATTATATTTATCATCTTAATATATACGAATAATTAAAATTATAATCATAAACTCAAAAAATTTAGCATCAGAAAATTAATATAAAATAAAAATTATTCAAATAACCTTATACGGATAATATGAAATTCTACGAAATAAAAAATATATGCACAAGTATTATGTATGTGCAAATCAAAAAGTTATTTTCTTAAGAGTGCACATAAAATTTGCGACATGGGTCCTTACAGCATCACCGTCAGCGAACGACTGAATTATATTTTTTTTTCTGTTGTGAGCTGTGTGTACATATGAAAATTTATGCTCAGAGAGCGCTCAGTGAGCTATGGGGCGCCCAGCGCTGCTCTAGAAGCAATAGTTTGTTCTATACAAAAATCTATTGCTTCTCGTGTCTGGCTTGACGTTGGTTTGAGTTTTCAATATAAAAATTAGGTGGTAAAGCAAGGTACCGTTCAATGATTACGGACTTTTTGTTGCCCAAAATTGACAGGACGGTGCCACATACCACACTGCATGCGATACCATAAACCAATTGAGAGGCAAGTTAGCACGCAATTCATCTCTCGTTTTGTCGCAATCAATTGGCCGCCAACAGGGACGTCCCGTGGTACAGGCGAAGCAGGCCCACGCCTGTAGCGCCATATTAAAGGGGGCGCCAAAAGCGCCAAAATAACGTTTTTATGTATTTTTTTATTCGTTATCAACTTTTTAAAATAATTTATTATCGACTAAATAAAATTCGTAGTATTATACTACTAAAAACTGTGACACTGTAACCCACTTCTATTGATACATGCAATCGATAAAAGTTACATCTCTAACTAATAAGACTTTGACAGCTCGCTTGTGGCAATTAAAATATTCGCAAAAAAAGTTAGATTTAAACATTTCTAATTAGATAATTTAAGATTTTATGCAAAAGGCGCCCACTTCAAAAACAATTAGTGAAATATCTTTAAAATGAGTCAAAAAAGAAAAAAATTGTCTGGTGCGGCGAATAAGAAAAAAAAGCGCTGAGGGACAAAGAGGCGGAGTCTCTACAGAATTCTATGACAAATTTCTTAAGTTTTCAAAAAGAAAAAGATGGTGAGTAAGTTAATTTAGTAGCTTAACTGAATATTTGCATTATTTTTAACGAATGACTAGGTAACGACGAACAAATACGTATGAGCGGTGAAGACAACAGCATTGTTGATATTGACAGTCCGTCTTCAATTCAAGGAAACAGTTCTGAAAATTCGGAAAAAATAAATTTGGAAAATATTGGTTTGGAAAATGTGAGCAGAGAGGTAGAAGGTGCTGATAGCATTGACTTTGATCCTGCCAACTGGCCAATTCACATTTCCGATGTTGAGCGGCAACTGATTGTAGAAAACGGGCCAATTTACACTTCAAATAATTATTTGTATCCAGTTGACCACAACGGGAGGCATTTCTCCAATAAACATTTTCAGCTGACCTTATCAAACGGGGAAAGTTTCATGAGATCATGGCTTGTGTATTCCACTTCTCACGATAACATATTTTGCTTCTGTTGCAAATTATTTTTGGTTTTAGAAACAAAGTTCGTGAGCGGATATAACGACTGGAAAAACGTATCTTATGCCATCAGTTATCATGAGAAGAACTTGCAACATCTTAAAGCGTTTAGTGTTTGGACAGAGCTTCTTAAACGATAGAAACTTAATCAGACTTTTGATGCACAGTACGAATGGCATTTAAAAATTAAAAGTTTGCATTGGCGAGATGTTTTGAAAAGGTTGACTGAAATCATACTAACATTAGCAAAATTAAATTTACCATTACGTGGACGATCAGATTTGCTTTACCATCAAAACAATGGAGTTTTTTTAAATTTGTTGAATTGGTTGGATTATACGATCCTGTTTTAAAAGAACATTTGCGTAGAATTACAAATGAAGAAACACATATTCACTATCTTGGCCCTCGTATTCAAAACGAATTAATTAAAATTCTTGCGGAAGCAACGAAGAAAAAAATAATTGAAATGACAAAAGCTGCCGAATTCTTTTCTGTTATTATGGATACCACCCCTGATATCAGTCACCAAGAACAGCTTACATTAGTAATTAGGTTTGTTAATACTGGTTCAAAACATCAATACTTGGTAGAGGAACATTTTGTAGGATTCATTAAGGTAGACGATACTTCCGGAAAAGGACTTGCAAAAACGTTTTTTGAGGAATTAACAAACTTAGGTCTAAACATTCAGAATTGTAGAGGGCTGGGTTACGATAATGGCGCTAATATGAAAGGCAAACAAAGTTGGCTCAAAGGCAAATTTTGAATACAAACCCGAGAGCATTTTTTGTTCCTTGCTGCTGTCATTCATTAAATTTAATTTTGAGCGACGCAGCAGAGTCAAATATTGATATGGTTATTTTTTTTGGCACAGTTCAATCAATATATAATTTCTTTTCCGCATCACCATATAGATGGTCGATTTTACTTAAGCACATCTCTCCCTTTACACTTAAGTCTGTTTGCACTACTCGATGGGAAAGCAGAATAAATGCTATAAAGCCCCTTCGTTTCCATATTGGAGAAATTTATGATGCGTTAATTGCAATCATAGAAGACGGCTCTTTAACTGGTGCTCATGGCAATAAAACCAAGATTGATGCAAAAACCATAATTCAAAAAATAAAAAACTTTAAATTCATTTGTACCACAGTATTGTGGTATAATTTGCTTACAGAAATAAACCGGGTTAGTCTTTTATTACAAAGTCCGAAATTTTCAATTTCTTCAGCAACCAAAACAATTGAGTCTGCTCTTGCTCAGTTAAAAAAACAAAGGACGGATGAAGAATTTCAAAACCTTTTTGACAATGCGCGTGAACTAGCAGATAGCATTGATTTGGTTGCACATTTCGAAGAAGTCAGAATAAGAAAACGAAAAAAACATTTTGAATATGAATCAAATGATGATATTATAGATGACCCTCGTCTTAAATTTAAAGTTGATGTATATAATAATATATAAGATATAGCCATTAACTCTATTCAAGAACGTTTCATTCAACTTTCAGATTATTATCAACAATTCGGATTTTTGCATTGTATTTATGATTTAAAATCATGGGAAAAAAAAGAGATTTTTAAATATTGTAAGGATTTAGAACTATCATTAACGGACAGCAATAGAAAGGACATTGACAGTTTAGAGCTGGCAGATGAGCTTTGTTTCATAGCTAACTCATTGTCGCCCTCAGATGATCCTAATGATGTTCTCAAGTATATTGTGGATAATTTTTTGCAACAAATTTACCCAAATCTTTATATAGCCCTTAAAATTCTATTAACATTGCCTGTTAGCGTAGCGAGTGGAGAAAGAAGTTTTTCTAAGCTTAAGCTTATAAAAAATTATTTAAGATCGAAAATGTCACAAGACCGTTCATCTTCATTAGCCCTTTTATCAATTGAATCTGATATATGTACCAATTTAGACAGAGATGATATTGTTTTGGATTTTGCTAGTGCAAAAGCCAGAAGAAAATTTTAGTTTAGTGTATAGTGTATATAGTGCTGGGTCGATTTGAAAACCGATGTTGCCTGAGTGATTTTCGGTTCGGGCATGAAATAATATTTTTAGTTGATCATTAATTCGTTGCCGTTCTGATAAGTGACCATTACACATCACGTTGCCTTTTCGTGTCTGTTTTAGCGTCGTGCCGTAAGTGAGCATTAACCTTTAGAGTTCAAAAACGTCATTTTATTTAAAAAAAAATTTTATATATATTGTCGGAAAAAATATGTATTATCATTAATTTATTATATGGTTTTTATTGATTATAATTAATTTTGATCATTATTTCATTTAATGTTTATATACCTTTGAATGTTCGTATTAAATAATTTTATTTTGCTTGTGCTATTAATATTTTTAGTAATTGAAATATGTGCCTAAAAGAAATTAGTTTATTTATTTTTTTAATAAATATTTATAATTTTTGTGTTTGTTAAAAAAGAAATCCTTCGCTAAAATAAAAAACATACAATGCATAATACGCAAATTCATTGGGGGCGCCAAAATAATAGTTTGCCTGTACCACCAAAATGTCGCGGGACGCCCCTGGCCGCCAAGATCATGCGATTTGATTTGAAGATCTTTTTCTGCTTTGAAATACAATATTATACTAACGTGTCATTGGTGAGATACCGGCAGAAATGATGGAACAGGGTGTCAAAATTAAACTTTCAGAATGGACCACCTGAATCGTAGCCACGGGCAACATTCGCATTAAATAAATAAATGACAGGCATTGTTTATCCAAATTAATATTTCATGAACTTTTGCAAATTTTCTGTGTTTTCTCTTAATTTCAAAATCAAACGCTTAAAAAACACACTTATGATAGCCGATTTTTTTTTAGGCAGTCTTTAAAACATACATGCTCGTTCTCATCTACACTCTGAAAGACTCAGAGGAGTCCTATTGCCGAATTTGTGATTTCTTTCCCCTTTTTTTGTACAGCTTTAAAGACAAACATACACACATGTTATTTTTGTATCGCCTTCTTATAGTATTTGCTTTTTTCTGAAGCATTTCTGCATCAATCTTCCGTGTGTCATTCATAAATTGCACATTTTTGCAGAGCCAAAGTCCATGTCACACAGTGTTGACAGCATGCTAAACGTGTCGCTGTTCAATTGTGGAGCAGCAGCGGACACAAGCTAGATACTTCGCGCTCTGAACAAAATATCAATGAATCAAGCTATCTTAGCCTTTATTCATTCATTCATATCGTTGATATGGTCAAAAGTTTGCAAAAAACCAAAAACTTGTTGTATGCAAAGCCACATCTTGAATACCGTTAAATCGCCACTTTTTTGCGTTCTTAGTTTATGTTTGCCAATTTTTTTTGTGCCTGTAAGTTTTATGCCTAATTTGAATTTTAAATCAACTGTGCCAAAAAAGATTTTACGATGAAGAGTGTCGCACAGAATATGAATAAAATTCGACGCTTTGGAAAAGTGTTGTTTTTAGTGTTTCTATTTTTATAATATTGCGATTTTTTTCAACCATTGCAATAGAACACAAGGCATGGGAGAACTTTTTAGGAAAATCAGATGGACAGAAGCGGTTTAATTCATATCATTAGATTAGATAAAAATATTCTCAGAACGTTTATAAAGCGGTTATTTTTTAAGTTGCAATAAAAATAAAGAATATAAGGTAGATTTATCTAACATCTAACTTTAAAACACCACACTTTTGATCTACTAAATAAAAAAATCAATCAACCAAAATGTTATCAATACTCTTCGTTTTTATTTTTAATTTCCTTAATAATTTAAAGTTCCATTTTTTGAAATAGTTACTTTCTAATTTCTTTTTTATTTTCTTATCTTATTTTGTATATCTTTAATGGCTAGCTTATATCTGCCAGCTACACCATCGATAGACGATCGATATCGTCTTGTGGCGTAAATTAGTGTGCCAAACATGTCTGTTTCAAGCTAGCACCAGTCGCCTTTAATGCACTAAAAAATCGTAAAGTTTTTTTTTGTTTTTTTTTTTCAGCTTCAAACAGCGCAATTTTAATTCGCTCATCATAAATGTTTCCCATCGATCGTTCCAAGTCTATCGGTGATGATAGTTTGGCATGTTGGACACGTGTGTGAAAATCTAATGAGTTAAAAATTTGATCAAACTTACTTTAGTTAAGTTGTTCACTTTAATTTTGCATAAATTTTACGACTTTTCTTTGCTGCAGTCATTCACTCAGTCAGCCAATCAGCCAGCCAGTCAGTTAGTGTGTGTCTAGCGCATAGTTAGCAGAAAGCTGCTCACTTCTTCAACTACCAATTTAACGATCATCATTTAAACAAGGTCAATATCAATTAGCGCAACGTGTCAGAATGCGTGCAACTGACTTCAGTCGCCGTTCAGTTTTTTGCGTTTATGGTTTTGTTAGCACTTTTTGTTTTTTTTTCGCTCATGTTTTTTTTTATGTGAGTTCGTTTTTTATTTTATGTTTGCTGTCAACTCTACACTTTGGGGCACGGTACTTCAACGTGACACGTGACGCCCAGTCAAAAAGTGAATTAATCGATTTTTAAAATAAATACGCAGTCATTGGATTAAGAATTAGAGGGGGGGGGGAGAAAAACAAATTGCATTTTATTAAAAGAGAAATTGAACTACATTCTCCAGAAACTTTAGAAATCTCTTTAAATAATTTTGTGGAATTTCTATAAGCATTAAATATCGATGGCCTTTTATCGTGGTCGAGTTTCACCTGTATCTTGAGACCATTTTGTAAGGGAAATACTACTTTGAATGGTTGTAGCATATTCCGTGTGAATTGGAGACAAAAATAATGAACTAATAAAAAATATTGATATTGGCTAACATTTTATTGCATATTTTCTTCATATTTCTTCATTATATTGAATTATATTTTCGATTTTTTTCATCAATCATGTGGCGGTTCATAAATAAATACTGCAGAGAAATCTTTGGAGATTAAGAGCGCAAAACAAAAAAATACATTAACTTTTTTTGTAAAACCAGCTTAAAGTGAAAAAAAGAAAATAAAAAACATATTTTTCTTATTTAAGTTGTTATAAATTATTCCATGGTTAAAAATACCAAAAAACTTAAACAGTTATTAGTTAACTTATTATGTACTAGCAAATACCCGCTGCTTCGCTTGCGATAAAAACATTAAATACCATGTAAAAATTTGAAATCTTAAAATTAAATGCAAAATATAAAAATTATTGTTTTTGTTTTGTTTAATTATGAAAAAATTATATAAATATTAAACAATGACTTTATTTAATTTGTATACTTTATTTAAACGGTAATTGTTATGATGACATAAATCTGCCTGACTTTTTTGTGTTTTTGCTTTTGAAAAGATCCTGCATAACAGGATTATAAAAAAATTTGGGTAAAACATTTTTAAAATTTGTAATCGGAAATGTAATTTTTTTAACATAGATTCTGAACATAAATATATTCCTCTTAAATTTAAAAAAAAAATAATGTCATCAAACTTTTGGTAATCTCTGGAAAACTATAGACTTTCTCAGTACAACGCATTTTTGTGTGAAAAGTCGTGAATTAATAAAAATAATGGTATGTTACGGATAATAGGTATGTTAAAAAAAATCCCGTTATTATGACATCAAAATTATTGCTATATCCGAAAACTATAGATTTTCTCAGAATAACACATTTTCTTAAGTCCCAGAATGAGAAAAAAAAAACAATTGAAATATTATTTTTTATCAATTTTTTTTTGTCTGAATGTTCTATTAAGTAATTTGGGACAATGAGAAAAGGTTTACGGCTACTTCACCAATGCAATGTTTTATATTGTTTTTACAAAACCTCTAAAATATCCAATTAGTACTCAAAAAGAAAATTTAAAAACGATTGAAATTTCATGTTTTGAAAAGTCAAATCAAGCAAACATTTCTGCCATTTTCAAATCAATTTTCATCCAATTTTCTTTGCTTGAAAGTTCAATTAATTAAACAATAGGCCAAGCGTTGCTTTTGTTGTACATATTTTTTTTAATTTTTATTTTCCTTATTCTTTCATATAACATAATTTACCTGCAAAAACTGTTCCATTTTGGCACAAACAGTGCCATTAAAAATCAAACCTACCCTTCCTCCCCTATGATTTTTTGATGAAAACTAATTTGCTTAAAATTTTGTTATATTTTTTGCAATATGTTACAGCTTAAAAACTTATTTATGTGAAAAACATTTTCAAATATAGCTTAAAAAATAATTCTGTGAAAAATATTTCAAGTATTTCAAACTATACCAAAGTTATATACATAAATCTATGTTTTAATCTATTTCCTTATCTATATATTCATAGTTAACGTTACAGTTATAGTAGAATTTGTCCTGACCCAATTCAATGAATTTTTATGATCGTTTTGTGCATTTGTAAAAGTGTAAATTGACCTTCGAACAAAACACATGCTAGACGTTTCCGTTTGAAACATCAATGCATGACAATCGGAATATTTTGTTATATACAGCATTCTTATTGACGTATAGTATTGCCCAGCAGACGTTGTCCTGCCGCAGACCATCTTACTGCTATATACGAATTTTCATGCTGTTTGGAAAAAAAATATATATATTCGCCATTTTTGGTACAGTTGCCGAAAGTAGCCGTATGAACTAAATTAACAAATTTTAGTCTAATACAACCAAAACCGTTCGAAGTATAACATTTTTTATTAATTCTGGGCGGTAATGGGGTTGTGGCAAAATTTTTTCACTTAAATCATCTCATACTCGAAACAATAGAATGCCAGAATTTCAGCTCAATTGAGCTTAAACCTAGTGCGCTTTGCATTACTCCAAGCTTATTCCCTGAAAAGTGGACTTAACTAAAGTGGGTAATGCCCATTTTTAGTAAAGTTAGCAAAAGTAACTATACAACGTGGATTACCAAATTCTAGTCTCATACGACCAAAATCATCTGAAATATAACATTTTTTGCAAAAAGTGGGCATAGAGAGTAGACGTGGCAAATCTAACATAGCATATTTTAAATCTAACATAACACAGATATTACGATAAAGTTGGAATAACAAATTGTTTGATGCCTATATCATGTTAATCTGTTCAGTGGTTCTTGCGTGATTGTCAAACGTCCGTGCAGTGTCACAACGCTTTTATATATTCGTATAACAACGCTTTTATATATTCGTATAGACTAACACAATCTCAAGTGGGGAAAATTTGGCTGGCAAGGCTGCAAAACATAAATAATGCTGATAACTAAATTCTGGCAACTCCCCACAAAACATTAACAAAGAAAATTAATTAACACTGTATGAAAGCAAGAATCTCCTTGAAAGTAAATCTGGATTCACTGATCACCTTCAGCATGTTTTGAAAGTTTTCATGGCAGAATTAGAGAAGGTATATGCATTTTGGAGAGGGAGACTGCCGCAACTGTCAAAACGAAGTTGACAGCTCATACAAAATCTGAAAACGATGAGAATGCGATAAGAAAGCGAAAATAGGCAAGAATACCAAAATGCTTGAGTTTGACAATTCTGGCTATGAGAAAGAGAGCGCAGTCTGAAATGCATATACCTTCTCTAATTCTACCATGAAAGTTTTCTTCAAATGAAGTTTTCGTTCAGAGAGAAAAATTTCTGCACGCTCTCAACTTGATTAACATTATTTTAAATCGAACAAAAACATGCTGAAGGTTATCAATGAATTCAGCTTAACCACACAACATGGCTGACATGTTTTATTGAGAGAAGCTCTCTCGACAAAGAGAGAAAAGCTTTTGTTTGCTGTTATATTGTGCTGCTGGTTGAATGAAGGCATCAAATTAAATGCGTGATTTTGCAATAATTAAAGAATATATTTTTCGAAAACCTTGGTAAGCTGTAACAATCTATATTATCATAGGAATCGAATAAAAAAAGAATTATCAAAATCAGTTCGGCGGTTACCGAGCTCATTCTGGATCAAATTTCGTGAGTCTCCTTTTATATAATAGTATAGATAAAGCTTTAAAAAATCGTAAAATATGTTCTTATTTATAAAACTTTTTAAGTTATTGCGTTAAACTAATAACACCTATGAATACCATTTTTTTTTATATGCTTCCGTCCATAGTTCGAAACATGGAGAAGATGGACCCCCTGGCAAACAATTGTGTCTTGTCCTAACCTAAGCAATCAACCAGCGCCGGATTGAAACGTTGATTTGGGACACTTTGTATAAAACGTACAATTCATGTCGATTCGGCTTTTTGAACTATTTGTGATAATTTAAATTTAAAGAGAATAAAAAAGCGGCAACTACAGTGTTTGTTTCAAAGTTTTTGCATTTTTAATAAAGGGCGTGTATTAATTGACTACTTTTACAACGAGGTGAGGTATGGTGGAAAAATTTGCGTAGTATTTTACGTTTTTGTTGTGCCAATGGGGAATGTTCAAATTTTGACATATAATATTAAAACTTGAAAGCATTGCCTGATTTCGTTGCATTAATTTATAATGAATCATTCTTTCGCAATTCTTTCTGCAACAATGGCATTGTTTTTTGAATACGCTGAATAAATAGAAATTTTAAGCAACAAGCAACATGCTCCTACTTTTAGCAAATGAAAGAGAAAGGATCAGACCGCGGGTAATTTCTTCTACAATATTTGCTAGAGTTTCATATTTTCTATATATAATTTAGGGAATTTTATATTTGAGACCATGAGCTACTTCCGACACAATTAACGCCATTATGAAAAGCGACAACAAGACAACGCGGACGTATTTAAGGATCTCAAGTAACACTTTTCGGCACATTGTTACTCTAATACCTCGTAAGCGACCCGGATGGTAATTAGAATTTGAAGATATGTGCTTCATGTACTGGATGGCTTGTGGATGCAGCTATAGAGTAGCTGATGGGTTCATGGATATAAGTCGCTACACAGTGCGAAATATAATTCACAAAAAATTTGAAGAATTCTTAAAAATTAAGAATGTTACTAGACATGGATCCAATACTCAATGGATGGAGGCCAATACTCAAGTCTTTAGAAATTTTATCGGAATAATAGATGGGACCCACGTACGAATCAAGTGCCCTGTAAATAAACACAATGAATATTTCAACCATAAAATATTTTATTCGATTCAGGCACAGGCAGTCGTTGATAGCGATTTTAAATTTACGGACGTATTTTTTGGCTACCCAGTCTCCTTATACGATACTCGTGTTTTTCTTAACAGCCCCTTATATTCAAGAGGAACGTATCCACCAAACGGAAAGTTTTTATTTGGAGATAAGGGCTATCTTTGTCGCTTAAGTCCAGTTACGATAATACCACCGTTTAAAGGACCACTCACTCCTGATCAGGCAAGATTTAATGCAACTTTTAGCAAAATTCGAGTCGACGTTGAATCTGTCTTTGGAATGTTTAAAACAAGGTGGCGAAGTATATTCAATCGTGAACTAGAACTAAAAACAGAAAATTGCATTAAAACCATTTTTGTGCATTTGTACTGCATAACATTTGTGTTTTGCAAGAAGATTTTCTTTATTTTAATCCTTCAAATGGGGAAATTTTTAACGAAGTTTCTAATGAAGTGGATGCTGTTGGTGATTCAGAAGAAGGTATTTATATGAGAAATCAATTATTTCAAGATTTCATATCTGCTTATTTTATTCAAACTTTATTAATTACTAAACAATTCAAATGTGAAAGAATAAAAGTACAAAACCAAAAACACAACAAATAAGTAAAACTATCTAGATATGCAATTATGAAGAAAAGAACGTTGAGAAAAAATATATTTATTCTGACTCCGATTCAGACGTCAAAAGAAGCTGTGAAGTGTCAACTTCTGGGCAAAGCGTTTGTGCAACCTGTCCGAAGATCAGTAGCATGCTGGACATGAGCTTGTCTACCTTTCGGCACCTTTTTTATATAAATTGCTCCATACTGGCAAGTCTATCATTGCGATTTGGTGTAGAGCGGATAGGAGTTTTAGACCTTGAATCTCGGTGGATGGTTTGATAGTTTGATGGTTGCTCAGTGTGGGTGGAGTGGTGATGATGGTGATAGACAGCCGCTTGATGTTGATGGTTGATCGCATTCATGTTGAGCCTGTAGAATGATCGGAGAATCTGTGTGGATTGGAGAATCATGAGGTAGCGACAAATTTTGTCTTCCATATACTCCGCTTCCACTGTCTATCAAGAATGATGGATGATAGTTATCCTTTTTTTAGGCAAATTGATGCAGCACTTCAAAAAACGGCCAGTCCTCCGCTTCTTCGGACATAGCTTCTTCCAATGTGCCTTCTCTTGTTTTATATTTAAAAAACTATTTGTACTTCCGAACAAGGTTGTTTCATTAATTTTTGCAAGCTTTGCCATCTTTTACCGAAAATTTATTGTTTTGTTGTAAAGCATCACCAACTTTCCTACAATTGATATAATTTTTTTAAATAAAAAAAAAGTATAGCAGTGATGGGACTGCCGACCAAAGCGAAAACATATATTTAAAATATTAGTATTCCCTGGAAGACTGGTCCTGCCATGAACCGCCTTACTGCTATATAAGAATTTTCATGCTTATCGGAAAAAATTTCATATTTTCACCCCCTCAACCTTTGATTATTTCTTTCAAAATATTTTTTATTCAGTTAGCATTTTTATTTTATAATTACACCAAACTATATTATTACATTTAAATTGAACATTGTTGATATAAAATAAAATACAGGGAGCACTATTGAATGAAAGATAGTCCTCAAAAAGGATATTTAATTTTTTCTTGCAATGTGTATGTAGAACTGTAGCTAAAATAAAATAAATTTATTTTTTTTTTATATATATGATATTTTGTTTGTAGAGAATCGGGGGCAGAAAATAAACTGCACTTTGCCTGCTATGTTTTCTGTTTTCCTTGTATCAAGATCTCAAATGCAGGCATTAAAAGAGACTTCACGGCCAGTCAAACAAAAAGCAAATATCAGAAATTTTAAATTTATTTTATTTTAGCCTACAGCTAGCTCTACATATACATTGAAAAAAACCAGAAACATTCAATAGCAGCATTCCCGTTGTCGTTGATCTAGAGCGCGGCTCTATTTTATTCACAAAACAAAAATTAAAACCAGCTCGATTTCTAGCTCTATATTTGATCTTAAAATACTGCCAAGTTTCAAGCATTTTTTATCAAAACGAACATAGATGGCAAATCTAAATAACTATTCATTTTTCCTATTTTGACGTTTCATCGCTCAATAGGCGTTTTGGTATTGTTGTTTTCTTTTGTTATTGTTCTTAAAACAGCTGTTTCAAGACTGTGATGACAAATTAATATAAAGTTGAACTAACGTTGTTTTACTGAGATTTGATCTGTTCTAGTGCCACGGGAATGCAGCTAATGTTTCGCAGCGGAGCAAAGGGAGGGGAAAAATCGATGCGTCAGCAGAGGAACTTATTGATGGTTGCTTGCTTATGTTTTATTATTTTTCTTTTTGCCACAGTACAATAATTTGGGGGTTTTAACCCCCAAAACACCCTCTTTGGTTGCGCCACTGGTCTTAGACCTCGTTACATTTCCTTCATGATGATGTAATATTATTAGCTCGCAGAGCTTTCTATAATTTTTAGGAATTTTTGTTACAAAAATAGAACATAAAAATGAAGTAAAGAATGGAGTTTGATCTTCAAAAACACCATTAAATAACACACCTAAATAAAACAATTTACACGGATTGTCTCACCTGTGTAATTGTTTGTCGAAAAAAATCTCTACTTTTTTTTTAAAAATTTATAAGTCAGAAAATGATTAAGATATTTTTAAGCAATTTTTAGCCCGTTTTTATGATTTAAATATTTCCACTATTTTCCACTATTTTTTTACCCCATTCTATTAGAAAATGATGGTGGAGCGAAAAAAACCCACCTTTGTATTTTCCATATGGGTCATTCCTTTACAAACCGAACACCATTCTGACCGCCAAATTTTTTAATTTTTTTTTTTTTTTGATTCGAAAATGTTCGAGGATTATTTTTTTTTTTTTTTTTTTTTTTTGAAAATAGAGGGCATTAAAAGTTTGAGATTTTCGTGATTTTTGCCTTGGAGACTAATTTTCAAAAATTCATAACTTCTGTTCTTCTTTAAAGTAGAGACAATTTTTTGATTTTATTTTGAAGATAAAAAAATAATTAAATTAATTAAAATAATTGAATTTAAAGAAAAAAATAATTTCAAAAAAATTTATAAAAAATTTCATATTGTTATAAACAATATAAATATTTAAATAAATTTTTAGCAATCTTACCCACCACTTAGCGTGTTTTAAACATAACCATCGTATTCTACGTCAAATTTTACAAAGAAAATGCATTTGCTATCGATGGAGAAATGATTATTACAATTGCAAAAAAATTAAATAAACTCGAGCGGTACCTGCATATTTTTTGCTTATGAAGTAATAAAAATGGTCTAAATTTATAATATTTCCAAATTAATTGAAATATCTATAAAGTTTATTGAAAAAAAGTGTTGAATATGTAAAAATTATTTTATTACCTTCAAAAGATAGTCATGTAAACTAAAAACCGCCATTGGTCAAAATTCAAGCTTTTCACTGTGACATTCGACCTACACTGTGATATGCAATTGCTTTCGTTCTCAGATGAGCGTATAAAAAGGTTGAAAAAAATCTATTTCTGTTTTCAGTTTGCCGCTCAGTGCTAACCAACGACTTTTCATACAAAAATACGTTGTACTGAGGAAATCTACAGTTTTCGAGATATCGCAATAATTTTGATGTCAATGGGAAATTTTCTGATATACAATCCGTGAAAAATATTACCAAAAAAAGCTTTCGTATACCGTATAAAAGTCAACCAATGACTTTTCATACAAAAATACGTTGTACTGAGAAAAGCTACAGTTTTCGAGATATCGTCATTATTTTAAAGTCAAAATAACGGGAATTTTTCAAAGTTTACTGTTCGCAAGAAATTTTACAATCCCAATATATTTTCGCATATGTTACATAAAAAATGCTTGCTGTAGGGTATCCTGTCAACGTAGAGAAATGTCTGTCAAATATTTTGTACATATCAGCAATGTCTAAAATTTCCTTTTACACCGTTTTCTTTCATCTCTTATAGCTTAGCTTTTATTTAAAAAATTCTCTTCTGAACGCTCATATTTCAGGTCAAAGGTAAGAAAAAGTATTCTGTGCACTCCTTCTCCCTGCTCTTATTCACTTCAAACAAAAATTATCCAAATCCGTTGAGAAACACGGGAGAAAATGGTACGAACTGTTTTTCGTACCCCTGCTTATATATAGATTATCTGTTTAAAATTATGTTCTACAATTCATATAACAATTTATTATTAAAATTACTTCTAAGATGTCGATGGTGAAATTTTGACGATTTTCAGAAAATATCATTTTGTGTGCGTAGAAGCTTCTTTCCACATCACATGAAGTAAAGTGTGCATACTTAAATTTAGGAACATTTCGCCAGCTATTTTCATATTTTCAATTTTTAATACAAGTCCTTTCTCCAATAAAAAAACATAAAACTAAATATTCTCTTAATAGTGGTTTCAGCTAAGTAGCCATAAAAACCTGCATCTTTTTGATATTCAAATTTCTCGCGCAGTTCTTTCATCATTTAAAACATATCCAAGATAACCAGTAAATTCTAAAAAATATAGTGCTTTCAGCGGGCGACTATGACAAAAAAAAAATTTATTAACAATTTAGACGGCTTATTTTTTCGCACTAAGAAAATCAAAAATATTTTTAACACGTAAAATTTATACAAAATAACAGTACAAGAAAGTACATTATTAAAAAACGGCACTTTTGCGTACTGTCTTGGGTGCATGTCATAAAACAGTACATTATCCAAAAAAACAGTACTGTACTGTTTAAAGAAGCGCATCTGGCATCCCTATCCTGTACCCTCTGAAAACGTTCATGTCTATGAGAGAAGTTACGAACATTCATTTGCGATTAAATAGACTTGCATAAATTTTGCATATGCATATAATATGCAAATATGCAATTTTTTAATTTGCATATGCTCTTAATATATGCATATGCATTTTGTATGCAATATGCAAATATGCAAAAATTGTGTTTTGTTTTCCGAGGTAGAATTTCTCGGGACGCATATCTGTGTCATCGAAATTGTTTTGTGGTCATTCAATACAAATATGCAATTTCTTAGTTTCCGCTGTGTATTAATTATGATATATATAAATTATGTTGTGTCTAGGGCTTAAAATTTCGAAACTCAAAGGCAATTTCGAGATTTCGGAATTACTAATTAATAACCGGGGGACCTCAGGATTAAAAAAATACTTTTTTATCTTCAAAATAAAACAAAAAAGTTGTCTCTATCTTAAAAAGAACCGAAGTTATGAATTTTTGAAAATTAATCTCCAAGCCAAAAATCCCAAACTTTTAACGCCCTCTATTTTCAAAAAAAAAAATAGTAATTCTCTTACACGTGTCTCTTTTTTTCTATATAGAACACGTAAAAAAAATTCATGCAAATCAAAAATGGGTCGGTAATTTTTTGTTCAAATCTGTACAGTTTGTAAAAAAATGACCCATATGCATACATACATATATTGCGGGTACTCTAATGTATAACCATCAAAGTCCTTATCAGTGAATTTCTTATAAATTACTGCAAGTCGTTTATCTCAAAACATTGAAATATGTAGACGTTGCACTCTTCTTTATGACGGCAGTATAGATGTATATTATTTTGTTGAGATCGCAAAATATATAAATTAAACTGAATCGAAACGAGGACTCCACCTACCGGGATTTAAAAACTTAAAGGATTTCTTTAAAAAGAATTTTGCTTAGTGCATTTTTCGATCGAAATTAATGCATCTCGAAGGTGTTCATTCTTCTGTATTATAATAATCATTAACCGCAAAAAATTGCTTTTTAAGGTATTTTACACTCACTGAAAAATCGCAACGTAAAATTAAATAATATCATGTTAATTTTACGTTGCTTCATTTTCAAGAAATCACCTTTACATTCACATTGAAATCCTTTAAATCAAATATAAAAACATTTGATCTCTAATAAGAAGTTTAAAAACTTCAAAATAATGAAGAGCCACTACAGTTATTATATTCTTTAAAGTGCATCCACTTCGAAATAAAGTTGAAAAATAACATGGATTATATTGAAGTTATCAGTAGTGAAAACGAAGTAGAAAACATATATTTTAAAGTGGAAGGCACTTCAATTTGAAGTTGGATGCATATTTTTGTGTGTATGTGCTCAGCATAATTTCGTTGCAATCGTCAACAGTGTAGATGAAGTTACAGATTTGGAAGAAGACAATGAGAAATTCGCAAGTCTGCTTAAATATTTTGAGTTGCAAATCCTTTTACCAAATGAATAATGGTGAAACTTATGTGAGAAATAAATTTTTACAACTACATTCTTAAAATCATAATTGTCTTATATAAATGCAATAAATTGAATTATCATAAAATTTGTTTAAAAAATTTACCACATTTATTCTAGTATTTTAATAAAAAACATTTCTATAAAAACTAATTTTGTTTTATTTATTTGATTTTGTTTCACGGACCTTGTAACCATTCAATATCAAAAATGTTAAGTATTTCATTTAAAGTGAAAATCACTCTGATTCATTAATGCAAGGACGTGCAATCAAAGTAGAAAATACCTTATTTTAAAGTTATAACGCATTTAAAATAAATACATTAGTATTCCAATTGCATATGCTTCCTCTTTGAAATAAATCTGAATCTACGCTAAGTTAAAGTCGAATACTTATAATTTTAAGGTATATAACACTTTAGTTTAAAGTGGAAACAACATAAAACTGAATATATGTGTTTCCACTTTGAACTGAATATTTTCGTGTTTGGTGCCAAATCATTACGAAAAATATTTGAATTGAAGTGGTTACCTTTGATTTTGTGTTGTTTTTTAGCTCAGTGTAAAAACACAATAGGTCTATTTCCGTACTCGATTCAAGTAACTCGAAGTTGCTTGAAAGCGTTATTTTACAAATTTGTGTTGCTCGAGAGAGAAGAATAGCATGCAAAATGTCACTCTCTATTCTGTTACAATTACTTGAATCGAGTACGGGACCATTGTGTTCAAACGCCTCTAAAAGTTTGAACCTGTCGAAGGCTTTTCTGACTTCCATCAAAAGAATTTCATCCCATGAAAATGAAAAGAACAAGCAGGAAGAACTTCAACGCATACAGATACACTAATATTTATGCAAACCACAACTGCGCATGTGCATTAGAAATGAATGGCCAAGAACAGACAACAAACATGGTGGCTAATTAGCTAGCTACCATCAATTTATACAGCCACATTAGCAGCGGATGGTGGAGTAAATAACGACGCCATGTTTAAATTTCCGAAGCCAATGACATTTCAAGCTTTCGCTTTTTAGTGATGTACGTGTATAATTGTGTAACTTTTGGTAACTATCATGTTTATATTGTGTACCTACCACATTCTCGTACATACATATAATCCATTCAATTATTATATTATATTATAAAAAGCATTATTTTGGTGAAAGGTATGCGTTGAAATTTAATTTCTTAGAATTTCAATTGCATACAATTAAGGCAAGTTATATAATGTATAGACACATTGTTAACTCTACAAAGACGACTGTAAAAGAACACACTGTAAATTGACAAAAAGTACGCATTTATTAATAGTCGGGATTTTTAAATTATCAAAAATGTTGGGGTCATAAATAAAATTGGTAAGAATGTAGCGCCGCTTAGTAACAAAGAAACACGTATTTGCAGCTTATCTACTGACGAAGATCAGGGCGCAGATGTGACATTGTCGCAGTTCAGGTTGGTATTCGTAGAATTTCAAACAAATCATACCGGCTTGGGTAGGTTATTGTTTTAAATGCTTCTGAGTGTTAAGGTAGACGGTCCCGATTTCTTCAGGAATTGTTACTGTAATCTTGTTTAGGATTTTTAGACAAAAGCTTGATGTGTTAATTTTATTGAGATTGCAATAATTCTAAGTGTTCCTCCAGCGAATTCTGATATTTAAAACAAAGATAACGCCTCCTAGAATTCAGCCAAAAAAGCGATTAACCAAGAGGGATATCCTGAAAAAGAAGGAGGAGCCACTTTAGTGAATACACAACTCTAAAAAGGTTAAGGGCTTGACCAAAAAAATAAGATCCACTTGTTTTCAGCGTCATATGTTTCAGATGAGTTTATTAACACATATGTGAAAAATCACAGGGAACGTAAACAGTGGGTTGGTCTCAGCTGAATTACTCAAGATTACTGAAGAGAAGATATAGCTATTTCCGAAACAGGCTGTCTAGTCTGCTGTGTGAATGACTTCATACAGAGTTGTTGTTGCTTTTTTTCATAAAATTACTTGACCTAGAGCTCATAAAATCACAGCCTTGTAAAATCCTGAAATGGTCACATTTTAATAACAAAGATCATTACATTAATTCCCTAGGAACGAAAGTGACCGTACACTTTTTTATTTCTTTTTATACAGTGTAAGTCGGATAGCGAGGTCAATCCAAAATCTTGTGATTCCTTGGATTAAGACAAGAAAGAAATCATAGAGGAGGGGTAAGAAGTAAAAAACTTAAAAAAAGTCGAAAACCCAATAACTTTGAAAGTGTGGTAGCTATGTCAGATTGAAGAACTGTCTTAAAAATTCAGTTACACAGTTTCCATAACAATTAAAAATTCAAACGTAAGTAGATAAAGTTTTCTTGTACGTAAAAAAATAAGAGTTCAAAAAATATTTCTTTTACAAAAATTATTGATTCAAATTAAATTCTTTTCTTTTGACCAAATGAATTACCAGCTTTTATATTGACCTCGCAAACCGACTCACCCAGTATAAGGATGTTAATGAGTCATGTATAATTAGAAAGATAGTAGAAAATTCTCTATTCTGTACGAATACCCTATAATAAGCATTTATCTACGTATATATCATAAGTGAATATATACTAACTTGGCCTAAATAAGCAAAAATAGTTATTTTGACATCTCGAAAACATTTATTATAAAAATAATACAAAAAATATTTTTGAGTCCCTTTCCACGAATATACGAACTACGAATTTAATGATCGCTTATATTTATAAATAACTACATTAGACAGAATCAGAAATTCATATACGCGATTCTGGTACTCAAAAGTAAGTGAAACTCTTAAATAAGATTTCTATATACTTACTTTTTAAATCGAAATACCACGGAGCGTTTTTTGTACAAAAGTCAAGGTTTTTGCATGTTACTTCTTATTCTTACATTTTGTACAAGACTTACGATTTGGGTAAAAAATAAAAATATTTTGGCATACAAAAATTCCTGCGTCTGTTTAGGTTTAGGTTTAAGGTCTAAGATTTGATCAAGTAGGTGGCGCTGTTGTTGCTGTGGCAGTGTTTAAAGGGGTATTTTAGAGTATAACTCAGAAACGAATTGAGAAATTGTGATGATTCTTTAACTACACCATTACTTTTATGCAAACAAAATTACAAAAATACAAAATGAATAAAAAAAAACACAAAAAAAACTTAAATTTTTATGAAAGTTAGGCTTTATTTTTCGATCCTATAAAACGTTTTTAAATTTTTACTATCGAAACTTTAAATCAAACCTACATTTATGCATACCATAGGAAAGAACATTAAAGAAGCCATTTTTGGTTTAGAATATTTTTTCAACAACAAATATAGTTAACGGTTTTTTTTTGGAAAATTATAAAAATTAGAAGGGAAACGAAAATGAAAAATATTGGAACACGAATGAATCAATATTTTAAACAAACAATAAATGAATGCAGACCTTTGTAACATGACCGAGTCAAAGCCAGCACTTTCATTATTGATTGATTTTTTTTTCTATTTCACCAAAAAATAAAATTAGTACTAAAAACTTTTTGTGTGTTTCAGGTACCAAAGTTTTTGTGGTCTCAATTTCTTGAACATTTTAAGTAACTTGCATGCTCCTATAAAAAACAAAATTTTGCTCATATAAGACATCTAAACGAAGAATGTTACTAACTACAAAATACCAAATTGCAATAATATAACACTTCAGGAAGTTATTAAACACACTAAGGAAGGTTTTACCATTGCAAAGGGGGACGTGGGACCTCCCATATAGCCGAAATATTTGATATCGAATATCTTTGGAATTATAGGTCGTACTGCTTCGGACTACGGTAATCGAACACAATTTACTCGTGCCGTTTCACTGATAATATTTTATGGACTTTGGACAAGGGGGTGTGTCACCTCCCATACAGTGGAAATTCGTGATATCGAATAGCTTCGGAGTTTGGAGTTCGGTATTCGACCACAATTTGCACGTGCCGTTTCAATGATAACATTTTATGGGTGTTGGATAAGGGGTCGTGGCATCAGCGGGTTTCAACTAGTAAAATTATATATTTTTATAACTCATTACATGGAGATAATCATTTTGCTTGAATCTAGCATAAAAGCAAATCAGCAAAACTTTGCTCAATCACGATGTGATTTTAGAAAAAGATTGCTAAATTGAAATCACTCCTGATGTATTTTGGAAAAAGCAAAATTATATTAAATTCAAGCAAATATTTCCTAAATTATTATAAACTGATAGCAAATTTATACTAAACTCAACCGGTGTGAAGTTAGCATCTTTTTCGCAGCATCCGGCGAATATGAAATTTCCGATATCTGTAAAGGCCGCTTTACATTATCCCACTGTGTGTTAACACATGTCAAAATTTTCATGTGTGATAGAAAGTGCGATGGTGTAAACAACGGAAAGCAATGTGTGTTCTGATTTTTTTGGCATGTCGTACCACATTTTATTTTTTGGTTTGTTTCTAATTTCATCACACATTCTATCCCACCAGAGATGCATTTTACCATAAACTTACTTGAAATTTATTATTTAAGTGAGAAAATTTTAAGCTCGTAATGTATTTTCAAATGGAATAACAGAAGGAAGCAATTTTACAGCTTATTGAACTTTGTAGGGGCAAAAATTCATTAAAAACCGATTCATTAATCAAAATTTCACGTTTTAGTATAGTGTAAAGTATAAAAATGCGGTGCGACTCTGTGAGATAGTCTAAAAGCGAAAAATTAATTTCTTCATACAAAAATTAAAAATGACAGCATGATGAAATTCAATAATACTTTCTATCTCACATGTAGTAACACACAGTAGGACAATGTAAAGCGGCCTTAATCACATATGTTGACAACAGAATGCTGATAATTGAATGAGCTTTAAAATTTATCGGCGAACTCAAAAAGCTTTCTACGGTTTGATCAGTTCTAAAGCTATCTAAAAATAGCTTTCACTATTGGCCACCAGAATTCGAAGCAAAGACTTTTATATAATGGGCACAAACATAATTGATTAACTGATTCTGGCTTCTCCGTAATTTTGTTCAATTCTGAATTCAGATCAAAAGGCTGTCACATATTCAAATAAAATGCTCAAATTGTTTTGTTAATATAAATTCAAGCGCGTCGGAAGCTAATTTCATCTGGGGGGGCAGTACAAATGGTGGTGCAAAACAAAGTTCACCAAAATTTTTTCAAAGAAACATGAATGTGAATAAACAAATTTTTTATTTTAGTTTAAAATAAAAAAAAAATATAAAAATATATAAAAAAATATTAAAATTTCATTATTTTTAAAAGTTCTTCCAATTTTAATATTAGAGATCATTCTTTAAAGGATCTTTCATATGGTAATATGAAAATATAAGAAATAATGGTTGCTTTTATAAAGCAAGACTAGGTATATCTTTACATGGTTTAAATGCAATAACGTACAAAAAATTATATCACTTTAAATTATTCCAAAATGTTTCTTTCTGTCCTTGCGAGAAACAAACTCTTTCACCACCTCCATCGAATTCAATTCTTCGGTTTTATCTTTGTGAATGTGTATAAGTGCCACATGAGTGAGTCGTTTCTGTGTCATAGTTGCTCGAAGATACGTTTTAAGTCGTCTTAGTGCACTAAAAGAACGCTCAGATGAAGCTGCTGATGCAGGCACAGTCAAAAGCAAAGCAATAAGTTTTTCAACTTCATTTAATAGTTTATTTACAGGATCCGAATTTTTCGCAAATTGGGATACAATGCCACTACAATTTCAAGGTGTTTGGCCAGGCAATTGCTTCAGCAATTTCATCTGCAAAAAAGTCATCTGCATAAAGATCCATTTTTGTTTTTAGATTTTGTTCAGAAGGCAGTTTTCCGTTGAAGGCTTCGATTACAATATTTTCCAACGATTCCAGAGTGTCAAGATCTGTTTAAATGTAGAATAAGATTAACAAAGTGCCAGTTTACACTAGCTTCACTCAACCGACTCACCGAATGTTAAATCAAAGTGAGTCGGTTGAGTGAAGCTGGTGTAAACTTGCAAAAATAAAATAAAAGTAAAATATCAACCTGTTTGATCGAATCTAGCCGTTATCTCATTTGAGGGAAGATCTAAAATTTCGAAATAATCTTTTCGTAGCCGATCTTATAATGGCAACTGTACTGAAGGAACCGGATTTGATGTTTCTTCAAAGCGTCGAGGTGGATTTTCATCATCTAATTCACAGTAGGGGCTTTCGCATGGTCCAAAACATTGGACCAACATGGCAGATTGTACAACATGTAGTACCATGCATAAGCTAAAACGATAGTCGAAATTTTTGGTTTTTTTTCTGCCGATTGTACAATATTGTACAATTATGTAAAATTACTGCTCAATTGTTAGGGCATCTAAAAGTTGCTTATCTATTAGCCGGATGTGTTCTGCTTGAGAGCTTGTAATTAATGATCTTGCTTTAAAAGTTGGATCGTTCGAACGCTCAATCAAATAGTCCCATTAGTTTTCCATCGTACAACATGTCGTCCAATATGGAAAGCCCCTAAGAACATGTCAAATTTTTTCTTACCAGAGTTGCAAAATTAACAAACATTAAGCTACATACTTAAGGGTGCTTTTAAACTGAAGTGGTGGGTTTGCAGTTGAAACTCTACATTTTGTTATATCTTTTTGCAAACACAGAGAAAGAAAATGGTTATCCGCAAGCATGCTTATGAAGAAGAGAGAAAGAAGAGGAAAATATATAATACAAAAACATTATCGTTGTAAAAAAAACTGATATTTTGAATAACTTTTCAAGTTTTCCTTTTAAATTGTTTATCTAGCTAAAAAAGTGGGGGGGGGCAACTGCCCCCTTTCCCCCCGCTTCCGACGCCAATGTACAAATTGCAATAAGTCAAGTTATACAAGCCTGGGTAAAAAGTATATTTTTCCGCTGGTTTTATGGTTTATAAAATTCTAGTAGATATTTAAGTATATGTACGTATATGATTTTTATTTTTTTGCTATTTTGATTTTTGTCATCTGATGTATGCTTACGATGACTATCAATAAATGAAAATGAATAAATTTATGTTAATTAATACAAGGAATTTCTTTAGTCAATTTTAAATATTTTTTAGTATATAATATCAAATTTCATACAATAATTTTCTATTGCACAAATTAAAATGTTTACAAAAATTTAAGTAACAGTAATTCTGCTTAAGAGATAGTATGAATTTTTCTGAAACAATTTCATCATGTTTATGAAAGTTTCATTAAAACCCGCAAAGAGCTGGTCTGTTTTTTCTATAAACATTTTGCGCCTTATCTGCACGGAAAAAGGTCACCGTCGATTTTCAAACTTTTTGGGATGGTAAGATTTTCAACAATCTTATTAAGCCATAAAGTTATTATAAGTCATAAACAACTTATTTTATTCCATCTTTTCATTTGAGTTTTTGATAAATGTTTCTTAGTGCTCAGTTATAAAAAACTTCTATAAATTGTAAATATAATTACGGTTCAGCGAAAAAGAAAAAGCCACGTTATAAGCAATGGGCTTATTCAATGGCTAAAAAAGCATTTGGCTACTATGGTTAATACGAATGCAGAAAGGAATAAAAGAATGACGTTTTCCTGAAACTTGGAAAATTTGGAAACTTTGGAAAAATTATATTAAAATGGAAGAAATTAAATTACTTTTGAAAAAAAGTAACAAATTTAAGTAAACAACTAAAAGCCACAAACTTTAATTTTCGCATCACACTTTTTTGAGGCCAGTAGCGCACACTGTCACTGCCACCAGATTCTCTCTCTTTTCTCTTTTCTGGAGAGGCTTAAAGCTATACTGCACAAGAGTAATTATTTTTTAAAGTTTGTTGTAAAATTTCAAACTATCAAACATTTAGAATTTGTGTTTAAATCATAGAAAATCAATATAATAAATATCAAGGTCATATAGAAAACTTTAATTTCAAACTAAATTTAGAGTATTTGCGTTAGTTATCTCTCGGCGGCTGTGGAATTTTTAGCCATAATTTATTCGAGTATATGTATGGATGCAGTAAATGTGATAAGTTTTAGAGAAGTCCCAATGAAAACTGATAAAATTAAATAACATAAGTGTGCGTGTCAGCTCCGGACACACGACTTCAGTTTGCTCCTTAAGATCGATTATCTTGGATTTAAATATTTTTATAATAGCAAAGGGAGTGAATGAAGGCTTCTTTGATATTAGTAAAAGGATTATGTGCTTTTATTCATATTTTGATATGTATAACTTATATAACATAAATACTAAGATGGCTCTTAAATTCAAGTGTCTTTTTTTTAATTGATCCCCCTAAAAATATTCGAATAGATGGAAAATGATAAAATATAAAATTTCAGATCAGTCCAAAGTGATTTAGAGGTCGCTTAAGTCATGCGATTACGTTAAATAACCTGGTCGTTATCAAAGTTTTTCCTAGAAGTGCACCGTTTTAAAAATTTCGAGCTTGAGTTTTTTACGAAAAACATTCCCAAAAATCCAAGAATGCAAAATTTTAAATAACATCACAGGTGGTGGTGGAATTATTTTGAGTAATTTTTTACAAAAATTTATATAACCAAAATTCGGAAAAAAAGTTATAGCTGTTTAAAATTGACTTATTTTCAATAATTCTCAAAGTGCCTATTTTTGGAATATATAACACGGAAAAAAAAAACAAAAAATCGAAAAAACTATGTTTCTCACTTAAAATGACTTCAGTTATTTTAAAAACATATTTCTGATTTATATTCGGAAAAGTTATTGGGTTCCAGGGTTGCCGAGATATCAGTTCCTGGACTTCGGCTACAAAATAATAAAAACTTTAAAAAAGAGATATTTTTAATTAAAGCAAGCAAACTTAACACAACTGATAATAAAATGTAAAATTTCGGATCCATCCAAATTGACTTAGAGGTCGCTCAAGTGGTTTGTATATATTTATATTAGTACAGACATGCTTACGAG
The DNA here is from genome assembly GCA_963920525.1 of Dichetophora obliterata. Classification (NCBI taxonomy): domain Eukaryota; kingdom Metazoa; phylum Arthropoda; class Insecta; order Diptera; family Sciomyzidae; genus Dichetophora; species Dichetophora obliterata. Next base: position 171,312,471 of record OY986438.1, read on the forward strand.
AGAATGGAACTGACCTTTTATACGACTTGTATTGCCCCCCCCCCCCACTTTACGATCAATCCAACCTTTTTGCTCTTTTAGCTCACTAACAAAAACAACAATATTTCCGTGTGTGTTGTTATTGAAAGATTTGACTTCGTTGATGCATCGAAAGCATGAGAAAACTAGTAAAGAATTATCGAAAATAAAGGATCGAAAGCAATAAATACCCTCACGGCCGTATTTCAGTTTATTCGAAGTCTTTAATGATGCATTTTTGTATGACATCACTTTTTATCAGAATATTTCACATTTTAAACTTAAAATCTATTTTAGTTATTACTTGTTATGAGCGTTATTTTTTTCAATTTATAAAGATTATACTATTAGTGTGACATAATTTTGTATGAAAGGTTGGTGGGATTTTCAGTTTTTGTACTAATTTCCTAGCATCGGATGCTTATAAAAGTTAAAAAATTATTATTAGCTATACTAAACGTAGGATAAAAACTAATCCTTAATCCTTTTTGGTCTTTTTAACTGTAAACTGAAATCAAGTGGTTTTCCTAAATCGATGGAGTCTTAGGGAAGGGTGGGAAATAGCGCACAAGAGATGTCAGAGTTGTTCGCTGATTTCCTTGGATCGGTTTTTGATAATTTTTGTTTGAATAAAAACTCGGATTTTTCGGGTATATCGGATGTTGTAAATATTGAAAGGGTTGCAGCATCTGAGGAAGAAGTACTCAATGCTCTTCTTGATTTAAATGTCAATAATGAGGCAGGATTCGATTTATTACCTCCAGTTTTGTTAAAAAAATGTGCTAACTCTTTATATGTTGGCTTAACGTTGATTTTTATTCAATCTCTTGATGAGGCCACAGTCCTAGACGATTGGAAGCTTTCGTTTATATCGCCAGTGCTAAAGTCGGGTCAAAAAGGACTGATAAAAAATTATAGGCCAATTGTTAAATTTTCAATCATATCTTATTTATACCTTATCATGCTTATTTGATGAATTTAAATATTATGTTTAGTTTATCAGTAGGGCTTTTTTGTGATATATCCACAACTTTTTACCTGAAAATATTTTCGAACTATTGTCTAAAATCTATTTAAAACCGCACGCAAGTTGATATATTATTTACGGATTTTGTATAAGCTTTTACATAGTTTCAATCACAAATTGTTAATTAAAAAACTCAATAAAGTAGGAGTACATTCCATTTTTTAAAATGGATTACTTCATATCTTGAAAATAGAAAATTGGTTGTAAAAATAGATAATTGTTATTCTAGAGTAATTGATATCAAAACGGTGTTCCGCAAGGTAGCCACTTAGGCCCTCTTTTATTTATACTTTTTATAAACGATGTTTCCTCCATTTTTTCTTTTTGTAAGTTTTTACTATATGCAGAGGATTTAAGAATTTTCGCTGCGATACAAAATTTTAATGATTGCACTAAATTTCAAAGAGAAATTAATCTATTCACAGCGTGGTGTAATGAAAACAGTTTGAGTCTTAATTATAAAAAATGTAAAATTCTTACGTGCACAAGAAAAAAATTACCTTTTGTCTATGATTAAACATATGATACAAATTCTATTTTGAAACGAGAATGTATAGTTAAGGATCTTGGTGTCTTTTTTGATACAAAATTGTCTTTTGACTTCCACAAGGAATTTATTTAGGCAAAGCAAACTCAAAACTGGGTTTTATGAAAAAAAAAAAATTACAAGGAGTCCTTTGATCATTTTACTTTAAAAACTCTTTTTGTAACTCTAGTTAGATCAAGACTAAAATGTTTGGACAACACTACTAGAATTTGTATGAAGTGCGGATCGCCAGCATTTTCAACGATCTAGTTTTTTGCTCCAAGTCCGCAAACTTTGTTACCAATTCACTCTCAAGCTACTCGCCGAATTCTACAATCAATAGACCAACGCGTTATTCTCCCGCCGCAACTTATCCGCCGGATTCCATAATCAGTATGAACATAAACATTGATTACAGCTTTTTGTATTAGATTAAAACATTTGTTATGAACGCAAATAATAATGGATTCCGAATCAAGTTTTCGCATGTTTTATATAATGTTAATATTTTCAAGACTAGTATTTATTGCAAGTAGCATCGATTCCGAGTAGCATCGATACTTTTTGACCGATACTGTATCGATAAGAGATATCGATGCCTTTTGTGGTATCGTTTCATTCTTATGTTAAACTTCTATAACCATGATAAAGTATTCTTTGCTGTTTTTGGTCATTTAACTGTATCTTTTGCTGACTAAACTTTCCATAACTTAATTTCTCAATCTAGTTATCTCTTTTGAGATTTATGCAAAGAATTTACCAAAAAGTTTTCAATGTCCCAGTGCTCCAGATTCTCTCACAAAGCCTAATCCTCACAACCACTCTTCCATCTTCTTCATCTTGCTATAAAATCAGAGCGCACGACTCTCCCTCTGGCGCCGATATTTGTATGTAACAGCAGCCAGCAGACACTTGTTCTTGGGATAGACCTAAAGTCCATGATGAAGACATCAATACAAACAAGCACTCACATACAAAGCAGATCTTTTAAAAATTCGCGCCAACTTATCTAACCTATACATTAACCAATAAATTTAACGACTACCTCAAACAGTTGCAGTTGTCTTCGTTGATGTCTTCATTATTGTTGGTAGAGCTAATTTTGCTGCTATACCTTCTTTGACTGTTGTTGCTCTTGTGTGAGTGTGTTATTGTTGTCAACGTCAACGTGCGTTCTTCGGTGCGCTGTGGTCTCTTCTTTGAATTTTTAATAAATCAAAGTGAAGAATATAAATGGGGACCAACACACCTTGAGCGATCGCAGTTAGTATTTTTCAGCCAACGGAGCCTCAAGTGAACTGAGTGCGAGCTTTGGTCTTGAAACCCGAAACCGATAACCAAATCCAGCAGAGAGGGAAAACACAGACGCCCACTTATAAGGAATATCTATTTTTTTTCAAGCCCATAGAGGATTATGTGAATTTAAACAAATGCAAGAGTGATATTTATGGATAGCTTAAAATCACATTAAAACCCAAAAAATATAATCAATCAATACAGATCAAGTGCTAAAGTGCAATAAATTATAATAACTAAAATTACGTGTATTATATACAAATAAAATTCAAACATAATTTGCTGTGATGGATACGTGGAAATTAATGCTGCTGCTGGTGTGTCTCAGCGGATATTGCTGCGCGGGACCAGTAAAAGTCAAGGTTTGTGCATGAATCACATTTGAGCTCGGACTTGGGCGCAAGGTTTTGGAACCACTTTGGGTGGGACCAGTAAAAGTTAAGGTTTGTGCATGAATCACATTTGAGTTCAGACTTGGGCGCAAGGTTTTGGAAACAATTTTGCAAATTTCCATAAAAAATCTAATTTTGTAGTTGTGTACTTCCGGTATGGCGACAAATTTGCCGGAAGTTGGGTTGCCAGTGACATAAATGGCATGCAGTTGAAAAAGTTTCTTTTGCGTAAAAGTGGGAGGATAGCAAAATAAACATAAAATAGGCGAGTGATATTCCACATTGCTGTGCTTTTACTTTTTGTTTAATAGAAATAAGCTTATTAGCAGGTTACCATATGAAAAATTATACGAAAAGCTAGAATTTCCCCAAAAATAATTGCTAACTATGATTATTTGTGTATTAAAGAATATCGTTCAAATGAAGTTTCTAAGCTTATATAGTAGAACTTCGAATTGCTTTATGGCCACATTTTCTATTTGTATCGGGTTTTCGTTATATTTAATTTCTAAAATTATAAATTATTTGAAATAACTCAAATCGGGTGTAATCATAGCTCTTGTAAGCTCTGAGAGATAATAAAAGTACAATAAAAAAGCAAACAAACTGTCACTTACTGAACTTCAATATAAGTTTACAATTCAACATTTTCTGGTTACCATTAAAAAGTGGCCAGAAACTTTCTGACAATTCTTGACCAATTTTATACTATATACGCCATTATTATTCAAAGTTCTGACTACATTTAATATTCTGCAGTTGTTCAACACTTGTAAATCGTGGAATTAAAAAACTGCAAAAAATGTAACGATGTCTAGACTATAGCTATTCCATTTGCAATAAACACTAAGCAACAAAAAATTTACTTTAGGTTCTGTCATGAAATTATGTAGCTACAAAGCGAACCAACTTCTTCTGACATTCAGTCAGTCGTTCTGTGTTCCAACTATTTAAATATTTCCGCATAATTATCTTCAAAAACTTAAGATTTTTAAAAACTTCAAGAGAATAAACTGATTTTAAAAACATGTGCAGAAACTGGTTTTAAGAGTTCTTCAAAGGTTTGAGTTCCCGAACAACGAAATCTAAATTTTGATACGGTATAACCTAACCGGTAATTTTAATTTATGTAAGGCAGTGTCATGTAGGTTGGGACGTCGCACAGTGGCACTTTTGGGCAATCTGGGAGGGAAAAATTCATAACTTTTAAGCTAATGAAAATAATGTAATGAAAATAGTTCTTCAGATATAAATTACAGTGATTCATATCTATGTGTAAAATTATTAAGATCGTACAATTGCGACTTTCTTTTTTCACATGGTAAACAAATTTTAGTACCGAAATAGAAAATAAATTTCAAGAACAAAAACTACCATTTTCGATGTAGAAAATTAATGTCGGCATATAAGTTAAAAAAAATTTTTTATTTGAGTGAAAATATAAACTATGTAGCTAAAACCAAACAGCGACCGAACAAGGTCTAATTTAAAGTATTTTTCTTGGCCGTGCAAGGGTTATTTGCAAGACTTTTTGCCTAAACAGCGGCCGTACAGGGGCCGTTTTGAAATAATCTTGTCTGTACAACGGGCGTACAGCGGCCGTACATTGTACGACTCTTGTACGGCCCATTAAGGGCTAATTTTAAATATTTTCACCTCGCTCTTTGTACAGCCAAGATTATTTTAAAAAGGCCCTTGTTCGGCCTTTGTAGTACCCTTATACGACCCTTGTACGGGCGCTGTTTGGACTTAGCTAAAAAATTTTCTATTTTTACTCGGGTAATCATTATTTTTCCAACTCATATTTGTGCTGAATTGAGTTATTACCATACAAGTATACTGCCGTCGTAAGGAAGAGTGCGGCATCTACATATTTTAATATTCTGAGATAAGCGACTTACAGTATTTTATCAAAAATTCACTGATTAGGGTTTGGATGAATATAAAAATTTGGTTCTTCAGGATATTGAAATCCAGTTTGTTTTCAATATTAATTACATTTTTATTTTTTTGATTTTATTAAAAATGCTAAAACTGTGGAACAAACACTGTAGTTGCTGCTTTTTTGATTGTTTGTTCTATAAATTAAAATTAGTTCAAAAAGCCGTATCTGCGTCAAATTTACATTTTATACAGTAAAATGCTTTTTTGTTGATATATTTGTGATATTCAAATGATATATTTTTAAAACCATCATATCTTGTACAAGGATCTTTAATAAAAAATCAATTTTTAAAAGATTTTTTTTTATCACAAAAATAAAGAAGTAAATAACATTTTACAAGGCATTAGCTACAAATACAAAGGGAAAACGCAGTATCTGCCAGTAGATACCGCTTTTTATATCTTTTTATGTAGATACCGCGTTTTTTGTTTGAATAATTGCCTAATTTGTGTAGATATGATATTTCAGGTTAAAAAAATTAAGCAATTGAGCAAAAAATTCGCAATTTTTATTTCATTTTCTTAACCCATTTTAAGCTATTGGTGCATTTTTGCACCAGTAAATTTAGAATTTTCTCCAGGTGAGTATGGACCTTTGGCAATATACATTATTTTTGGTTTGAGCCGATTCGGTCGTTTACTTGGAATTTACGCCCACGGCGCGTTGCAATATTTAAGTTTTCTTTTTATTTTTGAAAATTCCGCAAAAATTTCAAATCGCAATATCGAAATTTGCTTTTCAATAGTAACTACTGTAAGTTTTAAATTTTATGTTTAAATAAATTTAGAGCCCGTTTGCTGTTTTAAAATGGGCAGGTACGGCTGTGAAGGTAAGTGATGCAGCTGTTGGAGCAAGAATGCATCAGTCTGCCCAGCCCTTACCTGTGGAGATAAACATTTTGCCAGATAAAGTTTAAGGCATATATAGACTCTGAACGAAGTTTCATCGATTTTAGCCCGGTAGTTAAGGAGCCGCCTAAAATGGGTTAAAGATGGAAAAAATATGATTAAAAAAAACAACAAACCATTTTGATTTTCTTGTCAATTCAATTTTAATACTTTTGGACTTACATTTACCTTTGACCACACCAAGATTGTTCTTAACCCTCATCCGACCCTCAAAAAAAAAGTCACAAATAAAACCCTAATGTGTGAAATTTTACCCATGAGTATTTTGTACGCCTAATTCACTAAAAATTATTAATATTCTTTTATATACGTTTTTTTTTTTTTTGTTGAATTACAGTTCGTTATTTACAGTTAGTGCAGATAAAGTAGAAAGCAGTTTTATGCTCACCTCATATATATTTATTCCAGGATGGAATATGCTTTTCGGTCCTTTTTTCGCATATGGGTGAAATTTCCCCCGAAGGTCGCTTAAATAACTTTTCAAATATTTATCGTTATGTTTTATTAATCATAATATTGATATCATATTCTAGAAGAAATTGACATTTTATACAAATGCCATACATTTCATTCATTTTGCATTAAAAATGAGCTAGATATAGCGTTTTAAACTCCAAAATGGGTGAAATTTCACCCGAAGGTCGCTTACGTTATTGTTTAAATATTTACCGTTATGTTTTATCAAATATAATATTAATATCAATTTCTAAGAGAAAAATTGCATTTTATACAAATACCATACATTTCATTAATTTTGCATTCAAAATCAGATGGGCATAGTGTTTTGAACTTCAAAATGGGTAAAATTTCACCCGATAGTCGGATGAGGGTTAACATTAGTACTGGCCCAGTTTCAAAAGAATAATTAAATAACAACTTACATAAGAACTAAAATATCAGTTCTTAATAAAATTCTGTAAGGACACACACAAAAAAATGAATTCTGTAAGATTCGAACCCACGATGTTAAGCTTATTTAGCATAATGTAAAAGGAAGTGATGAAAATACATAAATAAAAACGGAACGCTGAATGATGCACAATGTTGTTGCAAAACTTGAAATGTAATATAGTCAAATACATACAAAATGTATTAAACAATTTTTTCATTCCATTGGACATAATCAAATTCAGCACGTATTAAATGTTATAAGTATATATTTAAATTAATAGCACGGTGCTAAAGTGAAAATGTACTTTTGAAGTGACATAACACAGGTTGTTAATCTGGTCGAGTGCAACATAGGACCATACTTGAAATTGTTAATACACTCTCAAAAATTAATTTTACGACAAAAACCCGATTTTTAGGTACTTGACGCTTTAACCAATTATTCACTCAGCAATTTTTTAGCCGTGAAATTTTATATTAAATACTTTCATTTTATTTTTATTAAAGTGTTTTTTCAGAAAATGTTCACGTGAAAAAATGTTCACAGAAAATGTTGTGGTTTAACAAAACTTTGGCAGTCATAATAGTCAAAGTTGAAAAAGTTGGAAAAAAGTAACAATTTTAGGTTTGGTAGATTATAACTCAAAAAGTTCTTGTTATACTTCTAAGATATGTACATACCCTCCAGAAAAAATCGGAAAGCTTCCATCTCAAAGTGATAAAAAAACATTCCCCACTATATCTTTCAGAAGCTTAAGGGTAGTTTTGTATTTATGTTGTTTCCAAACCGCATGTTTAAGAATGCATATGGAAACTTTTACTTATCGTCAAGCAATGACAACAGAAAATATTAATATCATTGTTTTCTAGCCGCTTATTATAGAATTCGATAGTCTAGTGGTAGCGCGCTTGACTGTCGCTCAAGGGTCCCGGGTTCGAATCCTGGCCGGGCATTTTCATAACAAGGGAGAGGAATTAATTTTTAAGACAGCGAAGAGGAATGTTTTCTTTAATGACATGCTATGTAAAAAAGTAAATGGAGTGTCTAACAGAAGGGAATGCTTCCTTAATTACATGGAATGTTTCCTGTTTATATCCGGGAATATTTCCATTTCCTGGAGGGTACATTGAAAGCTTTAGTGTTTATCGCTCTAAAACTGTTCAAAATCGGTTTTTTAACAGTAAAATTAAATGTTGGGGGTGTATTAACACTTTTAAGTATGGTGTCATCTTACATTCGACCAGATTTACAACCTCTGCTATGTTACTTGAAAAGTACATGCGATTTCTTTTTTTTGCAGCACAGTGTAATTTATAATAATTGCATAAAAAACCTTTGCAATAAGACATTTTTAATAAAATTTGCACTGTTGCATGGTACAAATATTGTTCTTATATGTTAAAATATTTAAATTTAATTAAAAATATATTCAAACATTTTGTAATAGAAAAAGAGGTATGAAATTTCATACAAATGTTATTAGAAATTTTGTATAACTTCGCTTGTATAAAAATTGTTTTTATCCATTAACAATTTTATATTTATTAATGCACCTTGCCAACATATGGATATGAATTTTCGTAAGAATCAGTTTTTTAAGTTTTGCAGATTTGTTAGTTTTGTGCACTCCCTAAATCTGCCAAAAATCACGCCAAACTCTCTTTTTCTGTATGAAGTTTTTTATTTCAATCAGTGATGCTCCATACAAAGTTTGACCCAAACCCAAAATGTTCATTCCGTAATTTTTATTTTACCGGTACGTTTAAAATGAAATTGCTGTTACGATTACAATTTTATTTGGTATTCATAAACGTGCAAAATTTATTTATATGTTTAATGACCTGCTTCAACTAATATCTCCAGTCATTGGTATTGCTTTCTCAAACCCAAGGAATGTTCCAAGAACCGTCGCAGGCGAGTGCGGTGTGTGTATTTGCGTGTATTGAGATCAGGGATGATGAGTTCAGTACTAAAGTACTCAATTCAGTACTTTTAGCTTTTCAAAAGTACCGCAGTACCCTCGCGATGATTTTAGTACTTTTTACAAAAATGGTCTAAAAAATTGCTCACTTGTTTTATCTTTAATAAATTTTATTATTATTCTTTAATATATTTTCTTAAATATCTTAATTTCGATAAGATGCGCTAGCACGAGGCAAGCACGGCCCGGGATCGATTCCCGCCGGCATCACAAAGATTTCTGATGAAGCCATTAGCAGGGCCGAAATTGCAATAAAAACAGCTAGTGATGTTTTCCTTTTCATATTGAAAATGTTGTTGTTTCTTTGGAAAAAAATTCGTTAAAGCAATTAATTGTTCTAACCTGACCTAAAGCTCAATACACGATTTTAAACTATTAAACAACTAGAATTTGTATTTAAAATCAAGAATGATTTAAACTATCAAACATTTAGAATTTGTATTTAAATCATATAAAAACAACATTTTCTTAAATAATACGCCCAAGCTTAAATATTGTACATTACCAATTAGTTCTTTGAAATTTTGCTCTTTTCTGTTCTTCAATATTATTGAAGTCATGACTGTCCCTATTTCCGCATATTCTGAAATTCGCTGAAATCATTGATACTGAATTCAGAGCTCTTGCTGATTTCGAAATTTTTAAAAATTTTGAAATGGTAGAGTTTTGGACTAAAGTTGTTTAAGTTAAATATAAAAATAATGAACTTATATTTGGTTACACATATAAAATCATCGAGGGAAAACTGTTCGTACTAGGGAGTCCAATCCCGGAAGCTTTTCTTGATCCCGGGATTAGTTCGTGATTGAATATTCTAAGAAGTAAATAATTCAAACATTATTTTTTTTCAAATTCAAATTTTTTATTAATTATTACTTAAAACTAAAAAATGTAAATTAATTCATTTATAAAGTAACAACAATAGAACAAAACACATTCAGCTATAGTGGGAGGTACCCAACCACAAATTATATTTTAAAGGGTGCTCATATTGTGATTTTCAACTATGGCAAAAAAAACCATACTACTATACCACACAATTGTGTGTACCCTTATTGTTAAAAAACACAAAAAACATAAATAATATTAATGACTAGCACATTGTAGTAATTTAACGCTTTCAGTGGATTTGCCAAATATATTGGACACGTCAGGAAGTAATTTTTATTTGTATTTATTTTGCAAAGCTTTTTTCAACCAAATCATTTGGTTCTATGAAAATAAGATGAAACAACATGATAAAAATAAATTTAGATATATATTTGACATTGAAGTCAGTTGGATTTTCGTTTTTGTGGCGAAAAAAGCCAAAAAAATTTTTTGGCCTATTTTATAAGAAACAATCAACCGGACAAAGATCAAATTTATGTTTTTTTATCTTTAATGATAAGAATATTAAGAGGGTCTAAAAAAAAATGATCTAAAGGGTTGAAAAACCTTTAAAGATAAAGAAAAGACTTAGATAAAGAAAAGACTTTGTGCCGAACAGGAGCAAAACAATTTTTTCTTTGTACAAGCTTGTAAAACGAAAGTAGCGCAGGTTAAAATTAAAGGTATGTTTTTTTTCATTTTTAAGGGACTAAATGGTAGGAGTATTACCTCAAAAAAGTTATTTTGTTCTTAGTTTAGTTTGGCCATTGAAAGGGTTAAAGAACAAAAAATATAAAAAAGACGGAACAGTTTAAGATATTACTATATAAATGTTACACTTTTTTTTGTACACAGCCTTCTTGTTTTTTGTTTTTAAGGCAAATTCAGGTAGGAAAAGACTTTTCAAATTAAATGTTTTGTTTAAATTATTTTACATTATACATTAATACAGTGTGATACAGTGATTCACACTCATCGTTCTTACAATCTTTTTCAGCCTCAATAAAAGTTTTTTCTAATTCTTTATTAATAATTATTTGTAACAGAATTTTTTGTATTTAAAAATCCCGGGAGACAGGAAAGACAATCCCGGAATTTAAAAGGGCTTAAATCGTCCGGGATCCCAGATTTCGGGATCCCGGGATTGACTTCCCTAGTTCGGACCTCATTCGTCAAGAAATACATTGAACGTATTTTTTCATATCAAAATTTAATCAAACAAAATATTGAACTAGGCTTTAAAAAGCACCCTTTAACATCTGACGCCCACACAAACAAAATATCTTGTGTGCTGCTATAACATTGAAATTTTTCAGTTATTACTCAAGAAATTTCTACCTAATATTAACTTAAATATTATTTATTTATTAACTAATTTCATTACGAATTCAAAGTTTCTTGCATGAAATACAATACCTCAATAATTAAAAAAATTAATTTGTATGTTTTATATATATTTCGTAAGTTTTTAATTTTAATTCAGAAACTTAAAACTTTGTTGTTTGTTTTATTTTTTATTTTAGCTTGACCTAACATAAAAATATAAAACTGCACAATTTTAATTTTATTTCTTAATTCACTACTCTCATTAATTTTTGAAATTCGCTAAGTACCAAACCGAAATTGGAATTATCTTCCATGATTGAGATTCGAGCAGACTAACAAATGAACAAGCGAGTTCACAATTCTCTCTTTCTCTCTCTCTCTCTCCATGTGTGTCTCCGTTTCTGACACTTAGGGCCAGCGTTGCCATATGGTCCGATATATCGGATATGTTACGATTTTAATACTTGAATCCGACGTTCCGATATTTGACCAAAATTCTTCAAAATGTTACGATTTCAGAAAAAGTAGATCCGGCGTTCGATTTTGCATATATTTTTATACACATATATACATATATAAAATTAGTATGATAAAATTGATGGCAACTTAAAAATAAAAAGATGCTATGGTACTTCTGCATTTCCAATAATGGAAAAATTTATTTTTGAATTGTTGAGCTTACCGAATTCCTCAGCTAATTGAGAGAACTTTTAGTCAAATAAATATTAATAAAACTAAAGTTCGCAGTAGATTAGAGACAATCAATGGAAGATACAATGGAAGGAACTCTGCATAAAAAAGATTATCTGCGTATGAAATCTTTTAACTGTTTTAGTCTTGAAATCGATAAAGAATTGATAAACAAATTTAATAAAGCAATGTATATATGACTTCGATAAAATTATATATTTTTACACATATTTTTTGCACTACAATCTAATTTTTTGTAGTTTTTGCTGGCTTAAAAAAACAAAATTTTTTTTCGTTAATTTACTTGAAGCAAAAGCTTTACATTTATAGAGTTAAAATTGAAAAATTATATATTATAGCTCTATGCATTTCATTTTTACCGATTTAAGAAATCTACATTAAATTAAACTGTGTTGAAAATGTATTTTTAATTAGACTCTTTGTTTGTGTGTTCAAAAATATTTTCAAAATGTAATTTATTATAATATATGTATTTTCTATATTTATAATGATTATTGAATTGACTTTTGAAAAAAATGTGCTTTATTTAAATAAATAAACCTTAAATATACTTCATACGTCTTATAAAATGCAATATTTTATTTGTCTGCTTTGTTGTAAAATGCGACATCAAATTTCTTAGTTCTTGTTTTCAGAGCTTCACAAATCCAACAAGAAATCCGACGAGCAGAGTGCAAAAGTTACGCTGTAAAATTTTTTTTCATGGCAACACTGCTTAGGGCCAATTTTTCAGTGCGAGCTTAAACTCTAGTCAAATAAAACTGAGGTTAACTCACCTAAATTGGACGTTTAAACTCTGTTTAGGCAAAAAAGAAACACATTATATGACAATTTAAGTCAATTTAACTTCAACGAATGTTAACATATCTTGTTAAACCGAGTTTAATCGTCCAATTTTGGTGAATTAACCTCAGTTTAATTTGACTAGAGTTTAAACTCGCACTGAAAAATTGGCCCTTAGATATTTTGCTTAAACGCATTTGGTATTTTTATTTGTGTGTTTTAGTGAGAGGTTTTAGTGGAGGGCCCTAAAAATGTGTTTTTTATTTCATACTTTTTGTGTATGTGCTGGCAGTATTAAGGGGTCGGTGATTTCGAATCTGATGTTAGCATTTCAAAAAAATTTTTTGTCACCAGGGTGGACCATAAATATGTTTTTTTTTTAATACTCTTTGTAGATACGCTGATCGCTAAATTCGAATCTTATCTTAGAATTTAAGAACATATTTTATTTTGATTCTAGGGTGGACCCTAAAAATGTGCTTTGTGGCTTTATATTCTTTGTAGATGCGCTAGTCGCTGGCTTAAAATCTGATGTTAGAATTTCAAAAAGATTTTTGACACCAGGGTGGACCCTAAAATTGTGTTTTTTATTTTATACTTTTTGTGTATGTTCTGGCAGTATTAAGGGGGTCGCTGATTTCGTGTCTTATGCTTTTGTTTTATAATCTTTGTATATGCTCTGGTCACCAATTTCGAATCTGCTGTAAGAATTACAAAAAGTTTTTTATACTCTTAAGTAAGCTTAGTTTGCAATCCAATTTTTCAACAAATTCAAATGCCATACGAGGAACATGATGAATGTTCAATACTCATCGCTCTGTTGTGTCATGAAACAAACATCTCTGGCAACGGTAATTCTATTTTCATCTCTCTTACGAATCCTAAATTCTCATCATCACATCTTAGGCCTTTTCCACACTTGGTCAACGCAACTCCAACTCAAGTTGCTAGCCTGTGTATTTATACCGGAACCTTCAGATTAAGCAACTTGCACGCAACAAGTTCTCGACACGTTCTCAACCTGTTCAATGCAACGCGGCTTTCCGCAATTTTCATCGGCGACTTGTTGCATCAGTTTGTTTGTTTTGTGAATTCAAGTAATTGTAGTGCAGTAGGCTATATACTTATCAAGATGAATAAGCTAATTAATTAGTTCCTAATAGAATCTAAAAGAAGAAGAAATAGTTTGCAGGATGAATGAGCAAGTGTTAAATATTAAATTAGTGCAAGAAGTCGAAAAAAATCAGTTATTATATAATAACAATTATTATATGTTGCATGACTTTTGAAGCAAGTCTGAAAGCATTCGGTTTATAGTTGCATTGCTTTTCAACTTTTTCGCTGTTGCGTTGAAGTTGTGTTGGAATTGCGTTGACCAAGTGTGGAAAAGGCCTTAATTCTCAATAAATAAATAACTTTGTACTAAATATTAAATTAAACTTTTTGATTTGATAGTTCATTTACATTATTCGCCTTGAAAAAGCTATATAAGATACAAAATAATAAAAAAAATAGAAATATACAGATTTTATTTTGAATGACATTCGGAGTTAAAGAAAGAGCGTAAGACCCATCGTTACTTACTAAAGTCTCCCGACCACAGCACTTTTTATTTATTAAATCCATATTTTACCAACACTTTTTTATTGCAAGTTAGGGGGGGGGGGGGGTAAAAAAGCTTTTTTCGAAAAGCTTAAATACCAAAGTTATTAATGCAGCCAATTATCTTCCCAACATAATTTAATATTATGGACTAAAAAATTATTGAAAAGATGCAAAACTACTGTTCGATGAAAGCGGTAAAGATTGGTTTAAAAACGATTTGTACTTAATTTGGTTTTTTTCTCTAAAACTGAGCATTTCGTTAAGATTTTGACTACAAAACAAATTATTCCATTTTGAATATAGATAAATAATTTATCACAGACTCTTCACACCCTCTTCAAAGAAGGCACATCTCAAATATTCCAAATTTTTACTTTTTCGTGTAAAATTATTCGTAGTGATCATCTACATCAGCTGTCTTAATTTTGTACACATATTCTTAGTCTTTAAAAAAAAATATTTTTTCTCTTTCTTTTGTATAGAGTCCCTGAAGAAAAAAATTGAAATTTGCTCCTTCTGAAAATGTAAAAATTTTGAGTTGTGTCTCTTCTGAAGATTGTGTGCCCAATTAAATGCTTCTGCACACTTCATCATATACGTCCTAATATTTTCATATATTCTTATGTAGTGAATTCAAATTCAAATGAAAGACATAGAGAGAATTACATATTTAATCAAGACAAAATATGACCAAGTAATATAATGCCATTGATACCTGAGTGATAAGGTGCTATTACCAATATGTCTCTAAAAAAAATCTACATTTAATAATGCAATTGGGTCACCTGACACAGTAACAATGCAGCAATACGGGTATGATCTGAGCACAAATTAAACTAGAAAATAATTTTTTTTAAATTTAATTACAAGTATTACCAGTTTGGAGAAGCGCCTTTTTACTGCGTGTATAATTTTTAGGAAACTCTATAACTACTGTATTGCTAGCATTAAAAATATCTACATCTCCATTTACGCCCACCATATAAATCAACGTATACTTCGTGAAACCATACATAAAAAACGCGAAATAAAACCAAAAAAGATTAACTATTGCTTCATACCAAAGCAAAAAGCAGGTGCAACAAATTATGAACAATATTTTAAACACGGCGCATAGCACACTACGATGGCGCATGCTACTCACAATATTTTACATATTTTATTAACCACATTAACAAAACTCACTCATCACTTTGGGGAAGTAAAAGCGGGGGACCCTTTGCTAATGATGGTGATGGTAAGACTTTGAGCTTTAATTCAAAATTTCACTTTAAACACCAATCGAGGGGAAACTAGAACAGAAGAGAAATTAATTTTGTTTGTTTGAACATCTGGCAGTCAGACCTTACTGACGTTAGCCCCCCACTCCCCCCCGTCCACATAACGCACCTTCACTCTAAGCAACCAACAATATTTAAGGCAAGAATGCAAAATAGAGTAGAAACTTAATGGATAGACTTTAATATGAATGGCTAAGTTTTCGAATTGAATATCACTTAAAATGCAACTTCATTTGTGTCACGTGCAAGTATGTGATTTTTTTTCAACTTTTCGTATTTTTTTCCCTTCAAGTCAAATCAAGTCACAAGCTCGTACTACACGCTGCATGAAGTTCAAGTGAACATGCGCGGAGACATGAATGAATGAAGAAAAAACCAACCGTTGACTTTTATAGGTTTTTTTAAATAGTCAGTTGCTTGTTATGTATGCGCAACGTGGCGTCATGAATTTTCTGTTTGCTTCATGTATGACCAATCTGTGCATGAAACTGGAAGCTAGTTACTCATATTTACCGTCTCTCTTTTTTATTTTTTCTTAATTTCACAGAGAAATATACCGATTGTACAGCGTTATGATCAACCCATGATCAGCCAACCAGCTGGCCCTGAGGAAGATCAACCCGAAGATCAACGTGCTCCACCAGATTTGATGTCGACGTTGACCCTGCCCAGCAACGCAACATCGATACGCGCCGAAATAACGGACAATTTTTCGTGCGAAAACAAAATGTACGGCTACTACGCGGATGTGGAGAATGACTGTCAAATCTTTCATGTCTGTCTGCCGGTAACTTATGCGGACGGTAAGGAAAACATCTTTAGATGGAGTTTCATTTGCCCCGAAGAGACCATCTTTAGTCAGGTAAGCTGAGGATGTGGTGGTGTTGATTTCAAGTTGAACTACTGTCTTTTTTTAGGAATCCTTTACTTGCATGCGTCCAGATGATATGAACTTTGATTGCAAGGAATCATTGAAATACTACGAGTTGAATGGCAACTTTGGTGCGGTGACAGAGGATGCAAATACAAACAGCAACAACAACAACAACAATGTGATGGCCACCTCAAATGAACCAGAAGAAATAACAATGGTAATGCAACCGCAAGCTCAACAACCTGTTGAAGAAGAACCCATGGAAGTTGTTTCCGCACCACCGAAACCAACGCTAACGCAACCCATGAAAGAAACTAAAAAACCCGTTAAGGTACAAGTTCCCAACCGCCGCAAGCCAACTCAAACACAAACGGGAATCATGAAGAAACCTGCCTCAACTCTGCCTCTCCGAAAATTACCCCAAGTTGTGCCTAACATTGAGCCCGCACCCGCGATTGCTATTGAAACAAAGCCTGCAGAAGAGGAAGAACGGCCCATTTATCAAAAATATCATAAACGCCCCACAACAGTTCAAGCTGCTTCATTCCATGATAAACTACATGCAAAAAAGCCTGTGAAAACTACACCCGTACGCACCGATCTGTACAACCAGGTGCGCAAACGTCCAACATATTCTCACAAAACAGATACGTCCACCAAAGAGACTGAGGATGAAAGAGCAGAGATGTCACAACCTGAACTTTCAGCACCAGTGCCGACATTAAAACTCGAAACTATATTTATGCCAGCACAAAAGCCCGAGTTCGAAAGCTATGCGGCAGAAACTAGACCCGATAATACAGCTCAAGCCTCGGTAGTGGAGGAATTTTACGTAAAACCAGAAGAGGATATTAATTCAGCTGTTATTCAAGCAGATATTCCAAGCAAACCAGTCAAAACAGCCGAGACATATGAAGAAAATGAAGCTTTGATTCCTGAGTCACCAAAAACACCCGCTGAAAACTTAGCTACTGTGGAGGGGGTACTCAAGACGGAAGAACCAGTGTCAGTGGAAGAAAATATTACATCAGTTGAGTCGTTGAAATCTCCAGTGCTGACAGCAGAATCAGCTGTTGTTGCGGAAACAGCCGTCGTCTCAGAAAAAGTTGTGGAACCCGAAGTTGAGGTTTCAGAAATAAAACCAGTTGTAAAGTTTGTGACAGCTGAGAAGCAGAAATATTCTTCTGGTGAAGTTCAAGAGTCAGCGGAAGAAAAGCTAGTTGTGGCAAATGAAGCGGATAAAGGGAGAGATGAAGAGAACGCTACAGCTACAGATGAGCAAAAACAACCTGATGTCAAATTTACGCCAACAAAGGAAGAGGAGGAGGAGAAGGCAGCAGCTGTGGAAGAAAAAACAGAAGTAAAGTTTGTTTTGCCAAATGAAGTGGAAAAAACTATGGAAGAACCAGCAACTTCGGTATCAGCCGAGGTTGAGAACGTAGCAGTTAAGTTAGTGCCAGCAAACCAAGCTGAAAAGACTGAAACAGATCGAGAAGAAGAAGAAAAAGAAGATGAGAAACCATCTCTCAAGCTTGCTTTGGAAAATCAGGCGGAGGAAACTAAGAAGGAACCAGAAATGACTGTGCCATATGAGGTTGAAAGTACAGAAGTCAAGTTTGTGTCGGCAAATCCAGCAGAATTCGAAATTCAACCCGAACTTTCTAAATCAGAAGAGGAACAAACAACAAGTGTCAAATTTGTGCCGTCAAATCCACTTGAAATTATCGAGACTCAATCAGAAAACGCCGAGGTGGAAGAAGAAAAAATACCAGCTGCCCAGTTTTTATTGCAGCATGAACAAGCCGAGAAAATGGAAGAGACAGAAACTTTAAAAAAAACACAAGAAACTGAAGCCAATTCACCTGAACTTGCCGCATCACATGTTGACAAGACGGATGAGTCTGAAATCAAACTGAAAGCAACAACAGACTTTGATATAAGTAGTCAACTACCAGTTGAAGCAATCGAGGAAATACCAGCTGTTATCGTAGAAGTAGAAGATTCTAAGCCAACTGTAGCTGAAGAACAAGCTACCTTGGATGAAATGAACACCATCAAGACACTCAAAGCAGAAAATCCCGAACACGAGGGTGCCGAAGCTGTACCAGCTGACGTTGTTTCAAACAGTCTCGAACAACTGGAAGACGCCAGGCCCATCAACGCTATGGAAGGCATGGAAGCAACTCCTGCAATGCAAGAACATGATCCCATAGTTCAGGCCATGTTTGCCAATACACTCAAGCAAAGTAGCGGTGGCTTTAAGCCAGTAGATCCAGACATGGCTGCTGAGGCTGAAGCACTCATAACCGATTTCCTCTCCACACTCATGAAGTCAGAGAGTTCGAATAACAAGCCAATTTATCCAGGTGAAGCCCAAACAGATTCGGATATAATCGAAACCTATGCAGAGGAAAATAAAATGGAGTCGGAAGAATCGGTGAAAGAAACTGAAAATGAAGCAAAAGTTCAGGCTGCGCCTGAGGTTGCTGAAGCTGGTAGTCAGCTGCTTAAGAACGGTGCTCCTGTGTCCAGCATGTTGATGTTTAATCAGCTGCCTGAAAGCATGTATCAAATACCCGTTGAAGTTCTTACCTCACCCGATGAAGCAGAAAAATCTATATCTCAAATTGTGGAGAAACATGAAGAAACGCACGCAAATCAAGATGCGCTCCATGTGAAGAACGCCCACGAAGAAGCATCTCAAAATGAGGAAGTGGTACAAGCTCAGCCGGAACATATGACCACATCAGCTGAAGAAGAGGAACTGGCATCCAATTCGGCTACAGATGTGCAGCAGCAACTAAAGACTGTTGTGGATACTGTCGCCTATACACCACTCAGCATTGATGATATAGTGGAACTAGTCAAGGAACGCCTCGACCAAAAACCTGCAGCAACACAGGTAAATTGGGCGGAAAACTCCGAGCCACAAACAGGAGGCGATTCAGTGGAAAGTGAGACAATTGTTGACAAGCTAGAAAGCTCCGACGAGGTTAGACCAAATGAGCAACAGTCCAACGAGGAAATCTTTATGCCAATTTATCAACGCGTCATTGATGCTGATCCCAACATGCTTAAAACTCATCATGATCTGCAGGTAAACGAACCCACGGCAATTATAACCGAGTCAAAACCCACTCCAACTCAAATAAAACCCGAGGAATCACTTGGAGAAGTTGAAATTGTGGATGTAAAGAAAGCTGTTGAAATTCCAGAAGCATCATCACTACAACTTGCTGCAGAGCCCCATGTTGGTGAGGCACAACAACCGGAAACTCCGGCAATACCTGCGCCATCGTCAGAATTTGTAGTTGATCCTAAAACTGGACGCTTCTATCGCAGCCGCAGTTTGAAGAATACCAAAATGGACCCACGCAAACGTCGTTTCCTGTTTAAAACTGATACCAGCTAAAGTGATATTGCTGTGAATGCCCGCGCTTCCCGCCCGCCTGCCTACATTCTTCTATATAAGGATTCCTAATCGAGCATTTGTGACTGCGTTATTGAGTCTTTCTTTATGCGTTTAACTTAATTTTTTTGTTTTTTTCTATTTAATTAGTTTTCCTTTTATTTCGCATTGACTCATTCCATTACGATAATTTATTTAAAAATTTAGGCATAAACAATAAATGTAGAAATATATATAATTTTATACAAAAAAAAAATAAAATTTCTTAAATTAATTTCTAATTTATGTCATGTTTTGTAGCGCTTTCTGTGTTCTATGTTTGCATGCGAATAAGCTTGTTTAAAATAAAAACGAAATATTTGTAGAAATAAAAAGTTGTTTTCTTTTCAACATACTTTACATTTTGGTATCAACAGCTGAAGGCTGTAGAAAAACAATTTGACATTAACGAGAAAATGTCAATGCTTTTGCTTTGTTTTCCAAAAATGTATCCTCTGGCCGATGTTGTTTTATCTTAAAATACTTTAGCTTCAGTGTTTTCAAAGTTCTGATGGCTTTTTCAATTTGATGACGTCACTATGGAGATGGGATTGGTGTGGTTTTTTCCAATTTGTGCGAATTTTAAACTCAGAATATGTTTTGACTAGCAATGCGCCTGGATAAAATATAAAGACAATTCAATCATTTTTGTGTAGTTAATGAAGGATTTGCTATTTTGATGATGTCACTTTGTATGGGAGATGGGCTTATATTTGATTTTAACGAATTTCATACTCCGAGTTCATATTGAAATTCAAAGCATATGTGAAGAATATATTTAGTTTTTTGGGGAATTTAAAGATACGTTAAAGTGCCAAAATCAAGCATACCTAGATTTTATTTTAAGCTATTGAATAGATTTTCAACTGATCAAAATTGAAATAATATTAATTTTGACCTCTTTGCAATATACGCGGAATTTCTTATTGAATTTTTGTGTAAATTTTCAAATATTAAAAAATTTTCCGATCAGCAGTTTAGAAATCTTTTTTCAACTGTAAGAAATCATTCCAGTATCACTTTGATATTGAATATATCAATTCATATTTTTAGCCAGTGGTGCCAACTACATGGAAATTACGGATTTCTACGGATACTTAAGCCTTGCACAGATAAACGGACAACAGGGGCAAAATTAGGCAAATCTACGAATTTTTAAGAATAACACACAGAATTTTCGTAGATTTCGCTTTTTTTTCACCAAATTTTATGTCAAAAATTTTGGAATGGTAAAAAAAATGTACTTATCTCTAAAAATTTATATACATAATTTGTTAAAATTTTGCGCTTATCAACACTTGCAAATAAAAAAACTGTTTTAAGGAATCTAGTTTCGAAGTGATAGAGTGGGCAGCCTCATTTGAGGCGAGTGTATACAGCTTAACCCATTAATGCTCACCACCAGAACTCGCTGAGTTTATTTTTAGAAATTTTCGGCATTAATTTGTATTAATGTTAGACGCAAAAATCTAAAGTTTAAGAATAAACTCAAAGGATTTGGGTATGGCGAAGTGTGTAAACGTATAAGATCTTAAAAGTATAAGGGTTCTGTAAGTTAAGAAATAAAAAAAAAAAAACTTAAAATATGAGAAAAAAATTAGAATTTGAAAAATTTTCATTTTGTAGCGCAGCCGTTCAACTCTAATCTAATGCATTTTTTTAAATGATATTTTTTTTTTCTTTATACAAAAAAAAATAACTCAACTGAGTGGAAATTTTCACTTTCCTAAAAAAAAACTGCACTTAAAACTGGATGGAAAAATAAAAAAAAGGCTTAAGGTAAATTTTAGAATTTTTATGGAAAAAGCATATTTTTGGCTTTCTCACACTGTTGGAAGAAAAAGCTTTACAGTGGCTGCGAATTTTTGAAAAATACTTTCATCGAATGTGACATATCATACGTTGTCATTAATGGGTTAAAACAAACTTAAAGTGCCTGTAAAATGTACTTCAATGTTATTGTATTTGTTATGATTACAGATTTTAAAAATCCAATTTTCCTTTAAAATGAGTAAAAGTTATATATATTTAAGTATTTTTTAAAAAATTTTTAAATTTTAGTTATATTTTAGTTATGTTACTAAAACTAAAACTTACAAAAATATTAAAAATAA
Organism: Dichetophora obliterata; assembly: GCA_963920525.1. Lineage (NCBI taxonomy): Eukaryota > Metazoa > Arthropoda > Insecta > Diptera > Sciomyzidae > Dichetophora > Dichetophora obliterata. The sequence goes on from OY986438.1 coordinate 171,334,467, forward strand.
CTTTTTTTAAAATATATGAAAAAAACTTAACTAAAAAATAACTTTTATTCATTTTAAAGGAAAATTGCTTCCAACATTGTGAGAAAGCCAAAAATATGCTTTTCCTATACTAAAAGTAATAGTTGTTAACTATTTTTACTTTTTGTTATGTTTTACGTTGTTGTAACTTTTATAAGTTTAGTGCGAATTTTATAAAAAGAAAATCAAATATACAAAAAATTTGTAAGAAACTATTAATGACTTCAATTAGCTGTTATTTTTAAATTGGAAAAAAAATATATATAAATTTGCTTACACGGATTTACACAGACTTCTTATGTCTCATTTGTCGATTTTTACTCTTCTCGGGTTGGCATCACTGGTTTAAGCTGTAAAATTATAAAAGATTATTCGTCAGTATATTAGTTTCGTAGCGGTTTCGCTAAAAACCTCACATAATTTCAGGCATAAGCTAAAATAAAGAAGAGAAATAGCAACATGATAACAACAATTATATGCAAACTTTAACTCGCTATAACTTAAAAAATATAAATTTTTGAAGCAATAAAAAGTCCAGTTTGCACATCTACAGGTCCAAAACTCCAAAAAAATACTAAATTGATTTAGCTTGGACTTGTACTTAAAAAGCCTTACGCCGTACAAAATTTGCGTTTGCGTAATATATATAAGATTAACCGTTTTTATGGCGATATTTTATACGGGAGATAGGCCTGATTTTCATTCGTTTTTTGCTAAATTTAATGTTCAGGGTTCATATTAATAATCAAAGCTTTTGTGCTGAGTTTCAAATCATCACATTATATTTTTTTTAAATCTGAAGAGATTTTACTATTTTTTTTTGTTCTTGTTTAGATCTTGTATGTGAAGTAGGCGTGGTTTTCATCAAGTTTCGTTCATCTTCGAACTTTTTTTATTTAGAAGCATATATATCATTAGAATAGAAAAAAAAGTACGGCTGTAATCGTGTAGACAGTCAGATGCACAGACATACGGATACCACTGATCAAGAGTATACATTAGGATGGATCAACTTATATGGAGCAAAAAATTAATATTAAAAGTCACCACCTAGAACGAAAGCTTACCTCGAAAGTGTTTCAGAACTATACAAAATTTTTTTTGGATGTTCCAAAAAATAGTAAAAATGGTATTTTATTATAACCCTAGTATTTTTGGTTAGGTTTCAAAAAGTACTATTTCGTGTTTTAAGTGTCGTAGGCAGGACAGATGTCCTTTTCAAGTATATATTTCAAAGTTTATTTTTTGCACAAGGGACTCCAAAACTTCGGTTTAAAATTGTTATCAAACTAAAGTTAATTAAAAATCAATTTACTTTTGTGAAGGAAAAGTTGCAAAGTTTAAAAGTTTCAGTACATGTCATGGAATACTTAATAGAAAAAGCAATAAGAGTCACACATCTGTTGAAGCTTTTGTCTTTTTTTGTTGCTCTCGCAATTTGCTCTCCCACAGCAATGCTGTTTAACAGAGCTTTGTGGATCTATCAAACATTTAATGTTGGCTCAATCAAATTTTTGTCTTATCATGATGTTCAACGTTCTCTGTAAAATATAGTTACGTACGAAATTTATTTTTCAGGCTACAAGAAGTTGGGCCCATGCTCATTTCTCTAATAGATACAGCTCGTAAGGATCAAACAAAGTGAAATGACTAATTAAGCCATTATTGGTTCTCATCGAAATATGATTTCAAATGCATGCTTTTTACTAATTATACCCATTGAAATAATCAAAATTTGGCCTGATAGGCCAGCAAGCAGATTGTAAAGGTTGGATTTCACTATGTCATTTTCAGTGGTCAGTTGTTGTTAATCAAATTTAAAATAACAACATGTTGTCATTTTTTCTAACTTTGGAATTCTTATAAAATTAAAAACAAATAAAATATTAAATGGAGCAACGCAGAAAATATTCTAGAATTTTATTAAGGTGATATTTTAAGTGATAAACTTTTGTGTTGTCATAAAAATGACATAGTGAAAACCAAGCATAAGAAAAATGGTGAGAAATGACACAAGGCTTGTTCTGGATTTCTGTCTAAGCAAAAATAGAATTTTTATGTCTCTTAAATTTTCTAGTAAAAAAATCTTTGTATGCTAATTTTGTCGATATAATCGTTTTTGGTAAGTGAAAGAAAAAAACAATTTTAACATTACTTTCTTCTCTAAGACTCCTTAAATTTTGATATTCATTCAATGTTTTTATTTTCGGTGTCGGTTTTTTACCATTTTTACTTATACATAAAGCGCTTGTTTGTTTGTTCCACTTACGCCAGAACCACTGAACCGATTTTGACAATAAAGGTACTAAAAGATTTAAATTTCTTGTGACAAATTGTTATAGGCTATGTGAGTAGATCTTAAACGTCCAATTAATGTGAAAAAAGCGAGAAAATCTGAGCAATTTCAACAGAAAAACACTTCTAATCTATATATAAACAGGCGTAGGCAAAATATATTAAAAACATAGTCTGGTGCTCGAGTTTTAAAATGTTTTTATGCTTTTCGAAAGTACTATATATTGAAAGTATACTGCATAAATTTGAGATCAAAATTAAAATTATTAACGAAGTTATAGCACATATTCGAGAGCGCCTTATATTGCGCGCTGTGTTATAACTGTGCTATAACTTTAAAGCTTTTTTCTCGAAACAAGGTTTTTTTGATGGGCCTGTGTGTTAGACTGAAATTAAAAACGTTATTTTGCATGCCAATGGTTCTGGCAAGAAGTACTCCTGTACATTTTTAGTAATTTTTTTTCTCGTTTTTTTACAAAAAAAAAACACGATTTTAAAAAATGTTTATTTATAAGCCCGCTAATTTGCTATTTTTTAATGAAGACATTTAAATCTGCTACTTGCCAGAATGACAATCTTACAAAACAATAACACTACCCAACAGACGTTTCGCACTAAAATATTTGAAATTTTTATTTAATGGATTTTGACCCGCTGATTCCAAAAACTTTGACTATATTAAATTTTTGCATTTGAAATTTTTGCTATTTTCCTTAAAAGGTTATGTTACTTTTTGCTGAGCAACTCTAGCATCTGACCGAATTGGTCGATTTAAATATACCTCTTATCATACTAAAGAGAAATGTTGTGTGCATACTTTTACTACTTTATAATGAAAATAAGATGGACAACATTAGCGCAATGCGCAAAAATGTAGCTTGCACGCTTGGATTTTATGCGAAAAAATCAAGAAAGTCCCAACTTCAACTTCTCAAATTTTACTTTTTATTTGTCCACACTAAAAAATTTCAAAAATAATTTCACACCGTTGCACGTTGGGGTGAGCCCATAAAAAGGGCTGGACATCGCATATTGCTTTAAATAATTGATTGTAACTCTGGAACCATTTGATGTATTTTGACCAAATTTTAAACGTGTCCTCTTAAAAGAATTTCTCATGAAACCCTTTAACTTCTATGAGCGTAGCGGGTCTAAGATACCCAAAAAATTAATGGTAAAAAACTACGTTTTTGTGTTTAGCGATATTTCGTGCCTGTATTTTATTACAAAATGTGTTTTTAAACAATAATTTATTAGCTTATTACATTGAAAATATGTTTAAAGACAGCATACATCTCTATTTAAAACAAATGTTTTATTAAGAGAAAACAGTGATTTATTAACCCTTATGAGAGTGACGAGGTCCCCGGGTACCTTTTGCATTTTTAAACAAAGAATTTTTTCATTAATAACCAAGATAAAGTACTGAAACTTTCTGAGAGCTCCTAATTTTCTATTAACTTCACCTTTTTTACAATAACACAAAAAGCAACCAATTGTGGTGGGTAAGGGTTGCCAATAATATTTTACACCTTTACTGGTATGACGAGGTACCTGGGTACCTTTTTGTGTTTTGTATGAAGCATCTTTGGAACTATTTTTTGTTTTTTAAAAAAATTAAAATAGTTTTTGTTTGAAACTAAAAAAAATTGCTTTTATTTTATTACAATACAATACCACAGCTTTTCGGCATATTTCAGATTTTTAGTATCACAATATTTAAACACTTCACAAAAAAGTTACAAAAGAAAAATAACACACGTCTTTTTTCCTCAAATCAAAAAGATCAGGTAACAAAACATGGGATTTTTCATTGGATTGTCGTTCAATATATGGCAATATTGATTTTTTTTTTATTTTGATATTGCTACGGTGGCGATTTGATAAACGTCACCTACTTCTGCCACCTACATAAATACATCTAGCTTGCACTGAACTTTTAAAATATATTTCATATAAATATTGACGGTGAAAGATATAACAACTGTGTTTATTGACAGATCACTTTTAAGTGGATTTCATACCCTTTATCTGTACTGTACCAGCTTATGCAATTTTTTTACTGGAATCCTTGACGATGTTTGCATTGTGTCTAAAATATTTTTCAAGAACCAGACGTCTCAGACAAAAAACAGTATACCAAAATATTTGCATTAAAATTGTCCACACTTATTTGGTACAATAAATTTGCGTCACTTTACTAGTATGGGTGCTATGCCGCTATCAAAGCAAAATATCTATTTTTCCGATTACAAAAGGTCACGGAGCCGGGCCGCAATGGGTTAAAAAAAATATGTATCCCAAACTTGATTTTTTATCCGTTGGCAAGTTTTTATCGCTAATCAAATTGCATCAGCTCCTATAGTTACGCTGTAATAGGCAAACTTTGTGAGAAATGCTATAAAAAAACCTGAAGAATACAATTTTGAAAGTGAAATTCTCAGATGGCGCAGGACGCTTAACATTCTTAAAAACATTTCTTATTATCAATATTTGTAATCTAAGGTACTTTGATCCTGGCCAACCTTGGCCTTTTTTTTATTTTTCGGGATATAACGGGATAGCAAAAAACAAAAAAAAAATATCTGGTTTAAAAGTTAAGAGTATACCCTTTCATAAAATATAAAGATCTGTCATAAAATATAAGGATCTGTTCAATCAAGCAGTTTAACAAAATGTTGAAGGACTTTAAAAAAAATGACTATATTTTTTTATATTACAAAATACAGCTTCACAAAAATAAAAGTACGCACTTAAAAATAAAAAACTGCCAAATTCAAATAGCCCAAATATATTTATACCGAAATGTATCAAAATATTATAATAATTAGCATGTTGCACTTTTTTCTGGATGTCCAAGCCTTTGTATAGGATCGCCCCACAGTGCGGTGAGCGGATATTAACATTTTTTGCACCGAACGGTGTTAATTTACACCGCTTACTCAATGTGAAATGACGAACTTATCCGATCGCTAAGAAATGAGAAAGGCAAAAAGAAAGAGTAATATTTAAATCACATTCTCATTGATAAACAAATTAAAAATTGAAATTTCTCAATTTAATTTGTTCAATTTAGTTTTGTAAACCTTTATTAACGATTTGAATATAAATTTTGGCACCACAAAATAGACACCAAAAATGGAATACACCTCAAAAAATGTCCAATGTCATTTTGAAAATGTCAATTTTACGAAAAATATATACTTTATTTTGAGAAAATCGGACATGGTGCTAAATGAAGCCCGATTTTCTAAAGATTTTCTGAAATTTTTTCTGAGTGTATTGCTGGTTCCTCATACAAGAAACTCAAACCGACACACATCGAAGAAGAAGCAGTAATTTAAATCATTTTTGAGATTTATTCCTTAAATCTTCTTTAATATTCTAAATTTTCTGACTGGCATGTATAAAAAATGTTTTTTTTTCATACAATGGCTTATTTTCAAAACTTAACGAAAATCAGAAAAATTTGTTAAATTCCTGCCAAAAATTTATTTTTCGTCTAATCCATTTCATATTGGATTTTTAATGAGTACACAATGATCCTGACCAGTGTTTAAATTGCTGCTTAATAAATAGTAACAGCACCAAAAATTGAGCTGTGGCTGAGCAGTAATAGTAAAAGCGATCAGCAGCTACAGCAACAGCATAAACTCAGCAGTCGTAGTCGATGTTGTAATGCTTCTGTTTGCTGCGTTAAGCAACAGTCAAAGCAATAGTTCACGAAGAGCCATCGTAGTCGATATTCGGCTGCTGTTGTCTGCTGTGTAAAATTCAACAGTCAAAGCAGCAGTTCACGAAGAGCTATCATAGTCTATGTTCGGTTGCTGCTGTCTGCTGCGTAAGATTCAACAGCAACATTTTCACTGTTTTTGAAATTCTTTAAATTGTTCTCTTTTCTGTCATTTTTTTAAACAAATTTCGCGTTTTCCACGAAAAAATTTTGTTTGCTCTGTACTGCATGAAAAAATATTTCTATAAATTTATTACGACAGCAACTCGACTGCGACAGCTATGTGAACTGTTGCTTCGACAGTTGAATTTTTCGCAGCAGACAGCAGCAGCCGAACATCGACTACGACAGCTCATCGAGAACTGCTGCTTCGGTTATTAAATTTTGCACAGCAGCAGCCGAACATCGACTAGAATAGCTCTTCGTGAACTGTTGCTTTGACAGTTAAATTTAACGCAGCAGGAAGCAATATCTGACTATCGACAGCAATAGTTTTTCAGCAAATTGAAACGCTGGTCCAAACTATCTCAATATAATACAAAACTTAAAAAAAATTTTGCAACGTACCGCAATTCACAGATAATTCCAGATTTTCTTTACTTTTTTCGCATAAATTGCACGGGTTGCATGCTACGTTTTTTTAATTCCGCCAAAGCTACCTGTTAAATTTTAATTTCTAATATAAAAGACAAATGCGCACATCTTTTTATTTAGTGCAACTTCATAACATTATTATCTTCTTAATTTAATGGAACTAGTATTTAAATCGCTTTAAAAGGACACATGCTAAGATCACTAATACCTGTGACACATTGGCAGACTTAAACTTGTTTAAATCGCTTTTCTAGTTTAATTTTCTGCTAAACTATGTTTAGAATTCGTTTAGTCAAAACTAGTTTCCGAAAGTCGTTTATCGCAGCTAAACGAGTTTTAACAGCTGTTTTTGATATTCTTCTTTCTACACTTTCGTTGATAGCTACTGTGCTCTCTGTCAAGCACACACGCTGAAATTTTACGATTATAGTGTTGTTCGCTCTCCCATTGCTTCTATATTTTTCGTTATTTTTTTAAACTAGTTAAGAAAAATATTGAGTGTGTCATCCCCAATGGTTATATTTTAAACTACAAAAGATAACCAAGATTCCCTATGCCAATGTGTCAGAGCTATAAGGCTGGATCATCTTTTCGTTAAAACCGAAAAAACTTTATATGTAATTATCTCGAAAACGACTTCGTAGATTTAAAAATTGTTTAAAGTTTTGGAATAAGCAGCCAAAAATACACTAGAAATGGTTCTCAAATTTAATAGTGCAAACATTTTTGTGCATTTTGTAGAGTAGCGTAATCTATTCAAATTTTTTTCAGATGACTTCAAGTGCCATTGTCACTGGGGCCAGAACATATATTTTTTTTTTTGGGTCTACTTTGGACGTTAAAACTTAAAAAAAGTACACCATAACCATAGGTGTACAAGTAAAAATAGATAGAAGTTGAAACGATTGTATTTTATTTTCTTATAAAACAAGATCCCGAAATAAACCTTGAAAATAAGGCCAAAGCACCAGACTACATCCTTAAGAACGATTTTCTCCTGTGTTTCTAAACTGATTTTGATATTTTTTTTAGGATAAAGAGGAAAAAAGCGACTTTATTTCTATTTTTAGTTTGCCTCTCTAAAATTCATTGATGATGACTGATTCATTAGAAAAGTTAAAGTGATGCCAAGTTTTTATAAAAAAAAAAATATTACTGGCTTAAATTTTGTATCGAATCAACAGAAAATTTTTATTTTGATTTGATTTGTATTTTGATTTTGTATGCAAAAATGTCAAATTTCGACCACTAGTGAATTCTAGTTTTTTTCAAAAAGAAACCAAATATCTTTAAAATAGTCGCGCCTACAAAACTCGCTCTTTTTATTTAAAAAGTAAAACAATGCATGCATGACTGAGCCGATATGAAAGCAACAAAAATTAAAAAGGTCTTTGTTACATTTTGATGAATAAAACTTAAATACAATATCCCCTACACACCAGCCACGCCTACAATATTAAAAAAAAAACATAATAAGAGTGAAAGGTTTAATCGATTTTAACGAAAAAAGTAAAGTTTTATACATTATAGTATAAACTATACGTTATGTATTTAACACAACTACTTTTTACACTAAATAAACGTAAGCATAAGCATAAAAAAGCAAGTAAAACAAAAGCTTTTTACGCAATAAAGCACCTAAGTATAAAAATACTTCTAATAAAAGTCTTCCGTGGCAAAAACTTATTTTGCAATATTTCTAATTTTACTTTATTCAATGATTATGCTATCATGAAGACTATAAAAACCCTAACGAAAACGTAAACGATTTGAAAGCTGAGGCGCGGGAATAACTCAAACCCACGAGGACAAAGCCGTGGATAACAGCTAGTAAAATCATAAAAATCAACTATAAAACGAAACATATCTTACGTCAGGGCCGTTTAAATTAAAAAAATTAAATAAACAAGTATTTGTTTTATTTCATTTTGAAGTTAAGTTTTTTATGTATTATATATGTATATTAAGGTCCCACGACTGGTGCGGGGATAGCTTTATTTGCACCTCTCTAAAAATCAACTTTGGTCTATTTTATAACGAATCTTAAAATATGTTGGCTGTTACGATAACCGCCAGTGAGCTCTAAGCCATTTTGCAAAAAACTCATAAAAGCAAGCGCATCGGGAGTGAATTTCATTTGGGGGGCAGTACCAAGGGGGCAGTACAAATGGTGGTGCAAAAAAGTTCACCAAAATTTCTTCACATGAAACATGAAGAAGAGAGAAAGAAGAGGAAAATATGTAATACAAAAATATTATCGTTGTAAAAAAACTAATATTTTGAAAAACTTTTCTTTTTAAATTGTTTATCTAGCTAAAAAAGTGGGGGCAACTGCCCCTTGCCCCCGCTTGCTACAGTCATAATTTCTTAAATTTTTTAGCTGGTGTAAAATTTGTAAGAACAATAAACTGCCATAAGTTAAAGGCCGGGAAAACCTCTTCCAATTTTCATAAAAAAATCAAAAGTTTTGAAAAAGGATTAAAGATAATGTTGTTGTTTGTAAATTTTTTTGCAAATTTTTAAAGTTATTTTCACTAAAATTAAAAAAACTTCATTATTTCTAATGCGATCCTCACAAGGTATCGTTGGAAAGGTTTTGTTTTTTATACATAATTATATCTATATTAGGGCGGGTCAATTTGTATGGACGAATTTTTTGGAGGTCTGGCTCAGCGAAATTCGTAAAATACATGTAATTTCAATACTTTTTCTCCACTACAGCATATACAAATTCTGAAAAAAAGCTGTGCGGACTTTCGTAAATAGATTTTGTTCTCAATTATAAAATATGAATGTATGAATGTATGTGTATGAATCTATTTACGAAAGTCCGCACAGCTTTTTTTCAGAATTTGTATATGCTGTAGTGGAGAAAAAGTCTTGAAATTACATGTATTTTACGAATTTCACTGAGCCAGAATTTGACCCGCCCTAATCTATATATATAAAATGGAATGTGTGTTTGTTTATTTGTTTGTTTGTACCTTATAGGAGACCAAACCTCTGGACCAATCTTCCTGAAATTTTCACAGCATTTAACTGGGACTCTGGCATGATTAATAGGGTACTTTTTTCGACCACGCCCACTTCTACGCCCACTTTTTTAAAATTATGTAATTGCTCCCATATAGTTTTTAACAGATTTACTTCAAATTGTATACACATTTTACTCCAGGCGAGGTAGAAATAAACATTTCTTACGCCACGCCCCCTTTCACGGCCCTTTTCACGCCAAATTTAAGTTTTAAACTTTTTGTTCTCTGTACAAATTTGTTCCTTCCAATGGATTATTTTTTATTTGGTAGTATATTGCTCTTAATACTGTTAACGTCGCCATATTACTATGAACCACGCCCACTTCACCGCCCCCTTTTTTAATTCAGATACTTACATATACCACTAACAATGTTTGCTATACAAAATAAGTTTTATATACTTTTTATCTACAGGTAAGGTAGCCATAGATTTTTTTATTACCAAATCCTCCTTTTTCGCCCCATTTTACTTTAATTATAATTAATCTGCTTTCAATATGGTATATTTATATAAAAATGAATGTCTGTCTGTCTGTTTGTTTGTTTGTGCTTTATAGGAGGCCAACCCTTGGAACGATCTTCCTGAAAGTTTCACAGCATGTTACTGTGACTCTGGAAGAAATAATAGGCTATATGAAGTTTTGATTGGACAAAGGGGCGTGGCACCGCTCATATAACCCAAAAATTTAAATCGCCATATTTTGGGCATTTTTTGACCTACGTCGATGATATTTGGTGTATATGGTATTGGCATAATAAGGAATACGTACCAGGAGAAAAGTGGGTGGGACCACGTCCCTTTTTAGGAAAATGAAAAATCGTAATATAGTCTTAACTACTGGACCGATCTTTATTAAATTTTCACAATAGGATATTCTTACGAAATAATAAATTCTTGACTCAACATCAAGGGCTTCCGAGACTGCTGTTCAGAGCGAAACACGCTTAGAAATTCAGCGATCTCGAACCTCAACATCAAGGGCTTCGGAGACATCTGTTCAGCATGAAACACGGTTACGAAGCGACCGTTCTCGAACCTTGACATCAAGGGCTTCCGAGACTTCTACTCAACGTCAAACACGCATGCGAAGTGACCGATCGCCGTCAACAAGATCGTAGTCGAAGATCACAGCATCGTCGAAGCCCTGCATCATATAGCTAATTGCATTCCACTACACATCAGAAATTGATTGCAGTGAAGATAAGTTAGTCGCCATTGGACCAATGAATAAAGTTTGCCAATACTGCAATGCTAAGAAATATAAAAATGAAGCACCTGGAATGTGCTGCGCAAATGGTAAAATTGCTTTACCCGTACTGCTATCACCACCAGAACCACTACTATCGTTAGTTTCAGGTAAGAACAAATAAATAAAGCCCCTAACGCTTCAAAAAAGGAAGAAGAGGAAAAAATAAAATGAGTATTATTCAAAATAATAATATTCCACTACATAGGAACAACAGCGGATTCCTAATATTTCTTAAGCAACATACGAAAATACAATTCGTGTTTTCAAATGACATCGTTTGGTGCGACTAAAGTGGTTCGAGACAACTTCATGCCAACATTTAGAGTTCAAGGCCAAATTTATCACCGAATGGGATCAATATTGCCAATTCCAGATGAAGATCCTAAGTTTTTACAAATTTATTTCATGGGACAAGCGGATGATAACGACCAAGTGCAACAGCGCGAGGGGGGTAGCGAGGCACACCGGGTTCAGCTAGTAAAATATATAATCAATTCAATTATATTATAAAATAATAATTGAAAGTTTTCTATATGACCTTGTTATTTATTATGTTGATTTTCTATGATTTAAAAAGAAATTCTAAACGTTTGATAGTTTATATCATTCTTGATTTTAAATACAAATTCTAGCTGTGTGCTAAAATGCGTTTGCATACGGCGATCACGGCTTGGGTCGAATACCGCCGGCATCACATAGGTTTCTGATGAAGCCAGAGTAGTAGGGCCGAAATTGCAATAAAATCCTTATAAAATCCTTGAATAGTGATGTTTTCCTTTTCATTTTGAAAATATTGTTGTTGTTGCTGTTGTTTCTTTGGAAAAAATTCTTTAGAGCAATTAATTGTTCTAACCTGACCTTAGGCTCAATAAACGATTTTAAACTATCGAACAACTAGAAATTGTATTTAAAATCAAGAATGATTTAAACTATCAAATATTTAGATGTATTTCAGCTTTCCAAAACCATTTTTAAATCGAAAATCGGTTGGAAAATTGTTGAGTTGCTGATTGTGTAATGTGTCAGGTACCAAAAAATCGGGTTTTTTAACGGTTAAATCAAATTTTGGCGTGTAAACAATTTCAAATATGATTTCGTATTGTTTTCGACCAGACCTATAACCTAGAATATGTCACTTAAAAAAGTGTGAAAGTACATTTCCACTGTAGCACTGTGTAATTAATTATCATAATAATCTAAATGCTATAAGAGAGACATTCAAAAATATTAATTCGGAAATATTGCGTTAAAATCGATAAAATTTGTAAAATAGTAAATCTTACGCACTTCTGAAATATCTGAAAAACCTGAGATGAAAAATGAACGTTCGCAGATCTGAAAACTCTAGAATTACAAAATCTTAAATATCCTATAACTTTGATGCTAGAGCACTTAGAGACTTCTAAAAACTTTTAAATGGAAGGTGTTGAATAGTACTACTAAAACTTATAATATAAACATCACTTTTTTTGCCTCACTCTTTCAGAAAGTGCAATATTCTCACGAATTTGAAAATTTTTTCCTAAAATCTTTTCAAAATATCGACCTGAGAAATAGAAATGTATCGACAAACTCCAGCGACAAAGCCATGGGTGCTGAAATTTAAATTTTCGAGAACCGCTCGAGGGAAAATTAAAATCATTTGGTGGCTGAAGTATACTTTAAAATCTCTCGAATTTGAAAGGTTTTTTCAGTACATTTATGTCATTCCTGTTGGCTTTACTGTTATCATCACTATTATCATCTACAACTGCCGATGTTAACGAAAGTATTGACAATTGTTAATGTATCACGTTTGATCCGATAAATAATGATACACTGGTTTTCACTATTGTAATTTAGACGATTCAACTTATAACACAGACTTGTTCACGTAAACGCAACTTCAGCATATGACTTGTTAAGTTTTTTATAACATATTACAGTGATTCAATGAAATAATTGCTGCAATGCTTTAATTTTTGTTAATATGTCAGACCTCTGGGGGGTTTGAACCCCAAAACCTCCTTGTTTACGGCTCTGTGGTACGTAATGGGTTCTGAAGCAGTAATTTTAAATTCTTTGCAAGAAATCGACCTTCGCAAAGTGTTTTCTTAATTTTATAAGGCAAATATTATATGGCACATTAAGTTTTTAAATAAGTTCTAAGCTAATCTGTGTATATTTATCTTAGGACAGCGTTTTTATAATTAATACAAAGTTTACAATATCAACAATTGCAATATGCCATTTTATTACACAAATCTATATTTAAAAGACTTTTTATGCGTATCACAAGTAATTAAAAAATCTTACAAAAAATACTGAAAATTCGGCAAACACAAAACTTTGCAGTTTCGTCCACATTCATAGAATTCTGCACTAATTTGGGTTTTTAGCTGTATGTCTGTATGTTTCTTATGCACTGAATTAAAATTAAAATTTATAGATAACAAAAACAAGTACAAAACTATCAATAGAGATAGCAATAAAAAAAAATTAAATCTTTGAAACAAGGAAAAGTAAACAGCTTATCACGCTTCCGTTTCCTCATCACCACCTTCCTGCAACTCTTCGGGGGAACGTAAATCAATGGCGAATTTTTGTCTCGTTGGCGTTATAGTATTTGCATCGTCTTCGCCGGATTCTTTGACACGTCGCGAATAGTCCTGAAAGGCAGCAGCCAGAGCGAAGGTCAACTTGCGTGCCATGGCACGACTGTCACACACAAAGGCGTGCACTTCAAACGGATGCGGGCTCTTTTCATCCTTGACGACAATCATGGCAAAGACACGCGTATAGACTAGATCCTGTACTCCATAGGATATTGTATCGATCGGATAGCTCCAGTTGTTGATGCTGGCTTTTGGAGCAATTATCTGGATACTGACACCGTCAGTTGACACTTTCAAATCGCAGTGTGGCAGCACTTTGTTGGGAGGCAAATTCTTGGCAACACCAACCATAATGTCCACTGGTCGACGTGTGTATTTTATGCCCCAGAGACCACGTGATACCTCTGAGCCGATGTACTTAACCTAGAGATAAAAATAGAAAGATTTTATTTGTTAATCCACATCATTAACTTAATTTTAGTAATAATTTAAATAATTATGTATAATCCAATAACTTCCGTTTCGGCCCTGTACTTGGCTAAAATTACCATGAAATTGTCGATATTGCTAACAGCCACCACAACACACGACTGTTAAACAAAACGCCTACGTTCGTTCCAGACAATCGTTAAACCATGGCATTATTTTTCATTTGCATCTTTCCACATGAGTTCTGCTATCGCAGTATCTACACCAGAACCTATAATGATATAGCTCCGTGTGTGTGTTTGTGTGTGCTGAGCAGAGGATGTGGGCAAAAAGCATAAAACGAATGAAAATAAAACTCTGTACTAAGCAAAGTCGAATAATATTTTACATTTCTTTGCGCACTTCCAACTTCTATTTGCATCCGCACACTGACCGGATGTAACGGAGTTTCCACGAATAAATAAATGACAAACGTACAGGCAGACGGCTTTAGTCTAAAGCACAGAGAGGCAGCCAGATAGGCTGCTTTAAGCAACCGAATTGCCAGCAAAGTGACAGACATGCAATTGCCATGTTTTACCTTCCTGTGCCGGTTGCTGAGCTTCATCGCTGGAGCTACAGTAAAAAACATGCACACGCTGATTATCATCATTGAATATTCATTTGAACAACAAAGTTTTGACAAGCCACGCGTGACGCGTACGTAGATATAAAACTGATTTCAATTTTGTTTTTTTTTTCTTTTTATATCATTTAAGGGGAAAAAGAATTAAAAATTTGTCAACAATAAGATACAAAATTTTATTATCAATTATTAGGATACTAATAATATTCTTTACTGCGAGACAGGAAACTAAACATTGCCATTAAAGAGATCAAGCCTACTGAGTACAGCCCCACTTAAACCAAATTTGTACACATGCGAAGAAATGTGTGGGCATTTTGACCATCCTTAAAACAGATGCTAGAATTTTTTTAATATTTTCCCAAAAAGTCTTAAAAGTAAGAGTCTTGAATAGCACAGTGCAACACGAAAAGTAGCCATATACGGACACAACTACGTGAAAAAAGACCCCTGTCTCCCAGTTTTGCCCAAAGTCCTCCAGGTTTTTCTTTATGGGCCCCCAAAGATGTGGGGCCTCGGTGTCCTTTTTGCAAAAAAATTATCCTTTTCTCAAGCTCATATCTTGCAAACCGTTCGGAATTTTGATTTACTCTCTGAGGCAAAGTTGTAGCTCTTGTCAATGAGAACAAAAATTGTGAACATATAAAATAAAAAAACTTCATCTTCAAGGTCAAAATCGCAAAAAACTTAAAAAATTAAGCGAAAAATGGCCCAAAAAGCGTTTTTTTATTTTCCGCTTTTACGAACAAATTTACTTTATGAAAAATGCGCCAATTTTCTTTGCCCTGGTAGTGCTTACAGCGCTGATTAAAACTCCAAATTTTTTTTAAGGAGGCCGATCCAACTTCTTGAAATATAGGCCTTTATAGCTTAAGTATATAATCGCTCATATCTCACCCATTTCTTATCCGATCTGGTTGAGATGGGTATCGTTGAGAAGAACTTTGAAAACGCTTTAAATCTGTATATAAATACGTTAATTTTTATTAACTCATTGGGGCACATTAAAACAAAAACAAATTTTTAACCTCACTTTTTTCAAGAAACAGCCCTAGTAAAAAAAAACAATTGAAGTGTAAGAAAATAGACGATTTCTTAAAAAAAAAGTTGATTTCAAAACTTTGAACGTAAATAATTGTCAGTCAGGAGGCCGAGTGTGTGAGTGCACTGTACCTTCACTGATAGTAAGTGCATTCTAATAAAAATTCTCAAGCTTGTGAGTGAGTTCCCGTGCCCAAACTGTCAAACAACTACCTGGAAGCACACATCTGCATTGAATTCACATAAAAACAACCCAAAATATAAAAAAAATACCTGGAAACACATTTTTGCTCTTGTCATAAAAATGAAATTGTGAACATATAAAATCAAAAAACTTCTATCAAAAAACTACCTGGAAGCAAACATCTGCATTGAATTCACGTTGTAGCCCTTGTCATGTTTAATGTCTTGTATGTTTAATTAACGCTCAAAAATGAAATATGCCTGGCCAGAACCATGTGTTTGTCCAAGGGTTAACGCCGTTTACGTAGCGCTTATGTATCACGCGATCACGCACCGACCGCAGCAGTACAGGCAATGAAGTAAGCTTAGCACACGCAACAAGGGACGCAGCACACAATATAAAAGCGACACGACGCTCACATCGAGGCATTACACAGCGCGACGTCAACGAGAGTCAGCGGTGAAAGTTATAAAGTGAAAGTAAAAAAAGTGAAAGTGCTACAGCATAATTCGCACACAACATTGAAAACTGACAATTTCAATATGCAGTGTGGAAATAAATTGGCACATCTTAATGTCAATGCTGCATTTTCTTCATTTTCATTTTGACGATTTTATCAAACAACTCCCTACCGAATCCGATGAGCAAGGAGAACGGTTTCACCAAACCACAATGCCCATGGAAAAACGGTACAAAGGCAAAAAATTCGATTTCGAAAAAATTTGCTTGCATAGGTAATATCAATTTTATTAATGCCTTGTTTTGCATTCCTTTTTTGATTTCTTTTCTAATTCATTTCAGGTATGTTGGTGGAGTCACAAGATCACCCTGTATGATGTTAATGAAGTATCTGAAGAAGAAATAGCTGATGATGAAGGGCAGTCTGGAAGTAACGTGCCTGTGGACACCATAAGTTCTGAATCAGAGTCAGATTCCGACGACGATTTGGATCCACAAATTAAGAGAGTGCGATTTGCAAGTCCAGGGCCATCAACATTATAAACATAATATATATATTTTTTATAGTTTTTGTAATAGATAGCATAGTATTGTAGTGCCATCCCTGCTGAGACTACTAATCCCTACAACACTGAATCATTATTACTAAATATCTATGCTACTACTCTTTGTTACAACCCTAACTCTAAATGTCAACCCATCAACCCACACCTAAGAACAAAGATTAATAAAATCAGTAATAGTATAACAATGAAACCTACAACATGCCTTTTCACTTACGGGTGAAGGCTTTATAGTATCTCAATGTTGAAGTAAAGAAAAAACAAATGAAATTAAAAAATTTTCGGGAAATTTTTCATTTTTGCGGCTCACTAAGCTCTACCTAAACGGTGTTAAGAATCATTCCTAGGAAGTTTATATGTTCTAAAAAGTTGTTTATTAAGATCTTAGGTTTATTTTTGTAGTTGATTATTTCCTTAAATTTTGAACGGTTTGCTACCTATGGACCTGAACAGGGGAAATAAGCTAAAAAAATTGAATTTTTTAAAGTTTTTTGCAATTTTGACCTTGAAGATTAAGTTTTTTATTTTTTATGTTCACAATTTTTGTTCTTTATGAGAAGAGCTACAACTTTGCCTCAGAGAGTAAATCAAAATTCCGAACGGTTTGCAAGATATGAGCTTGAGTAAATGATCATTTTTTTGCAAAAATGACACCGAGGCCCCACATCTTTGGGGGCCCATAAAAAAACCTGGAGGACTTCAGGCAAAACTGGGAGACATGGGTCTTTTTTTTGTTCTTTTATCACGTAGTGATGTCCGTATATGGTTATTTTGCCATGACTTAAAAAATTACACACTGTGCAGCTTATATTATATAAAAGTTCAAAATTACTTTTAACCCTTTGATGCTACGCCCCACAAATTTTTTCGTCCCAGGCGTTTCGACTGTAATAATTGCAGGTCCGAGAATTTTTTCTTTAAGGGGGGCGGGGTGATCTCTTGAGGCGATAAGTGAAGATAAATTATTTAGTTCTGTTTTAGAAGTGACACAGTAAATATAAAAAAAGCCTTGGGGTTACTCCAATTTTTTGTAACACAAGATTCAGGTAGTTTGTAAAATGATAAAGTTGGTCGGCCTTTGGAGTCCAGTGAAAAGTGCGCTAGACTACCAACTCAGAGGTCACTGGTTCGAATTCGGGTTCGGGCATTGTTTTTTTGTTTTGTTTGTTCTTTACTATATTTGAGAATAATTGAAACAAAAAATGTACAGCTAAATTGTGGAAAATGTGGAAATAAAGGACAGAAACAACTGAGGGCTGAAAATGCTTGCCAAGGTTAGGGCCTAACACTCGCCTCGGTTATAAGCAATTCAAACTGTCCTTCACGTTTGTTCCGCCTAATTGATAATTCACATATGGTTCCAATCAATTCTTGCTCTAATAATCAATCCCTTTCCTTTCAGGTCAAAAATCAAACAATGTTTGTATAAGGCGCATTCCTTGGTTCTTTCATCTTTTTAAAATAAAAAGTATAACATTGAGGGGACTGCCGACTGAAGTGAAAACATATATACAAAACACATTCCTGGGCTGACATTGTCCTGCCACGAAACTCCTTACTGCTATATACGAATTTTCAAACTAATCGGAAATTTTTTTTTGCAGTTTCACCCTCTTTCCGTTTAATTATTTCTTTCAAAATACTTTATATTTAAATAGTGTTTATATTTTATAATTATACCAAACTATATTATTACATTTAAATATAAAACTTAAATACAGGAAGCATTACGTATTAGTAAATATCTTCACCCCAGCGCCAGCTAAGAAGGTTTAACACAAAAAACGGCAGAGTTCTCTTTGAGATCAGAAAACACCCGCATGCCAGCAGGAAAGCCTCTAATACAACTTTGGGTTGCATATGGCTCCTGAATTAGAACAACTAACACCATTTTATAACAATAACTGTCTAAGGTCACTCATGACTGCATATGGTCCCTGACAATTGAATTGTATAATTTTTATGCTCATTAATGTCTAGAATTCTGACGCTCAACTATGCTTCTATTAATTGTACAATCCATCGACAACAATAAATGCGTCGATGGCAATCCCCTGAAAGAGCAATTTCGGCAATGTAATGCATTTTTGCATTTGACCTCACCATGTTACTCCAAGAGTGGGACCAACCTCCTTAAGCATAGCGTCAGCAACCTTCTCTGATTTTGCACCAGCTGTCTTGCTGCGAACAATCAAGGACTTTGTCTCAACCAGCTTTGCCTGCTTAGCAGCTGACAAGGACGAAGAGAGGAAGAGCGGTCGCCAATGCGCTACTCTAAATGCCTACAACAGGAGACGAACTATCTTTCATTGCCTGAAACAGCTCCAGACGTTAATACAGACGCTCATTTCTGATAATGACATGTAAGATCATTTCTTCATAGTGGCTAGCAACCACAGTAAACGCCTGGCAATGCTCACCTCTCATTCTACATTCCGGTGCTTCTTTATATAAGTCACCCGCAACTAATTTTATTTTTCTGACATTATCCATGCCAGAAACCACAGCTTTCTTACATTTCTTGTTCACAGCCTTTTCTGCCGATTCTGGAAGCATTGACGAAAATTTCACATCGTCTTTTGCTTTTGGGATCTTGCCCACCATTGAACCAGCAGAGTTAGACCGAGCCTTTAGGTCCCTAAAATCTAGCTTTAATCCTAGCTTTAGGGCCTTTAAATCGACGTTCTATCTCTATAAGTTTCTTACCACCACTAAGCTGCCTTTTACGGGCAGCCTTTGCTGGAAACTACCAGAACTAACACCCATACCAACAGCTCTTACTTTTGGGCCCGTAGGAATGCCGAACTCTCCCACACCTGGATGAAACCAGGGTCCATATTTACCATCAACTAACACTAAGTGAGGCCCTTTTACACCCATACCAATACCAATTAAAGGTTTTCCTGAAGCAGGAACAGCCTTGCCTGGATAATTTCCGGGGTCGCCTTTAAGCGGCATATTGTACTCACCCTGCACAAAGTTAGAGGCAAGCACCAAAAATCACTACAGTCAGAATCCTATACAATTCAGAAACGTAAGTGCATCAATTATACCGTGACACCCTTCAAAAAGTGAAAAGTCCAACAGCTTGAGAATCACTATAACCAACAGTTCAAAAGTCACTGGAGTAATAGTTTGAAAGTTACTGAAGTAACTGTCTTACAAGCACTGCAATAAATCACAACCGAAAAAGTTTGAGAAGCACTGGAGTAATTACACAATCTACATTGTGGAAGCACTGTAATAATCATTGTCAAGCTTATTGACAAAAGCTACTCGCTGTCTGTATTGATGACGAATGCTACTCGCTGTCTTGATGACGAAAACTACTAGCTGCAATGATGAATCAAATCAAATATTTACCCTCCACCAAAAATCGCTCAACGCGTCTATAGAAGTTTTCACTTAAAACAAAAAAAGAAAGGTTTAATGGATTTTGTGATTCATAAATAATATATTTAAAGAAAAGCGTCACTAAAAATACTGCAACTTGTGAACTAAGCGTCAGATTACTTTGACCATTTTAACATGCATCGTTTGAGAATTGGCGCCTAATCAAAAATAATAATTTTTTTAAATTTTTCATTAAAATCATAATTTTGTTTTTCATCAAATCATAATAATCTGTAATCATAATTTTGACACGTAACTTTTGAAGATTAATAATACTTTCTAAAAATCATATGCGCCATATACATATCTGTCATCATACGAACTTATTGAGTAATGTGTTAAGCTTCTTGAAAATAGACTGGATTCACCGTTTGCAATTTTGTCATGCACTTCTATATCTTAAATCTATTTTTCTTACGCTTTATTCGTACCTTCTTTTTCAATTATTAACAATTAAAAATTTCAGAAAAACAACAAACATGAAAATATGAATTGGGAGAAAAACTGAGAAACTCACACTTTAAATCTCATCGCCTCTGTGGTGCATTGCGCTAATGCGCGCTTGCACGGCGTATCACAAAGATTTCTGATGAAGCCTTTAGCAGCGCCGAAATTGCAATAAAATCAGCTAGTGACTTTTCCTTTTCATATTGAAAACATTATTGTTGTTGTTGTTGTTCCTTTGGAAAGATTCGTTAGAACAATTAATTGTTCTGACCTTGACCTAAAGCTCAATAAACGATTTTAAACAATCAAACAACTATAATTTGTATTTAAAATCAAGTATGATTTAAACTATCAAACATTTAGAATTTGTATTTAAATCATATAAAATCAACATAATAAATAACAAGGTCATTTAGAAAAAACTTTAATTTCAGAAAAATTTATTAATAATATATTAGAAAAACTTTTACAACTGAAAGTCTTATTGTAAAAGATGATATTCCACATAAAAAATTTTGATATAATCAGCTTTCAAATTTTTTAAAAACCAATTTTTGTATAAAAAAATGGATTTGGACAATTAAACCTTTACACATGGATCCGATATTTAAAAAGAAACAACCGAAATCTTTTCAGTAGGTGCTGATAATTTATTTAGTTATGTATCAATCCACGTTATTGCAATAAACTTAACAATTGTAAAAAATTCAAATAATATATTACGATTGTTAACGATTATGGATTTGTTTCATCTAAAACATATATAATTTTACTGAGTATTTTGACCCTTAAACTTCTTTACAAGTAAAAAAAAGTTAAGGAACATTTCGTTCTTTTTTCAGGTAATTTAATACAACTTAATAAAAATAGGCCTTTTAAAAAGGGCATAAGAAGAGGCAAACTAAGAAAAAATTAAAAAAGCTTATAGAAACGCTTATTGGTTTATACTAACTTTAAAAGTGATAGGCAAATCCTCGACATTGACCTGTGCATCCAGATCGCTTAAACTGGAAGACATTTTGTGTTTATTCCTTATCTTTGTTTTATCAGTGCTCAAGTTCTTGTCTTATTTAATCCTTCATTGCAATAGTTTCTGTTTGAAAGTTTGATGATTATCACTGCAAGAAAAATTTAAGAAAAATTTATATGTTATAAAAATTTTTATAAAATAAAAAAATGCAAACTAATGTGTCAAGTATTATTACAGAAAAAAATATTAAAAAAAAATAGAATTAATAACAAATATGTCCCAACAACAAGCATACTTTACGTTGTGACAGCAACAGTGACTACATTTAAACTGAATTATATTGAAATTCATGTGCTTGGAAAGAGCAAACTATCATAACCAACTCCAATTACAGGTGAACAACAAAATTCATTGTTCCGCTTATTTTTGTTCAGCAACTAATTTTCATGACTAATATTCATAGATAAGCATTGAATACGTTTTTCTTTTTTTAATAATAATGTTAAATGCTTGCGCTTGAGTCTAAAATCGTGTCAACTAATTTTGACTTGGCCGAAGTTCAAAGACTTACTTCGATGACGTCACTTTTTATTAGGCATAGTTTTTGTCCAAATTTTTTAAATTTATTAAATATAAATTCAATACCTTATTTTTGTGTTTATTTCTTAATTTATAAAGGTTTACTTTAATGATAACGTTACTTTATATAAAAGAGGTAGGTGTAGTTTTAATTTTATTTTGCCAAATTCCAAAAGAAAAATTCATAGTAATGGTTGAATTATACCGATTTGCAAAATTTGAAGGTACTGTTTTATGTGGAATTTAAAGATGTTATTCATAGTGGCAGCAACATGAAGACCATTGTGATTACATGCAAAATCATTTTTGAATCAAGTAAAAAACACGCATGCACGGCGTGCATGTGTTGGCATTAATTTTGCAGATTAGAATCATTATGAAATCGAGTAAAATCATAATTGCATCATGTAAAAAAAAATGTTCGCGCTGAAGAAGATCCGTTGTTTCTGGCGAATTTTCTGCACATTAGAAGTTTTATCTCGAGGAATAGCGTCGCTGAAAAAATAAAATTTTACTAGTTTGTAATAGATGAAAAAGTGAATACAAGTGAATGATAGCGGAAGTAGATGCATGTTACTATATCATTAGATGCACGTTACTATATCAAAATATTATCAAAATATTACATTACTTTTAGAAGCTTCAATTGACTAGAAAAGTTTAAGGTTCTTAAGGTTTAAGAAAGATGTACAGTAAGGCGTAACGAATTAAAAAAATTTTTGCTGGTATGAAAACGACATGTTTTTGTACCTTTAAACCGTTCTCTATATAATTGTAAAGTCCTTTTTTATATTTAGCAAGAATCGAATTGAAATTTATGTCATATTCGCTTGATGTGTCGTTTGTTCGTGTCTTTATTCCCTCTCTTTTTCACCCGTTCGCCACAAAATACTGAATGTATGTTTTACATACATATTAATTAAAAACAACAATAACAACAAAAGCAGCACAACAACGAACGACGTGATTACGAACCAAACAAGCAAACACAGCAACAACAAGAACCTTAAAAACAGCATAAGCAGCTACTGCAGCTAAGCAGCTTGTGCATTTCTCATACGAATATATGAATTTTTCATCTTCTTAGATTTTCCTATTTTATTAGATATTCGTTTTATTCCTACTAAAACTGATATTTTGGCATTTTTCTTTTCTTTGTACGATGAATATTAAAGGCTGTAGGTATACCCCAAAGTGTCAAATACCACTTTGAAAAAATTCGTGAAAATGACCGCCATACAAACCGCGCTGTAAGACGTAATTCTACGTCAAAAACTCGACTGATATATCATATCATAAAATGGAAATAAATTTTTTTAAAACTTTCGTTTTTTTCCTTTTACTTTAAATTAAGGACTCTAAATTCACATTTTCGGGCTTATACTCGAAAACCACTAGTTCTAAAAAGGTGATCCAATAAGAACTTTAGATCACCAACTTTGTTTTCTATATAAAATACATAAAAATCAATGTATTGATGCAAATCATTATTTCGAATGATAGTTCGGTTCCTACAACTCAATGTTTACAAATGATTTTGTTCAAATTATGCCCACGACTAGCTCTTAAATGGTCCATTCTGTGGGTCTAATTTTCAAATTTCGACAAAATTCGAGATCGGCTACGAATCGATTGTTCCCGGCTTTCACAAAAATACTCTCTGCTACTGCAGCAATATTCTAAAAATGGTTGAATGATATACAGCTGTGGTCAAAATAATAGCAGTACTCTTATATTGAGACATGTTTGTATAAATAATACTTTTCTACTAATTTCGGATCCGGTAAACCCTTTATCGTTCCTACGTGTACTTTCAAAGCTGCTACGAAATCTGTACTTAGTTTCCTTCTATATTGTAAAAATTTTCAGATACAGGGTGTTTTACGTTTTTGACACGTGTTTAGTATTATTGATCTAGAATCTTAACTAATCACCATAAAATAAAAAAAAAAAATTTTGTATTTTAAAAAAAATTTCAGCTTCTCAATCAATATATCAACCACTATCGTGTCATGTGCGGTAGCGGAGCAAAAATGTTGAGATTATCCAACGAAATATCAGCAAATTTTGTATCTTTTATTTCAGCGGAGCTGTAATGGTCCAAATTTAAAATGTCTGTTTTTCATGTAAAAATACACTTAATCACAGGTTTTTTCTAAACTCTAACTTTGGATGCTAACAGCTCCGCTAAAATAAAAGATATAAAATTTGTTGATATTTTGTTGAATAATCTGAAAATTTTAGCTCCGCTACAGCACATGATACGAAAGTGGTTGATATATTGATGGAAAAGTTGATATTTTTTCTAAAATAGAAAATATTATTTTGTATTAAAATTATTAGTAATTTAGATTCTAGATCAATAATACTAAAAACTTGCCAAAAGCGTAAAATACCCTGTATCTTGAACATTTTACAATACAGAAGAAAACTGAGCACAGATTTGGAACCAGTGTTGAAAATACACATAGGAATTATAATGGGCTTACAGGATCCGAAATTTGCAGACTACACCCAAAAAAAAGCTTCGTACTATGTACAAAACAATTATTATATTCTACAAAGCTGTTTGTTCTTTTCAGCCTACGAACGGCTTTGTGAATAATACAAATGACCGTTTGTACAAAGAAATATTTGTATATTTTACAAACGCATTCGTTTCATCTACAAAGATACGAACAAATATACGTACACTGCTGCCACCGCTTTGCATATTATCAAACAATGTTCGTTCAGTTCACAAATTTATACATTATAGATTTTTACAAACTAGCGTTTGTAGAATGTACAAAGTTACGAATTCAAAAATTTTTTTCATGCGGCCAACACTACAAACGTTTGTACTATGTACAAAACATTTGTACATTCTACGAATAAGCTCTGTTTGTATTTCTACAATGATTTTATTCGTAATTTTATCCTAAATATTTTTTGGGTGTAGTATTATTTATCCAGACATGTCTGAATATATAAGCACTGCTATTATTTTGACCGCAACTGTACATATGTCCAATAGTGTAAAATTTTTTCGGAATTTGGTGATGGCTTGGACGCTTATAACTACTAAAATGATGTTGAAGAACTCTATAACATTCTCTAACTGATGACTGATTTTAGTAGTAAGTTTCCACAATTAATAAACGTTGTTCAGGAGTAAGTCTATGATTGAGTCGTATTGAATACTGAACACAAAATTCACGTTGACAAGTCATTTGACACATTACAGCTGTCAAAACAGCCCAGTTAAAAAAAGTGACCTCGTATTGGATCATCCTTTATAATAAAAATTCACCAAATTTTGTGTTTTTCTGCAGTGCTTTTTGTGAAAAAAAAGGTGTATTGCAACATCGAAAAGCACTAGATCTAGTGCTAAAGCATTGGATCACTACTACTTTTTAGTTAGCATTTTTCAATTCATTATAAAATAATGTAAAAAAAAACATAACATAAAAACTTTCTTGCGTTTGATAATTTCTCTTTCTCATTTGTCTTTACAGTGTAAACAAGCACATTTTACTTTATTTTTATTTTGACGTTTACTTTAGATATGCAGTTAATTTTTATTTTCAAAATTGTGATTGTTTCGAAATTTACCTAAATAACCTATTTTAACCATTTATTTCATGAGAACTATTTGAAAAATCATTGTTAGATCTATTTTTTTTACAAATAGAATATTAGCTGCTTTAATTTGTATATCAAAATTAGGCGGCAAGTGTTGAGTAACTGAAAGCAGTAGAATTTAACAGAGGTTCACTTGATTTACATGTCAGTGTAGTTTAAATTTATTTCCACCACTTTAACATCTAAATTTCACAATTGATTGCTCTTAAAATATTAAAGTTTTCATTAAAAATATTTCACATTTTTGTTAATAAAATTAGTAGAAATTAAAATCTAGTTTATATACATATTTTTCGTTACAATTCCTTTTTCAAAAAAATAATCATAAACAAATATTCTCTCACGTTTTAAGTACTTTCTTTTAAACATAAAAACCATTTATTTTTGCTTTTAACTTGATTTATTTTTTATTGTTATTATGACAAGACCGACTTTTATGTTTTTTCACACTAACTATTTTTTTTTATGTCTTGCAGACAACTGCGCGAAACGACGTTTGTTGTTGGAATGTTTGAAAATAAAACCAGAGCGTAGCTTGTCCAGAGCCCGAACAGACTGGGTGCATCAGCTGATGGCAACGCACACTTGGCTATGCTCTTGCTCATTCTCTCTATCCCAGTCTCGACCAAGTTAGATCGTCGTCACACTACTACAACAACAGTTACACGACCCATTATACATTTGCTGTTCTTGTTGTTGTTGTTGTTGCTGTTGTTGTTGTTGTTGCGAGTATTTTTGTTTACCTTGTTGTTGCTTTAACTAGCGATTCATGCGATCGCTACCGCGTGAACAACCTAACAAAAAGTTGGAAACAGCACTGCGTTTGTATTTATTTAAATGTTGCTATTGTTACCATTGTTGTTATTGGGAACAATAAAAATAACCATAATATACACAAACCATAAAACTACACAGCGCCAAACAGTGCAACATAAATTCAATAATATCAACTCATAGAGCTATTCTTTATTAAGTTTTCTTATCAATATATAATCCCTTGAAGGTTTTTCAACCCCTTAGATCTTTGTTTTTAAAAACCTTTACTATTATTAAAGCAATAAAAAGATAAAAATATATAGATTTGATTTTTGACCTGTTGATTTTTTCTTATAAAATAAGCCAAAACAAAAGTGTTGTTGGTTTTCTTCAGCACAAAATCAAAAATCCAACTGATTTTAATGTAAAATATCTCCTTAAATTTATTTTTATCATTTTGGTGCATTTTTTTTCATAGAACCAACCGATTTGATTTAAAAAAGCGTTGCAAAATAAAAATGAAAATTTCTTTCTTACATGTCCAATATACTGGGCAAATCCAATGAAAGGGTTCAAAATAATAACAAAAGATTAAGGACGTCATCAGATTCTTTTATGGCCTTGACATCTCCAGGTTCTTTAGTCACAAAGTCAAATTTAAAGCAAGCTTTCGAAAACAAAATTCAAGAACATAAAACAAATAATATTTTTCGTTAGACGGATCAGTTTTCAGTTTTTATTTGTTAAATAAAGTATAAAAGTTATTTTAAAAAAATAGTGTAATTGATTACTTTTTGATAGTAAAATATTCAGTGCTTTTCATCAAAAATTAATTTATAAAATATAAACATGAAATGTTTTTAAAATTTTGATTGTTTATCATAAAAAAGTTCAAACTTCTGGCAAACCAATAACATATATTTTTAAATTGTTAATATCCTATAAATTGTGATAAATCCAACAAAAAGGCTTTTTATTTAGATTTAGATGCAATTGAAAATATATTTTTAGGTTAAAAAGTTATTAAAAATATATCAGAAAACTTTTAAAAACAATGAGAAATAAAAATAAATTTTCTTTTTAAAAAGCAATATATTTTTTTTCTCAATAAAAAATAAAAAAAAATAATTATGAAAGTTTCTCTTAAAAACTTAAGAGAACTTCTAATTAAAAAGTTATGAGAAATAACAACCATAAATTATCTAATTACAAATAAAAATTTTATTGTTGAAGCACAACTTTTAAAACGTTTCTTATTAAAAACAATATGATTTCTTCTTGAAATTAAAAGGCTTGCCGAATACAAAGATGCACAAAATTTAAGTAAGCTTTGCTCTATGATTTTATTAAAAGCATGGGTTGATCTTGATTGATTTTTATTGCAAATATATTTTCTGGTAAGTAAAATTATTAAACAATATATAAAACTTTTAGAAATAATAAGTTTTTCTCAAAAATTTTCTTACAAAAACAATAAATTTTCTTAATAAAAATAACAATAAAACTTTAATTTTAAAAGGTTTATTGTTAAAAAATTCATATAAAAATTCTTTCTCATAACAAAAAACATACGAAAAATTTTAAACAAACAAGTTTTCTTATTACAAACAGTTATAAAAATATAAAATTAATAAGTTTTCTTCTACTTTTTTCTTAAAACAAAAAGATTTCTTTTTAAATTATCTATTTTCCCTAATAAAATAAAGGATAAAAATTATAACAAAATTTTCTCTATACTTTTAGTAAGATTTCTCTTTGAATAAAAACCCTAGAAAAATCTTATTGTTTTGGCTCTGTGTAAGAAGTAAAAGAAACAATGAACACGTTTAGATAAGCAACAGTAGCAACAAATTTAAAAATCATAATAAAAACAATGACAACAAAAACCACCACAAGGAACAAAGCAATGACCGAGCCGAAAGATAATGACGCATAACGCGTCACACATCCAAGCATTAAAATTTGGTAGATATTCAACATAAAAATATTTTTTGGAATTTTTAATTTATCTGCTTGAAGAGAACAAAAAAGATAGAAAAACGTAAAAAATTACATGTATCTAAAAATCGAAAAGCGTAAAAAAGCAAAAGATCCAAACCGCGTAGTAGTTCCGAAACACACGAAATGAAATACAAAGTACAAATAGTTATGAACACCAGAGTTGATATTAGTTTAATTAAAATGGTCCGAAACTTATAAAAAATGGGGCATTTACATCAAAAGGCCTTAACAAAATTTTTATCACAACATCTGGAAATGCACGGAAAAATAAAACCTTTATACGCAGCAAAAACACAAACAACAACAACATGCATACGCGACTGAGCTCATATTACAAACAACATGCAAAATGCATTATGACCCACCCCAAGTAACATTGTTGGAGCAACTAGGTGCGAGTGAGTCCTAAAAGTGTTCTATAGGTGTATAATATGCGGTTAAAGCTTTACCGCAGCTTTGTTTGCTGCTAGTTGCTTTTAATTTTAAAGAAAATGCTCTAAATATGATTTTTTTACCATTTTGAGCTTTAATACTTTATACAGCTCTGTAAAGGATTTTATCAAATCTGCAAAAGAGCAGAACTCTAAAATTTACTACTTGCTCTGTAAAGGATCTTTTAAAGTAATAAAAATTACTATACAGCTGTTTTAAAACTCGTAGATTGAGTATAATATTTGCTTTAATGTGAATTTTTGTATTGCATTTTTAAAGCGAATAGATGCAAAATACTGTAAATTAATGCAATAAATTTTTTGGGAATAACAAGAGATTAAAAACTCTGATAAAGAGCTTCTTTTAAAAAAATGGCGATCTTATAAAAAATAGAAAATCTTCGGAGTTGAAGCAAGCTAAATATTAGTGTTTACAATAATATTTAAAACAATATAAAAACAATATTGATGATTTCTATGATACATATATTTAAGAATAAAGTACTTAAATCATTTTTAGTTGATTTTAAAGAATGTTAAAAATTTTCCAACTATTTTTAAATAATTAACACTTCTTAATTTTGATTATTTGTTAAGCCCGTTGTAGTTTTTCGAAGTACTACATTCACGTTTCCGATAAATTCAAAAGCGCACCGGAATTCGCAGCATATAACGAATACACGAACATGAGTCTGATATAATAATCACTTTATTATTTCTTTAATTTATTTGTCATTCTTATCATCACAAACACTTGTCAAATTTTATATATTTATTGAGTTTATTTTTAACACATACATACTTAAGCGAATAATAAAAAAGAGCTTTGCAAGAGCTCTTATTTGGGTTTGACAGGGACTCTTTTAAAAGTTTACAGCTACTTCTACACTCCATATAAAGCAAAAATAGTGCTTTTAAACTCAAAAAAGTAGCCTTATATATTCTCTGCAAGAGCTTTAGTAGCGCGACTAAAGCTATAGTTGAAGCTTGCTGCTATATAAGATAGCACTATAAGCTCTGCAAGAATGAATATATGGCTAAA
The DNA here is from genome assembly GCA_963920525.1 of Dichetophora obliterata. Lineage (NCBI taxonomy): Eukaryota > Metazoa > Arthropoda > Insecta > Diptera > Sciomyzidae > Dichetophora > Dichetophora obliterata. The sequence continues at coordinate 171,364,530 of OY986438.1, forward strand.
ATTGTTGCTTGGGACGCCTCGATTAAGAAAAGCAATATAAATTATTTGTGTTAAAACAAATTTTTTTTCAGAAATGAGACCAAGTTAGATCGATTTTTCACCTCCGTAAGCTCTTTTATTGAAAATTTCATCAACATCACTTGGGATATAAATTCTGATGTCCTTATTAGGGATGCCAGAAGTTTTTCCAATCTCGGGTTTTTTTTAAATTGAACTTTGGGTGTGAACACTCCACATAGGGGTATTTCACCGATTAGGGCTGCCAGAAGTCCATTTTATAAAACACAGATTTGTTAGAAAAAAAAATAGTTTTTGCAATGTTGAATACTGCTGAATATGGGTCATTCTTTTACAAACCGAACACCATTCTGACCGCCACATTTTTGATTTGCATGGAATTTTTTTTACATGTTTTATATCGAAAAAAGGGACCCATTTTTGATTTGCATGACATTTTTTTTACCGGGTTCTATATCGAAAAAAAAGAGACACGTGTTCGAGGATTTCTTTTTTTTAAATAGAGGGCGTTAAAAGTTTGATATTTTCGTGATTTTCATCAAAAATTCATAATTTTGTTTCTGTTTAAACTAGAGACAGCTTTTTTGTTGCGAAATAAAAACACTAAAGGCCCAGTTATAATAGACGTAACGTAATGTAGTGAAATGTCACTGCAGCAGTGTGTTCTGTCACTTACTGTTTCAATCAATACTTTTATTATACAAGTGATTATAATAGAAGTAACGTTATGTAACGGGACGTAAAGATTCGTTGGATTTCGATTTCTACGTTACTTTACATTACGTCTGTTCAAAGAACAACTAAACATTGAGGTTAGATGCCATTATTTTGCTATTTTATATTGTTTAACTACGCTTTTTGTTGAGTTTTCGTTATTAATGTGATAGTTTTATGTATCCACAGCTATGGATGACGAAGATTTAATTTTATTTGTACAGGAACGAGCAATTATTTACGACAAACAACTGTCTGGCTACTGCCTATTATAATTGCTACAACGTTTTCTTACATTACGTCCCGTCACGATGACAGTTGACAACATTACGTTACTTTACATTACGTCTATTATAACTGGGCCTTAAAATTGCGAAAAGTTACTGCAAATCAAATACATACAATGAAAATACCGGTAGATAATGAGTTATTTTAAAAAATCTGCGATTCCTGCCGCTAAAAAGCTATAATGATTAAAGACTCTTTAAAATACCATTGAATGATTCCAGTCTCATTTCAAGAGTTGCCAGCAAAGCAATTCTCTTTGTATGAAAAAAAATATAAAAACTTGATAAGATACTAATGAATTGAAATCGTAATATATCACTTTATTTGCAGAAATAATGTAATTATTTATTAAAGTTTTGCCCAATTTTCTATAAAGCCTCATTTATTAATAAATAATATTGTTCAATTAAAAATATAAAACATACTACATATATATATATACTATCGGTCATTTAATACAGAGAACAACGATATGAGTCGAGAATATGAGGTGTACTTTGCAACTGGCGCACCGACGTCAGGTACCGCGCGAGTTTATTTAATATTTTTGAAATAGTAATAATCATTTCTCCATCGATAAAAAAAATTGTTTTTTATGTAAAATTTTACGTAGAATACGATGGTTATATTTAAAACACGGTAAGTGGTGGGTAAGATTGGTTAAAATTTATTTAAAAATTTAAATTGCGTATAACTATATTAAATTTTTCATATATTTTTTGAAACTATTTTTTTCTTAAAATTCACTTTTTTATCTTCAAAATAAAATAAACCGAACTGAAGTTATGAATTTTTGAAAATTAGTCTCCAAGGCAAAAATCACGAAAATCTCAAACTTTTAATGCCCTATATTTTCAAAAAAAAAAAATCCTCGAACACGTGTCTCTTTTTTTCGATATAGAACCCGGTAAAAAAATGTCATGCTAATCAAAAATGGATCGGTAATTTTTTGTTCAAATCTGTATGGTTTGTAAAAGAATGACCCATATGTCTCAATGTTCGTGCAGGGTTAAAATCAAATAACAGACTTGAAAGGAAACTACTTACCGAATAGAATAATTTTGGCATTCTAAATCGGTGAAATAACCCATTGTGCGCTGCTGAACGAATTTTTTGCAATATTGAATAGTGTAAAATATGTCCCAATGTTCGTACAGTGTTAAAATCAAATAACTGACTTGAATAGAAACTACTTACCGAATAAAATAATTTTGGCAGTCTAAATCGGTCAAATACCCCAATGTGAGTGGCTGAACGAATTTTCTCCGAAACAAGATGTAGTTAGATTGATTTTTCGAGAAAAATTTCATCGAAATCGCTTGGGCCGTATTCGAGAACTCATTTATAGAGATGGGAAAAGAGTAAATACCCAATTTGGAAATTCCCGGTATATTGGGCAAACATGGGTAAATACTCGGGTATTTACCAAAAAGGTGGATATAAGTTATAAAAAATTTGATAAAAATACATCGTGCACCAAAAATTAATACATTTTATAGTAAAATTTATTACTGAAAATAAAATAGCTCACAGAACAGTTGAAAAATAACAACATAAGACATAACATTACAGTTAAGAAAGAAATCAAAATTTAATCACTGCCGCTGAATTTCCTTTGTCAGTTTCACTTCGAAAATAATTAAAAGAAGAATGAGGTGTAAAATGGCTGATACCAGTGGAAGTAGAAGCTGTCACTTCAAATGAACTAACATTTATCAACATTTTATTAATATTTGCCCATTTATACATCGAGTCGCAATATCTGCAAATAACTGATATTGTATTGTTTGCACTTGTTGCAAAATGCTTCACTATTTTTTCATTTTTAGATCTTCCCATGACTGAGCATAAAAACGATTAAAGTTTATTGTTGCATTTCATCAATATAAGCTTCACTAATATATACAAACCAACTCCACAATTTTCATTTAATCGTTATATCTATCTAAAAACACGCGTTCTGTTGAAAACGTTGAGAAGATTAAAACAAATAACTCATTTGAAATTATGTTTTAGCAGATTAACAATCAGTGGTTGCGAGATGCTTCATTTCAAATTATTTTTATAAGTACCCAAAAAAATTTCCAAAAAAGAAATATGTTTGTACCCGATGGGTAAGAGTTGATGGGTAGAGTACCACACGGTTGAAAATTTGGGTTTATATTTGAGACCTATTTGGGTTTGGATAAATATAGAAACCCTCAAGCTATTAAATAAAATTTTTACTTAAACCTAAATTATCGACCGTGTAAAGTACACACAAAAAATTTAGTCGGTAAATTCAAACGACATTTGCGGTCACTTTACCGTCAATACTATTGTTATAGCACACACGGTCGAAAGTTTGGGATTAAATTTAAAACCCTTGAGGGTTGTTTCTATATTTATCCAAACCCAAAAAGGTTAAATCCAAATTTTTGACCGTGCATCTATACTCATTTGCAAACAAACAAACAAACAAACAAACAAATATTGCTCGTTTAATAGCATGTATAAGATAAACAAAAGTAAAGTATCGGATAAAAAGGGAAATTCAAAATTGAATACTTTCTATTGTGATATGTTTATAACAGACTTTTAAAATCACTTAAAAATCGATGTAATTTGATTAAAAGTCGATTAAATTCCATCCATTTAAAATTACATTCAAACAACTTAACACATTTATATCGATGACATAGCACACAAGTGATGTTTACATGCTTATGGTTAAAAAAAAAAATTTGTTTTAATTGGCAGTTCAAGATTTTTTTAAATGACTTTATATATTAAATACTCTTAATACGCTCTTAACTTAAACTAACTTATTTCTTTGTTTCGTAATATATTTATATATTTTATAAATCACAGATATAAAAAATGCACTTTATATGTACATAATTTTTATAGGCTTTTTAAAAAAAAAAACTATATTTTCAGTTAGGGGTCGTCCATAAACTACGTTACCAATTTAGGGGGGGGAGGGGTTTTGAAATGCACTACGAAAAGTAACGGTAGGGGGGGAGGTGTTTAGATATTGTAACGTTACCAAAAATTAAAAAAATTGACGAAAAACCTCTAATTAATAACACAATCATTTCAAAAATTTTTAACCTTACATGTTTATGTTTGATCGTCTAAATTGATGGTTAACTTTTGTTTCAACGATTTCTTCCACCACCTTTTCCCTCGACACAGAAACCTTTTGGTATTCCTTCACTATCTCAGCACACGTCTGAAAAATTTGGGTCTTTGCTTTTGCGACAGGCTTTGACGTTTTTTTGACGTATTATGACATGTACTGTCCTTCTCAGAAAGAAGAAATCGGTTCAAGGTCGTGTCCTACCTGCGGCTTGTATTTCGTTTTTAAAACTTCTATGAATTGCCATAAGTTTGTATTATATCGTTTACAATAAATTGGAATAAAAAATACTATTTAAATAAATCAATTTTCAGAAAGCATTTACACAAAAACACAGAACTTGGTGAAGCTCGGGTGCAGCCTATAAGGGTACTCTGTCAAAGACCAGGTGAATTTCTTTGCGTTAGAAATGAGGATTCACCTGAATGGGTCGACATAGAATCCGATGAAAAATTCTATTTTGAAGAATCCTCAACAAAGCTACCAGCTTCTTCTATCCCAGTGATTGAGAGCATCGAATCTTGGATCGCAGATGGAATAGCTTTTACAGATGATATTAATTATTGATTTTTTTCCAATTGTTCCTTTAATGTATAAAGTCATACTAGTCACTAATACTAGTGAAAATTGTCAGAGCTAGTCAAAATATATAATCATTCGAATGAATTAATTTCATATGTCACGTTACTGTAGGGGGGGGGGGGTTGAAAAGCACTACGAAAAGTAACGCAGGGGGAGGGGGGTAAAAAAAACCGGAAAATCAGTAACGTAGTTTATGGACGACCCCTTACTTAAGCTCTTCAATTGTAAATTATATTAAAAAAAATTCAATTCAAATAAATCCTAAGATTAAATTTGATAATTAATTGTGATCTTTTCACTGAAATTTTTACATGAATTTAAGTGGTGCCTTCTTCAAACTGACTTGATCTACAAAGCTCACAATTAAATTCTTGTGAAAATCCTAAAATTGTTGGAAAACCGTTTATAAGACGTTCTCCAGTCCTAGACAGTCTGGAATTTTTCCAGAAGTATCGAAAAAAAACACTTCACGTTCTTATACATATAAGTACTTTAGAGACTGGACCTGACAAACGAGGGCTTGACAATAAGTATTTTCTAAGCAGAAAAGGATGGTTTATGTAGAATAACAAAAACAAAATACCAATATTATCGCATTCTTCATCCCAAAAAACCCTTATTTTGGAAATAAAAAAATTTCTACCAGAAAAGTATTACATAAAACATTTAAAACAAAAATTCCTACAGTGTACGAGAAAATCATTTAAAATTTTACCTAAGGTCGAGCCTGAACCTAAAACACCGGACTTAACTTAGTTTTTTTTTAATTTGAATTTTTAAAAATTACAATCAGAAACCTCGGTGGTATAAAGATAAATTCGACTTATTCCGAGTCATTTCAGCGCAGTCAAACCAGTAAGTATCTTTTTCATTCAAAATGTAAAAAATACAAAAGTTGTTGGAATTTGCTTGCATCACATTTTTTGTTAGAATCAGATCAAAATAAGTAACAAGTAAAAGATGTAATAAAAATGTCCCATAAAACAGTTTATAGACACAAAAATGACACAAAAAAAAAACCATATATGTATAAAGGGTGATCCAATAAGAGCTTCCTACTTTGTTTTCTAAATAAAATACATTAAACTCAATGCATTGATGAAAATCTTTATTTGGAATGATAGTTCGGATTCAACAACTCACTGTTTAAAAACTATTTCGTTCAAATTTTGTCCACGACTAGCTCTTAAAAGGTCCATTCTGTGGGTCCAATTTTCAAATTTCGATAAAATTCGAGATCAGCGACGAATCGACTGTTCACGGTTTTCACGAACACTCTCTGCTACTGCAGCAATATTCTCAAAATCACGGGCTCTATGTACTCTGGTTGAATGATGAATGTCCAATAGTGTAAAATTGGTTCGAAATTTGGTGATGGTTTGGACGCTCATAACGGCCAAAATTATGTTGAAGAACTCTATAACATTCCCTAACTGACGACAGATTTTGGTAGTAAGCTTCCACAGTTAATAAACGCTGTTCAGGAGAAAGTCTATTCATGATGTAGTCGTATAAAACACCTAAACACCTAACTGGCGACGCTGAACACAATCCCGCCAATAGAGATGATATTCCGGAAACCCCAATTTCGGATGTCAGCGTTGAGGTTCCGCTGCCCGACTATGATGAAGTTCTGACAGCTGCAGCTCGGCTTAAAAATAACAAAGCCGCGGGAGCTGATGGCTTACCTGCTGAGCTGTTTAAGAACGGAGGCGAAGCTCTATTTAAATCCATTCACGAGCTGCTATAAAGAATATGGTCGGAAGAATGCATTCCAAGCGATTGGAATATCAATGTACCCTGCCTAATCCACAAAAAAGTCGATCCCACTGTGAAAATTACCGTGGGATAAGCCTTCTTAATATAGAATATAAGGTCCTGTGTTGTTTTATGTGATAGATTGAAGCCCATTCTTACAATGGTAAGCCAACTGATTGGACCTTATCAGTGTGGCTTCAGACCTGGAAAGTCCACCATCGACCATATTTTCACGCTTCGATAAATCTTGGAGAAGACTCAAGAAAAACAAGTCAACACCCACCATCTTTTCGTCGACTACAAAGCAGCCTTTGACAGCCCAATAAGGAAGCACTTGCACTCCATCATGTCTGAGTTTGCATATATTCCTGCAAAACTTATACTACTTTGCAGGATTACACTGAGCTGTTGCTCCAGCTGCGCACTTAAGATCGGGAAGCGGTTAAGCGGTTTCAGACAAGGTGATTACTTAGTGCCTAATGATGGAGAAGATCATCCGAGCTGCTGATCTGAGACGTAGTGGCACAATATTCTACAAAAGAGTTATGTTGCTTACGTATGCTGATGACATTGATATCATTGGCCATAATACGCACGAAGTCAGTGCAGCATTTTCCAGATTAGAAAGAGAGTCAAGTCGAATGGGTCTGGCAGTGAATGAAGATAAGACGAAATACTTGGTGTCAACAAACAAACAGTCCCAGCGTCCTGGAACTCACGCTACAGTTGACAATAGCTCCTTCGAGGTTGTGAAGGACTTCGTCTATCTGGGATTCAGCATAAACTCCAGCATAAACTCATAAACGACATCAGCATTGAGATCAAGCGAAGAATAACTCTTGCCAACAGGCTCAGTAGGCAATTGAGAAGCTGAGCCCTCTCTCGACGAACGAAAATCACGCTTTATAAATAGCTCATCATGCCGGTCCGACTTTATGCTTCACAAACCTGGACGCTAAGCAGTTCAGATGAAAATACTTTAGGAGCATTCGAGAGAAAGATTCTTCGTAAGATCTACGGACCAATCTGCGCCAATGGCGAGTACCGAATACGGTAGAATGATGAACTGTATGAGCTGTACGCTGACATCGACATAGTCAAGAGCATTAAAATCGAGTGGCTTCGCTAGCTTGGTCATGTTCAGCGCATGAAAGAAAACAATCGATTCGGTATCCAGCGGCTGTCAACGTAGAAGAGGACGACCGCATCTTCGTTGGAAAGACCAAGTAGAGGACAACCTGATGAATCTTGGAACTTCCAACTGGCGCCAGCAAGCGAGAGACAGAAATGGCTGGCGCAAATTCTTAGATGAGGCCAAGACCGACATACGGTTGTAGCGTCAACTAAGTAAGTAAATATGACCTCACGGTCACTGGCGCTGTGGTCGATTTTTAAAAAAAAAAGTATATTTATAAACCGATAAAAATCGACCACAGGTTTCGCTGCAGGGAGATATAAAAAAACAAAAATTTCGGAGGACCACACGAACACATGTTGTGAATATAAAGTGAATAGCTTCAGTGGTTCAGCAGTGATGGTTAAAAATACATATGCACCAACGCACAGTGGCCGCAATACCCCATCTAGCGGCGCTTTAGCGAAATGTTAAAAATCATAATTTGGCAAACTTTATTATTTTTTTTGAAAATTTCAGCCCCAACGGATTTTTTTCGGTTTTCTTTTATTGTTTGTTCCTAATATTCGCACAGCTGTGAGCATTCAAACTTAACACATGTTTCAGCAAATTTAACACATGTTTTTAAGCTTGTTTCAAGTTTGTTAATAAGATTAATTTGTTAATAAAATTTGCGATTTTATTTTAATTAAAAGGTATATATTAAATAAAAAAAAAATTGGTTTGTGATCTGTGATTGTATGTTTTAGTGCTTAACAGTTGAAAAAGAAAATGTCCTTTGTGAAAGTGTTTTTAGATATGAAATCCAATTTTGTGTGGCAGAATTGCAATTTTACAATGGCAGAATCGAAACGCACCCTTTTTTAATATTGCATAGTGAACTAGTGCCAACAAACAAATTTTTAATGGTTGAAAATCATGTATTTTCTAATATCATTGATCGCTCGAAATATAGCGAAGAACAATACCGACAAATTAAAAAACAATTAAGAAATTTTATTAGCCAACTTGTACAAAAGTGGAAAGAAAGTCATAGAGTTTTGGCAGTGTTCGAAAAGCGAAATAAGATGTGATTGGATGAAGACATTATTTTCCCTAATCCAGCCGTTGCCCAACGAAATGAGAAACCTTTTTCAGAGTGCACAAGGAAGACTCAAATAAAAAAAAACGCAACAATTGCCAAACGAAAACACCGAACGAAGAGTTAATGGTAGCAACGAGCGTGAGTCTTTACAAGGCTGGAAAAAGAAGCGCTTCACAGGTTGTTTCAAAGTTATGCTGAGAATCTACAAAAGCTACAAAAATGCTTAAATCTGTCGACTCTAAACCAAAAACCCCTATTCCGTATACACCTGAGGAAGCTTTAGCTCTTTATATTGATGGTGGATACTCAAAAAGGTCATACAGACCAGTGCAATATGGTGCCAAAGAACGAAACTGCAATATTTATCCAAGCTAATATATTTTGGCTAAAACTAAAAAGGAGTGTTTCCCCAGTGCCAAACACGTAACTGAACGTTCAGCTGAAGTTGGCTTGCAAACTCTCGTAGACCATACTATTGCACGTATAAAACAAGGCTTTTCAACAGCTTTTGAAGATCTCATGACTGTAGGCAATAATAACGATTGCATAAAAGCAATATTTAAATGGGGCTGAGACGGCAGCAGTAAGCACTCTACTTACCGTCAACGTTTCAGTGTTTCTGATACTGGAACAATTGATGAGCATTTATTTGCTGTATGTATTGTTAATTTACAAAAAAAAAAAAAGGACCCGCAATACTATGGCAAAATAACCGGCCTTCTTCAACTCGGTTGTGCAGACCTATTAAAATCATTTTTGAAAAAGGGTCAGCGGATTTAGTTAGGGCTGAGATAGAAAATGTAAAAAGACAAATTGCACAAATTGTGCCGACAAAATTACACTCATGGACAGATAAATAATAACATATTTTTTAAAAACAAAAAATTCCTAAAAACAAAACACCAAACGCAATGAAATTTATATTTTGATTCTGGCAATGCCGTATTCTAGTAAAAACCAACGGGGAAATCCCGTTATTTGTGTTTGATGCGTACTTTTCTACAACCAGTTGCTTTAACAGGTGGACAAATAAATAAGAACGTAAGCATTTTTTTCAAAATTCTACGGGTTGAAGTGATTTTTTATCAATGGTTTGTAATTCTCTGTATAGCAGGGGAAATATTTAGTTTAATTAATGTAAATAATGTATTAGATGGGACGAAGTAAGCACTGGTTATTGGAGGAAAAGCGGCTGGTTGAGAAATTGAAATCGAAGGGCCATACGTTCCGTTACATCGCTCGGTCCAATTGTTTGGATCGGTCCTTGTGTTTTGTGCACAACGCTCTTAAGCCACAAAAAAGTGATGATGGTCGAGGAAAATCCAACAAAAAAACCTCAGACTCTACAGACAATAGAATTGTAACGCTAGTAAAAAGAGACCCTTTCATGTCTCCGAGGCAGATTGCTGGCGAAATAAATAATGAAGTGTCTTCAAGAACCATCCGGAGGCGATTACAGGCCGCAAATCTACCTGGAAGAATATCCAGAAGAGTCCCTTTGCTACGTCCTCATCATTTAAGGAGTAGGTTAGAATTCGCTAAAAGTCATGTGTCATGGAAGGGAACTGAAGGTGAAAAGAAATGGAGAAATATTCTATGGACTGACGAGTGTAAGATTAATTTGTTTTCAAATGATTACGCACGCAATGTACGAAGGCCAAAGGGTAAACAATTCCACGTTCGATTTACAAAAAAGACTGTAAAGCATGGGGACGGCCACATTATGGTTTATGGAGGATTTTCTTGGTATGGCGTTGGTCCGATACATCTCATTACCGACACTATGACTGCATTGAGCTACAAGGATATCTTGGAAACTGTAATGTTACCATATGCCAGCGAGAATATGTCCTTGATATGGTCGTTACAGCAAGATAACGACCCGAAGCACACCTCCAAGTTAGTAAAAAAGTGGCTGACAGATAATAAAATCCGAATGATTGAGTGGCCAAGTCAATCACCGGACCTAAACCCCATTGAAAACTTGTGGGGTGTCTTAAAAAATGAGGTATCAAAAAGGCAGTTCTCAAACAAAGCACAATTATGGAGTTTTGTAAAACAGGAATGGCAAAAAATTCCCATATAAACTTGTAGGAAATTAATTTCATCAATGCCAAATAGGATACAAAAAGTTATTCAAAACAAAGGAGGACACTCCGGATATTAAGCTTAAATTTTTTTTGTTGTACTTGTAATGTTCCTAAACTTTAATCTGTAAGCAAACATTGAATGTTCTTATTTATTTGGCCAGGCTATTTTGTTCCAAATATGTTTTTTGCAAAAATATTTTGTTATTTACTTGCTTATGTTATTTTTTTTAATTGTATTAACTAATTTTAAGTTCTTTTTAACTAATGAAGTCATTTATTTTTATTTAGTACTGAATAATAAAGCATCACCAGTGAATGCACTCACAAGCAAGTTGTGTTCTTATTTATCTGTCCATGAGTGTAAGTTCTTTTGAAGTAACACAGGAATTTCATTTGACCATGATCGATGGAAAAGTGTTTAGTACCATAGTGGAGTCATCATCACTGGTTTGTGGAATTTGTGGTGCGACACCAAAATTGATGAAAAATCTAAATTTAGTTCAACTGAGGCAGCCACAAAACCACTTGTACGAATATGGATTGTCGACACTTCATGCGTGGATACGGTGCTTCAAGTGTATAATTCATATCGCCTACAGAATACCGATACAAAATTGGTAAATTCGTGGAGAAAATAAAGAAATTGCTGGACAAACCAAAAGAAAAATTCAACTTGAACTAAGAAAACAAATGGTTATTTTGGTGGACATTCCAACGACGGGTTTGGGGATTACAAACACTGGGAATACCGCCAGAATGTATTTCGATCAGCCAACCTTGGCCTCTATAGTAACTGGAGTAAAATTGGAACTTATAAAAAGGTTTGGTATAATATTGCGGACAATGACATGTGGATATGCAGTTAACGAAGAGGCTTTTTGCATATATGCCTGGGAAACAGCAAAAATATTTGTTTCCGAATACCCTTGGTTTTATATGCCTCAATCTGTACACGCTCAGAAATCTTGGATTAAATTCTAATCCAATCGTTGGAATCATGCATTTTTTAATACTTTTTGCATTAGAATTTAATCCAATCGTTGGAATCATGCATTTTTTATACTTTTTGTATTAGAATTTAATCCAATCGTTGGAATCATGCATTTTTTATACTTTTTGTATTAGAATTTAATCCAATCGTTGGAATCATGCATTTTTCAGCGTTCGGCTTGGTTCGGCTCTTATGCATGTTTATCATTTCTTTATACATGTGGCTTCATAGAGCAGTTGGTAGAGCCAAATACTTAATAACCTTAACGTAGTGGGTTCGAATCCCACATGTTTCGTTAATTTTTTTTTTGTCAAAAATATTTTAATACAGCATGTATCTGAGCTGCTGATCTGAGACGTAGTGACACAATATTCTACAAGAGTGTTATGCTGCTTGCGTATGCTGATGACATCGATATCATTGGCCATAATACGCGCGAAGTCAGTGCAGCATTTTCCAGATTAGAAAGAGAGTCAAGTCGAATGGGTCTGGCAGTGAATGCAGACAAGACGAAATACTTAGTGTCAACAAACAAACAGTCCCAGCGTCTTGGAACCCACGTTACCGTTGACAATACCTCCTTCGAGGTTGTGAAGAACTTCGTTTATCTGGGATCCAGCATTAATTCTACCAACGACATCAGCATTGAGATCAAACGAAGAATAACTCTTGCCAACAGGTGTTACTTTGGGCTCAGTAGGCAATTGAGAGCCCTCTCTCGACGAACGAAAATCACGCTCTATAAATCGCTCATCATGCCCGTCCTACTTTACGCATCACAAACCTGGACGCTGAGCAGTTTAGATGAAAAGACTTTAGGAGCATTCGAGAGAAAGATTCTTCGTAAGATCTACGGACCAATCTGCGTCAATGGCGAGTACCGAATACGGTGGAATGATGAACTGTATGAGCTGTACGCTGACATCGACATAGTCAAGCGCATTAAAATCGAGCGGCTTCGCTGGCTTGGTCATGTTCAGCGCATGAAAGACGATGCTTTAGTGAAGAAAACATTCGATTCGGTACCCAGCGGCGGTCAACGCAGTAGAGGACGACCGCATCTTCGTTGGAAAGACCAAGTAGAGGACAACCTGACGAAGCTTGGAATTTCCAACTGGCGCCAGCAAGCGAAAGACAGAAATGGCTGGCGCAAATTCTTAGATGAGGCCAAGACCGACATACGGTTGTAGCGCCAACTAAGTAAGTAAGTAAGTATGTATTAAAATTAATTCCAATGAGAGAATAAAAATCAATTGTAATATATGTAGGGTATTAGATTGTAATACAATTCTGGTGTGGTGATATATACAATACAGTTTGTATTAGAATTTAATCCAAGATTTCTGAGCGTGTACATAAAATATTAATACATGGAGCAGATATTATTGAAAAAGTTTCGCTACCAATAGGAATGATGTCAGAAGAGGCACTTGAGGCAAAAAATAAAGATTTTCGCAGTTATAGGTTGAACCACACGCGAAAAGACTCGAGATTGCACGCAATGGAAGACTTGCTGCACGCTCTATTGGTTTCGTCGGATCCTTTTATTACATCTGAATCACTTTGAAATACTCGAAAAAACACATCCAACTAGATGATGAGGTCAAGCAGCTTCTTTTAAATATGAATGATATACCTGGCAGCCTTAATTCTGACAGCTCCGACTCTGAATAGTTTTTTTTTTATTTGCACCTTAGATTCATCTAATAATTCCGAATCGGAATAAAAAACTGTTATTGCTATTTTATAAGTATAGTCATTTTCATTTTTTGCATTATAATTAAATTTTTGTTTTAAAAACAAATGAAATATATGAAGACAGAATAATGCCAAAAAGTGTTATTTCAACAAACAAAAAAAATAAATAAATAAATGTTAAAAAAAAACTGTTTTTAATATCAAAGCTTAATATATTTTCAGCCCAAAAGAATGTGACACATTAAGTATATTAACTTAATCATGTTTTTTTGAATGAAATAAACAATGTCTAAAATATGAAAAAAGATGCAACTTTACAAAAAAAAAAAAATATATAAAAAAAAATTTTTGTTTAACTTTGTAGCTTAATCTATTTTCAACTGAAAAAATATTACACAAACAAAAATAAATTTTCCCTAAGCGCTATTAATTAAACGCCGCTAGATGAGCCTTTTCGGCCACTGTGCAACGTTAAAATTATACTTTTAATTTTGTGAATTTTTTTCTTTTGAAACTTTTTTACGATAAATTTTTGTATTAAAAGGTACAAATGTGAGAACGGTTTTAGGTTGAATCGGGTACAAAGATTTCATTTCTGGCATCAGTTTTGTTCTAGCTGTGTACGTTTACATACAAAAAATTTTTGAAAGAAATTCCTTAAGAAAAAATCGAAGATGTGATAGGGTAAAGTGCACCCCTAACTTTTCATGCCCGATCCGAAAATCGCCCAGGCAACATAGGTAAAATAATCGACCCAGCCTTGTATATGTACATACAGAATGCAAATATGGAATAAAATTATCTCTTACATAATATATAAATTTAACTTTTGTATCCGTTTTCAAAGAAAGGCAATTAGAAAACTAAAAGATTTCAATAAAGTATTGAATAATGATAACCACGTTGGTAACAAGACAAATTTGAAAAAAAGGACATGAAGCAACATGAAAAAATATTTTTTTTTTTATATCAAATCAATATTTGGTTCAGTGAGTCCAAAGCGTATTTGATTGAATTAAAACTGGGGGAGATGTTTTGAAAAAAAAATACAAAAAGGTCACTTTGGAGGGTATTGGTAAGGCGAAGGTTAATATAGATAAGCACTATAATAAATGACTTATTACTAACATTTCATAAAATTCTTTAGAAAATATTTCTATACATATTTTCTCAACTCAAAACAACTCAAAATTAATATTAATAAGCAAAATAAACTGCATAAAGCAGATACATATTAACTAAAATGTATGAATTACTTGCAATAGCTCTCAAAAGCTGTGTAAATAAGTCATGATGAAGCGGCAAGAAAAATAATAAAGTTGATATGAAATTTTACACTTGCTGCAATGTTTTTTTTTTCTTACATTCGAACAAAATTGCTACACATGAACTCATGTTGTTATTGTTGTTCTCGGGACAAAACAATAGCAAAAATATGCACATAATGCAGATATTATAAGCAACTTTTTTATTCCATTTTCTCAAACTGATTCAACTGCGTATACATTCATTCACATGAGCTATAATGGTCAAGTTGAAACTGGAGCTTAGCGCAGAGAGGAGCTGAATTGAATTGGTAGGAAATAATTTCGCTTTCATACAAATAATTGCAGTAATTATTAATTGATAGCATTTGCATTTTAAAATATGATATATTTATTTAATTAACCAATCCAAAATTTAATTACTTACACACGATGAAAGCAAAAACTAAAACATGTTTTATAACAAAGCAGGCTTTGCAACACTGCAGTTTGATTAAATGTTATAAGCATAGTTTTTTGACCGCTATGGAAAATTTTAAACAAAAGATTTTAAACCAAAACTGCCTCAAAGGATATTGTGACGATATGTTAACAATTTAAATGAGCATGGCTAAGCTTTAAAAACTGGTGTGAAAAAGGTAATGTCAAGACTATAATGACGGCACTATAATGATGATGAATGTGAAAAATCTTTAGTAAAACTTAGCTTCATTGCAGTCAAAGTGAGCTTAAAATTCCAGTACACCAACTGTACAGGCAAACATGTACATTCCTTAGATTAAGCTAGAAAAAAATTTAATGATCATTTAATTTTTAATTTTTTTTTTTTTTTTTTTTTGCTTCCAGCATTATGTTAATTTAGATAATGACAGTGTGAGCAATTTTCTACATGATCCAATTTTACACGAATAAACATTAGTCTTAATTCTGTTCCACAGGTGGCTAGATATTTGTTAACAAAAACAGACACAACAACTACAACAATAATAGCACCAACAATGGCAGAACAGCAAAACCAACAATAAGGTGATTATATATTACGTCGATGCGCCAGTCAAGTCAAGTGAGTCGGTTGATTGGCTCTGATGTAGTGTCACGGAACCATTAAAGTAGCTTATACCTGTTCTAGATGTGTTAGTGTGTCACGTTTTGCATTTCCTCTACTTTGTTTGGTTTTGATAAAAAAATTTAATTTGTTTTGTATTTTTTAAGAAATTCCTTTTTTATTTTTATACCAACATTTAGTTCTATTAATGCACTTTCAATAACTGTTAAAGCTTATTTTGTTTTATTTAAGAATTACTTATTTTGTAGTAACTGTCCAGTAACTCCGCAACACATCTGCTCTGCTAACCACTCTTGCAGCAACTGTTGCCTTTACGCACTTTTCTCTATTTTCTTTTTTTCTAAATTTTATTTCAATTTCTTTGAATTTATTTATTACTAGTCGTGCACTAACTATGGTTTTTATTTTTTCGTTTCGTTGATATCGTCTAGATTGCTTATCTTATCATTATGTATTTTGTTTCTTTTGCTTTATTTTCTGTTAGTTGCTTTATTTGGCGATTCTTTTTTTTCAGCTAAGTTTCGATTGTTGTATAAACAGAATATTTAATAAAAATGTTTCTTATCAGCTCTGTTGAGGTTTTGCTGCCACCCGAAAAACATGTTCAACTAAATCATTTTTTCTATTTCAGGTGTTTTTTTAAGTGCATTTTTTTCCATTTCCTGCCTTTTTTTCTACCTCAGCAAAACTTATTTTATTAATGAAAGCTTATTTTAAGCATAGTGCTTTTATCGGCAGCAGTAAATGTATTTAACAGAGCTCTGTTAAATATGTAAGCAGTACAAACTCTGTTAAATGATATTTTATCAATATTTTCCACAGCAGATTTTTAGGCATGTTGCTAAAAAGAGTTTGAAAAGAATATCTGTAAGTTAACCCCATCATTCAGTGTCGCGAAAAAACGGCACGAAAAACATAAATACCTTCTTCCATACAAAAATCTTTTGCTTCTCGTGTCAATATATACAGGGTGGGCCAAATACGTTTTTTTTTTAAATGCCATAAAATTAAGAAAATTTAATTTTTTCCATGTATTACGGCTTTATTAGTAAGAGCCAACATTCCCCTTAATTATGTGGTGTGAGAATGTTAAATAATAAAAAAATTACTATAATATTTATTTGGGGAGTCAAATACATGAGCTGGTCCTATTTTTTTCTGCCCTTAACATTTTTTTTTCTCAACACACCTCTCCTTATCTGCCACACATACAAAAAGTTAACCTTTAACCATGGAGTTGAATTCTTTGGACATAGTCTGTGGCAAAGTGGCAAATTTTAACCCTTTTAACTTTACTTAAAAGTTTTAATAAAAACAGGTTTTTCCTCTTTCTTTTTTTTTGACAAAGAAATAATTACCTTTCTTCAAACTACATTTACAAAAAAAGTATACAAGTTTTTTTTTAAGTTCAACAAAACTTGCACTTTATTTTGCAAGCCTATTTCCAATACAATAGGAACACAACGTCGCAAACTTTTAAAAAAAATTATAAAACAAAAAACATATGTATTGTAGGACACACGAGCAGGGACCGAAAATAACAGTTATTTTACAATTTTCAGATGAAAAAGGCATAACGAAAAAGTGGCCGGAGGACTTTTTTAAATATACTATTATTATCGTAATAGCAGCAGCTTCGCGAATATTATATGCCTTCAAAATTTTTGGCTGTTACTATAAAAATTAATATTAACTGTTATTTTTTGCATTTTATTTTTTCGGTCAATAATAACTGTTACTTTTGACTTTTATTTTTTAAGTCAAAAATAACAGTTATTTTGTTCCTTTTATTTTTTCGGTCAAAAATATCAGACAATTTGTATTTTTTCAAAGGCCGAATAAAAAACTTTAAAAACTAAAAAGTTTTATAGCTCAAAATGTGCGCGCTGATGAGACGATAAAAATTGCATAAAACTTTTTTTGCCGTTCAAGTGGCCTTTAAAAAAATTCAAATTGCCTGATATTTTTGACCGAAAAAATAAAAGGCACAAAATAACTGTTATTTTGGACCTAAAAAATAAAAGTCAAAAGTAACAGATATTTTTGCCCGAAAAAAGAAAAGGCATTAAATAACTAGTATTTTTGTCGAAAAAATAAAAGTTAAATAATAATTGTTAATATCCGACTTTTTTTATAAAAACCATAACCGGTACGGTCCCTGCACACGAGTGAAGCGAAGCTTTTTCGCATTTTAACAGATTTGATAATTTAATGGTTTTTAATAAAATAATTTTTAAATTCAAACATTTTTAATATCAAAAAGTTAACTAAAAAAATACACGCTAATATTCACACCATTAAATTTTATTACATTAAATTTTTATTTTATTTGATTACATGTTACATAATTTTGTATTATTTTTGTAAATGTTTTGTAATATTATTATTGAAATTTATTAATGGAATTGTTAGTTTTGATATCTAAAATAGCAAACGTTTATTACATATCATCGATATATCTAGCAAATACTGCATCAATAGTTGTTCTTAATCGTATTGTACAAATATTTGGATCGCTTATCATTCGTAAATTATATTTA
Organism: Dichetophora obliterata; assembly: GCA_963920525.1. NCBI lineage: Eukaryota > Metazoa > Arthropoda > Insecta > Diptera > Sciomyzidae > Dichetophora > Dichetophora obliterata. Next base: position 171,382,880 of record OY986438.1, read on the forward strand.
TCAAAAAGGAATTGTTTAAATGCCTGTGAACATACAAACAATTGCTACCTTGTGATAAGTTTCGCCCAGTCCAATGGAGCCTGCTCGTGTGTAGCCAGTGATGCCAGATTGAGGGTAATTTCTCTTTTTGAGGGATTTCTCAATCGTCATGTGAGCTAAAATTGAAAAAGGGAAGCATTTTGCTTGGTCGTACAAATAAAAGGAGATTTTCAAATGGAGAACTAAAGGCATTATTCTGGTGATTTGCATTTGTAAATTAATATACAAAGCAGTTTTTACATGCAGTTGAAAAGTTCAAAATATATCATATAGATATTTCTTGTTCAGACCTTTTTGTGTTTTGACAGTTTTGTCAAGTAGCTTTCGATATCATTTTATACTGAGAAATACTTATAATTGCAAATGTCAATTTCTAGAACTAGTCGATAAATATAACTAGTACATATATTGCTATGTGTATGGTTTTTCTTTTTGTATTTAAAACATTCGTTACTTTTAACAAAACGTTTCATTAATTTAAATAAATACTAGATATTTTTAATGTATCCACTTAGTTTCAAATAATTCCCAGTGAAGAACGAATGTATCCGTCTTCGAAGACGTCTTTCAAGACAGCAGTCAGTCTTCGAGAACAGATCGCTCCAATCCTACAGCTGTGCTCGAAGACCATTTCGAACAAATTAGCCAAACGACTTGCAAGACTATTCTTCGCCATGTCTTCGACGACAGATGGGATCCACGTAATGCCCATTGTGCGTGTTCGCTTAAAACCAGTACTCCTCTGCTTGTGTTTGCCCCATCGCGTTCTCTTGCTTTATGCTTTCCACTCTCCCTCATTCCCTTCATGAATCGATCTCTCTTTGAAGCCAGATTTTCTGCTTGTTAATATGTATTTGAAAAATTTTAAATAATTAATTTTTTTGGCAAAGATTTCATACGATTTATTTTGCTCCTAAATTTATGAATACAGGTCAGCCAAAAACCCATTTTGTTACTCCGTTTTCTTCAACGACGGTTTCAAAGACAATGTCTTCGAAGTTTACTTTCGCCACTGGGTTTGTATGAAAAATATTTTTTTTCTATAACAAATTCTTATGTATTAATCAGAGCAAATAGTTTTAAAAATAGATTCTATACTATAATTCTTTCAGTTATAAAATATTTTCTATGCTTATGTTTACGAACATGTGCTATGTTATTTAATACTTTAATGACCTTTTGTGCATAATATTTTATACCTAAATAAAGTTATATTTGAATTTTTTATTTTATAGATTTTAAAACATAGTAAAAGGGATAAGAGGGTATTTTTCATGTGTTTGTGGGAAATTATACATAAATATACTGGCAACACTGTGTATAGCATAAAATAATCTGTAAGTATATGCATAACTTCAGGCTGAACATTTTGGAAGACATGTTGTAGAAGCACTGTATCAATGGCAATGAATTTTATGTATTAAGATGTGCATACTTTCAGGCTGAACATTTTTCAGGACAGTTTGAGTGATATAGGTGCAGAGCAGTATGCTTGTCTTTAAAGTTTTAAGATTGTTATCTGGTGCAACATATCTTCAGTTAATACTTAATATTGAATAAACCAACCAGCGCAACAAAGAATATTCGATCAGTTGGTAGTGTATAGGACTATCAATCGAAGGGTTACGAATTCGATTCTCATGGCATACAAAGAAATACTTCAATTTTATATACTCTTGGTGTAACAAACGCAAGCAAAAAGCAACAACAATTCTAAGAAAAAAGTGTATGGAAAAAGTGTCGTTTTTGATATTTCTCTCAGAAAATCACAAAACGAGGCGTAAAAAGCTTCGCATTAAAAATATAACTTTTCCTATATTCAAACCGCGATCAATATTCATTTGAAGTTTTTCAAGTACATGTTCAGTTGAAATACCAGCAAATCACAAGGAATACCAGGTTCTGGTTTTGAAATATATCTAGCTTTTTAATAAGTAGGAAAATTCTCTTAGCTAATATGCGCTCAAATATTTTAAAAATTCAGTTTAAACTAGAAATAGGTCTCCAATTAGTTAAAACTGTTTTATCTTTATTTGGCTTTGGTATTCAAGTAATGGGAGCTATTTTCCAACAAGAAGGTAATTTAGAAGAAGAAATTAGATGATTAAAAAGAATGGTCAAAAATAAAATTATATTTTGTGAAAAATGTTTGATAAAATAGAATGGTGTACCGTCTATACCAGTAGACTTTTTGGTTTTTTAGAAATAATTCGAGTGACTTAATTTACCAATGTTAAATTGTTTTTTGTTTGCCATGGAGAGACTTGATCGAAAGCTCACGATGGCTGGTGAAATTATTCCATCAAATTGAATAATAGACTGAGAATTTGAAAGATAATTATTCAAACACTGGATTTGGTGCGACATAACTGAATTTAAATTTGTAGATAAATTATGATTAACTGAAAAATGATTCAGAAAGGCATTTGGTATGTTTTCTGTTCCAATGTAATTTGTATTTTTCTCACCGTTTTGAAACACAATATTAGGTAATTTTAATTTTTTTGACAGTAGAAAAAGCATATCTGGTGGTGTACTTATTGGCCAAAATATCTTTATAATAGTTGTTTATATAAAACGAAATAACGTTATGAAGCATTGAACGCGTTAAAGAAATGTCTCGTATGATGTTTGCAATTGAGTACAAATTCGTACCCCTTTTAAAGCTCCTACTCAATTTTCGTTGTAATAAATGATGACGTTTTAATATACTAATCGTAGAGCACGATAAAATAATACCATTAGCTCTTATGACTTTGGTAGGTACAAACTTAGCAATAGCTTCATTCAGAATATTCACAAATCTGTCAGAAATGCGTTCTAGTCCCACTATTTGGTATATTAATTAAATTAGCATTAGTTGGTAAATTAATTTGATTGATTTGGGTTTCAATGAATTTATAGAAATGGTATGGATTACTAGAAGAAATCCACAAGAAATAAATGAATAGATTAGAAGAGATCTAAAGAAATTATTAGAAGTGAGATTTAACACGAAATCGCCAGTTATTGAAATTTCTATAGCATTATAATCAGAAAAATATGGAAGATTTCCAATGTTAGAGAAATTCTATGGAAATTTACTATTGAAAATATATTTGTCAATGTAGGATCTGGAAGGAGTGTGAAAACAACTAAGAATGATTGGTGATGATATGATAGCACTCATTATGTCTTGAATATGTTTTTAAGTGCTGTCCAAGGAAATTGTTAGATATGTTACCAAAGGAAGAATGCCTTTCGGTAAAAGCACCGCCAAAAATAAAGTTTGTTGTTATGCAAAAATTGTAAAAATGTATTTAGTTCAACGTGCGAAGGATGAACGATTACAGATGTATAGTAATCCAATCGTTTGCGATCAAAAAAATTTTTAATCAATTGAAATCATTTCTGTGCCACCAATTTTACATTTTTTGTAATTTCTAATTTTAACCCTTGGACAAACACATGGTTCTGGCCAGGCATATTTCATTTTTGAGCGTTAATTTAACATACTTCTAGTTTAGGTAGATACCTGTATTTCCCGGTAACCGCCTTAAATATTGTTGGTTTTCTATTTTTAAAAAAAAATTTTTAAATATCGTTTCAACACGAAGAAAACTGCAAAAAGTCCCCCTCGAACAAACATATACGCCTGGCCAGATCCCTAAACAATTTGTATGAAATAAATTATTGTTATACACATTTTGGGTTATTTTTCTGCAAATATTGTACAATGCAGATTGTTGTTTCCAGGTATTTTTTTTTATATTTTGGGTTGTTTTTATGTGAATTCAATGCAGATGTTTGCTTCCAGGTAGTTTTTGTGTTAATTTTTCTCTTATTTCTTTTTTTCGTTTGTGATTTTGGTTTTGAGTTCACTTAGTTTATTATTGAAAGCTGAACATGCAACATCGATAGTCCGAAATATAAATTTTTTGTGCGGAAACTAAAGTGAAATTATTACTATTGTTATGGCAGAGGATTTAGAATTTGTGTACAATACGCGCTTGCGTGCAGGCAGCCTTATTGATAATTTCCAACAACAACTATCATCAGCGTTACAGCGTGATTTTGCACTTCACACAGAAGCAGACAAAGAACTAGATTTATTTGAAGATCAAAGCGGTGAAAACACAGATTTTGTGCCCGAAGATGACGCCTTGGACATTCAATATGAATTGGAAATTGAAGCAAATGAAATATTCGACAGCGATGAAGAATCTGAAGAAGAAAGTGAGAATGCATCAACTCAAGCTGCAGACGGTTTTTTGCTTGGAAAAGATGGTACCAAGCGGAGTACAGCTGAACCCGCTACAGTGAGATTCCGCCAGCATTTCAGAGGTAAACTTTGTGCGCCCACGGTATGGAAATAGCTGCTCATCGATGGTTACACTTTCGTATGGTTCAAAATTACTGGCAATATTGTTATTCAAGAAGTTCCATATGTCGCGAATGGGAGCAGCTTTGTCGGTTTGTTGACGAAATGCGCGCGTACGACTATCGTCAAATCGAATACAGCGCATCAAAGTAACAAATCGTGTATTCATATACAAGTGTAACTATCGATGAGCAGCTATTTCCATACCGTGGGCGCACAAAGTTCACGCAATACATCCCATCAAAGCCCGCAAAAGTATGGCATAAAAGTATGGTGGGCATGCGATGCGAAAACCAAATATCCGTTGCAAGGAAAACTGTACACTGGTAAAGAGGGAGAACAACGAGAGACAAACCAAGGCGAAAATGTGCTCATGAGTTTGGCTAATCGACACGCCAACAGCGGCAGAACTATTATTGCTGATAACATCTTTACAACATTAGACGCAGCTAAACGTCTTTCGTCGATTGAACTAGCATACGTTGGCACCATTAGATCCAACAAAAGGTGTCTTCCCAAAGAAGTGCTTTCATCTGTGTTCGGTTTCTATGATAACCTTGTATCACTGTGCAGCTATGTTCCAAAGTAGAACAAAGCAGTAAATCTACTATATTTTCACATTAAAATTGTTGTTTTATTGTAAAAATGATCATATGTCATTTACCCATTGAGTCCCTACCTTTTATTTTTGAAAAGTCAATATTACCAGCTTTAAGAAAAAATGTATTTTCAATTTTTAAATTGAGTTCTTCGCACCCCTTCTGCGAAATCAGTAACCTTACCCGCAGGCATGGTACCTCAAATCACAAAAATTTCCCAAAATAACTTTTAGATTTAAATCCGTTTAATAACTTCTCTGATGGTAGTTCCAATTTAACATTCAGTTAAGCAGTGTTTCAGATGTGGATTTTCGTAAAAATCGATTTTCGACTTTTACGCCGATTTTTGTAAAGAATCTTGTAAAAAACATCTCAATAAGAGTTGGTTTAGCCATTTATCCCACACAAAAAAGTACCTACGGTAAGCGACAATAAATTTTATCGTAAGCAGTTGAAGCATTTAGAATATCAAGTGTTGCTTAGAACATTTCGTTCTATAAACAAAAGACTTAAGACACGAACATGATGTGTCTCAATCAAGATTTTCTAAGAATTATTTATGAGTTACATGATTTCATAGTCTTAGGTATTGTTGTAAGTTTAACAAAGGTGTCATGTTTGTTGGTAAATTAGTTGTAGATGAAACGATTTTAAGAAATATTTGCTTTTAGACACTAAAATTTAAAAACAGCCACATAAAATTTTCATAAATTAAAAACTTAACGCTTATGTCAGTTAATGCTTTTGTGTTAAGAAAAAATACCAAAGAAAAAAAAAAAAAAGCAAAAATCTTTAAGACTATTAACAAAAAACATGATTTGCAAAAAAAAGGAAGAACCAACTGTTAAAACAATTTAGTATGAGGCTCAACAAATTCAAAAAAATGTTGCATATTTCAATTTGTGCTGCTGGCTGCCGTCCGAGCTAGCCTTAACCCGAATAACCCTTGAGTGAACAAAAGTGTAAAAATGTTTTTAATTTTAGCCATACTGTTTTTGCTATCTTTCATAAAATGAAAAAAAAAATATGATGTAGGTACGTAGAGTGTTTCGGGTTAATTTGTTTAAACTGTCTTTCGAAAAAGTTGTCGAGTGTGAAATTGTGTGGTGTTTAAAAAAGCACACACACACACACACACACACAAATGACTATGAATTGACCAAAAAAGCAAGCTTACAATTTAGGTTTTAAATTGTATACTTTTTGTTTTCTATGCTAAAAGCAATTTATTACTTGACTCGAGTTCTGCTCATCCAAAGAATAGCTGAGCTGTTGTTTGGCGTATTCTTAAATTGGACTAGCTGCTTCTGCTTTTAATGTTGTAGAGTCGATGTTGTTTTGTTGTGTGTTGTGCAAAGAGTGATGAGCGGATGTGTCGGTCGGTGGGTCGATGATGTTGTTGCAACAACCTCCTCTTCCTTGGTTCAGCTTTTGTAGAGCTTGTACTTGTACAATAATTTTCGCTATTTTGCATTTGCTGATTTAAATGCAGTGATAAATATTTCTAAGCTTTTGTTATTGTTGTAGTTGTTGTTGTTGTTGTTTATAAGTGTTGATTTGTTAGCGTCTTCAGCGTGCATGGTCTATGCGCTGCGTTCAGTTTCAGGGTTCTCATTAGGAATCATTATTGCTGATTTTGTTATTATTGTTGTTGTGGATCTTGCAAAATATGCTTATTTCTACACTTCAAATGACAGTTGATGTAGCTATAGTTTCTGCAATAGCTAGTTAAAATTAACAATTTGTGGCTACCTCCTGCTGATTGCGCTCAACAATTTAAGCAAATTAATTTTCAACATTATTTTTAGACTATTTGTATGAAAACTACATTAAATCTAATATATTTCTTTTATATGCGTATGAGTTAAGAATTTCTGTTCATTTAAACTAGCGGATGGTCTTAGTTTTTAAAACTGTTGGTGATTAAATGACCTTGCCATGTGCTCATATGCATAAAAACTATATCAAAGATAAATGTTTAAAAAAACTATTTTCAGTTAAATGTCAAATTTCAGCGTCGATGCAACTGATTTTCATTTGCTATCAAATTGATTTTGAAAACGATGGCAATAAAAAGTCTGCTAACTCTTTATTTAATGATGACAACTTTACGGTTGCTGCTGCTGCTGTTGCTCGGTCAGCTAGCGTAGCTGCTCCAATTTTTTTTGCTCCATCAAGCTTAGAACTTGTCGTTTGGCAGGCTAAAGCATTTTGCTCACATTTTGCAGTTCCAACTGGTTCAAGTGACTGTTTGTCGTTTGACTTGCAGCATCAACAGGTGCCAAAAGTTACCTCAAATAAATGTGAATAATTTATGGACTGGAAAGAATGGTGCAATAAAAGCCATTTTTTATTAATAGCAAAAGCAAATGCTATTTAAAGAGAAGCTTACAAAATTATCCATAACTCATTAGAAAACTTTTTTTACTGCTTTCGGTGTTATGTTTTTTCTTAAAAAGTCTTTAAAATTTTAGAAATCTTAGAAAATATTTTTAGATTCAAATAAACTTCGGAAGAAATTTATACTTTTTTGCAATGACTTTGTGGAAATATTACACATTGAATTTTAACTATTTTTCACTAAGTTATAAACTTCAATGAAAAAATGCACAAAATGGAAAAATTTCAATGGAAAAATGCACAAAATAGGGTAAATTTCAGCGTATGTTCCATGCAAGCGATAAGAGAAAATTCCATAAGATTTTGGATTTTAAATAGGCACTTTTGTGATGCCGCATTAAAACTGTATCACAAAAATTATAATTATTTCCTTGTTTCGAAACATGTGTTTTTTTTGGTGTAGCTTTCCATGCGAGTGTTCTCCTTCAGTTTTGATGCCAGTCTTAACACTGTAACTGCTTTTAATATTTCATTCATTAGCAAAAAGTTGTTTACCGGAATTCTGTCTACTGAATTATATTTTTTTTTTTATGTTCCAAAACAACTTTAATAACTTTTTTTAATCTCTCTGATAATCGTAGCCATCGCCTGGCTGGCCTCATCTTCTGCTTAACCTTCTTATCCATACCATCAAAGATTTATTTATCGCATTTATCATCAGTAAATTGAAGCTGAAACTCATAACAATCGCACTCAAATTGCAGACGATGCTCTATTCAAATTGTGGTTAGTTGGCTGCATGAGGTGTCGATCTTGCCAAAGAGTAGCTTTAAAAAATCCATAGAATTTTTAATGTTTCAATGTTGCGTTGCTAATTTTTTAACGCTCTTGCGCTACTCATGCTAAGTTTTGTATGACTATTTTTTTCTAACAATAGTTCATCTGCCATTGTTTTTTTCCCTTTCATATTCAGAGCAATATGTTGTTTTTGTTTTTTGTGGTAAAAGTGATGAATTGGCTTGGAGACTGCAAACGTGGGAAACTCTTTATATTGTTGTTGTTCTTCGTCGTCGTCTTGTTTAATGTATTGCTATTGATTGCTTTGACTTTTCTGAATTTGTGTGTCTATCTGTTGGTCGGTTGGTCTGTCTTTTTATTTGTCTGCTGGCGATAATTAGAGCCTAGCGATTTGTGTTTTTTTTTATAGATTTTAAAAAGTTTGACTTTTAGGTTTGTAGAGCAACTAGAAGCAAATACTATATATGCATTATATCTTTTATGATTTTTGTTTTTCGTTGTTTAATGTTTTAAAAATTTATATGCCACAATATTTGTACTTATAAAACCCTATGCTTTTTCAAAAAAAAAAAAGAATTTACCATATTCATGGTATGACATTTTTTATATGTTTTTCACTCTGCATTGTTGTACTAAGAAGGCCTTATGTTTCTGTTTTTATTATAACTTAAATATTTAATGTATACTATATGATTGACCTTACTATATGAATAAGTGCTGCTTTTAAAAGTTAATGCTTTTAGCACTAGATGGAAAAGCAACGTCATTTATCTTAATGAATTTTAATTTTATTTTCAGTGCTTTTAGTGCTTTTCATTTGAAAGCTAAAAAATACCCATGTACGACTTTTTAAAAAAAATTATTTTATAATTGATCTTGTTTCCTACTGTTGAATGCTATCGATGACTATTTATGTTAACTAGTTATGCCTGATTTTCACTGTCATTTTTATGACAACATAAAATTTTATCACCTGAAATATCACCTTAATAAAACTTTAGAACATTTTTCGCATAGCTCCATTTAGTAATTTATCTGTTTTTAATTTTCCAAGATTGCCAAATGTAGAAAAAATGTCAACATGTTGTCATTTTCAATTTGATTGATAGCAACTGACCACTGAAAATGACAAAGTGAAAACCAAGCATTATGTTCAAACAAAGCAAAAGCCTCATTATGGGTCAGCAGAAATTGTATAGGTAAAAACTGGGGCCTGAGTCCCAAACTAGCAATATCGATGTGTACTTCCATCACGAGATCTATCGTCTTATATACTGCACCAATATGGTGGAGTAAGACGATCCAAAAAACAGCTCAAGCCAAGGCTCAGCATGTTGCAACGACTAGCTTGTCTCTGTATCACACGAGCAATGCGTACTGCTTCAACTGCTGCTTTGGAGATTTTGCTTGGTATACCACTTGTACATGTTTTTCTCAAAAAACAAGCTCTGATCTTCACAGTCAGGCTCATATTTGACAACAATTTCATTATACCAAGTAACACTCACCCATCGCTATCAGACGAAATAACTAAGGATGAGAATCTAAGGTTTTTACTCTGCGATCTCTGCCTCCCAAAATACAACTTCTGTAAAAACTTCTAAGTCACTTTCCCAAACAGAACCATATGGGAAACAGAAAGGCCACTGTTCACTCACTGGTGACTATCAAGCCTGGCATATTGACGGCTCAAAGACAAATGAAGGAGTAAGGGCTGGCGTTTTTGGCTCAAGGCAGAGAAAATCTATATATGCCAGCATGGGCAAAGGTAACGCAGTGTTCCAAGCTAAAGTCCATGCAGTTGAAATCTGACAAAGAGAATATGTAAACAATCCCACAAGGAACAAAAACATTTACATTCACTCTGACAGCAAAGCTGATCTTTGCACTTAACACATATAAAATCACGTCCAAACTCGTATGGGATGGCCTACAGCTGCTTATCAAAGTGTCTACCCATAAAGAGTCCTTTTCATTTGGGTGCCAGGCTATAGCGGCTTTTTATAAAACGAGATTGCAGATGAACTAGCCAGGAAAGGAGCTGCAAGTTCCTTCATAGGCCCGATCCATTCTGCGGGCTACCATGGGCCACTATGAGCCATAACATTAAAATGTGGCTAAGCAGAGAGGCACTTCAACACAGGAGGGAAACCGAAGGTAACAGACAGGAAAAAACATTCATGCCAACCACTTCGCTCCAAAAAACGAACAATTCTTACTTTAACTGGAATATCTATCAGACTTGTCACAGGTTTCCTAACTGGACATTGTAAGATAAATAAGCACTTATCAACCTTGGGTACAGTCCAGGAAGATATGTGTAGATTTTGTAATAAAGATGAAAAAACAGCAGAGCACATTTTGTGTCGCTGTAACGGTCTAATTAGGTCCCAAAGAAGTAAAATATAAGGAAGTGGTGTAATAGCAGAAAAGTGTGGTATTTTCTATATTGGTGTTGGTTTACACAAATCCAGAAACAATTATACAATAGCAACAACTCTTATTATTTAAAAAATTTCAGATCGCTCGCAATTGGCTTAGAAGTTATATGCATCCAACGTTGGAAAAAATGGACTAAAAGTACATGCATTGAAGATACAACCTTTTTTTACTTAAAATCGTGAGGTTTTTCCAAATTTATTATAAAACTAAATGTATTTAGTTGTACCTTTTTAATAGGAGGCCTTCGCTTAGGGATTACAAGCCTCAGTTAGTCCAACATAGGCTTCGCAGTCTGCAGTACTTCTGGATGTAGTTATTTTTTTAATAATTTTCTTTTTTTTTATTGCTTTCGTAAAAGGAAAACCACTTGTTTTTCAGACAAATTGTAATTATAAAAAAAAAATATCTTAAAAAGTTATGCATGTGATTTTATGTTTGACACCTTGTTGAATAGATACGCTCATTACCTTTGTTTTAATACCCATAGAGCTTGGTTTTTTTGTAATTTTTAGTAATTTATTGAAAAAGAATATTAGCATACAAGAAAAAGCTCTTTTAAATGCAACAATTTAGATATTCTAAATAAAAATTACAAATAACAACAACTGGCATAACAACAGCTTAAAAAGAAAAAAAAATAATAAACAAATTTTTATGATTATGTGGCTAAAGATAAAAATTAAAAACTATTGAGATTTAAACGTAACGTAAGAGGAAAAACTAGTAAACAAATTTTATGCAAATGATTGCTTGGCTGAAGATAAAAATGATTTTAATTTGAAACTAAGTAATCCGTAAAATAAGAAAAATAAGTAAATGGGAAAAATGAGTAAAAAAGAGAAAGTTAAGGAAGAGTTAAGAAAAGTATTCAAAAACTGATTGCTTAAAGTTTGTTTCGTTGTTAACGCGTTTTAAGTTATTTGGTAGGGAATTTCAAAGCCTTTTAATGAAAAACAGCCGACTAGATTCATCATATCTGAACTGGGGAACTAGGAAGAAAACATTTCTGATGGATCTGCAGAATTGGATTTTTTCAAACAAGTAATTAGGACTTTTCGAAGTAATAAGTCTGTGCAGAAAAATACAGTTTCTTGCATTAAGAAAATTAATGATATTGCAACCAAGAATGCGATTACTGTATTCAGATATATGATCAAATCTACTAATACCGTAAACATATCGAGCTGCGTTGTTAAATGCCACTAATAGTTTATGTGATGACCTTGAGTCATGCTTGCTAGATACTACTTGGGAATAAGTTATTATTGGCACGATTAATTGTATCACCAATTTTCGCCTTGTTTCAGTGGTTACCAACGAAGCAGTTTTTCTCAAATTTCTTAAGGAATAATAAACTTTGCTAATCACGCTATTAATATTGTCTTCACACGTAAGTGAAGTGTTCATAACAAATCCTAAATTAACGACTTTGTGAACAAGTCCAAGTTTTGTTCCGATAAGAAAGATAGGAGACAGATCATTAAACGGGTTTCTGGATTTCACAATTGGTAGAACATACGATTTATTAGGATTCAACCTCAGTTTATTTTCTGTTGCCCATCTGCTGATTTCAGTCAAGTCTTCGTTTACCCTGGCACATAGGTCCTCAATAAGACATGTTGGTCGGGATAGATAGAGTTGCAGATCATCTGCATACGCATGCATTGTAACATTTTTACATATTGAAAAAATATCGTTGAGAAACATTGTGAACATAAGCGGCCCAAGGACAGAGCCTTGGGGTACCCCACTACAAATAGATCGGAATCCCGAGTATCTATTTCCTACCTTAACCCTTTGAGTCCTACCGTCTAAATAGCTTTTCAGGAGTTGAACAGCAGTATCCGAAAAACTGAAGAGTGTATTTAACTTTTTATAAAGCAAAGGGTGGCTTACACTGTCGAAGGCTTTCGAGAAATCTAAGAGACTGACTAAGGTGATATGACCCTTATCATAATATGCTCTGATGTCTTCTAAAATTTTCACAACAGCAGTGGAACAACTGTGTCCGGGGCGAAATCCGGACTGTAGAGGCAACAAAAGGTTATTTGCATTAAGATGGTAAGAAATCTGCTCAGCCACAAGGGATTCAAGAACTTTCGAAAGTGACGAGAGAAGACTGATAGGGCGAAAATCACAAGGTAGAGCTGCTGACGGTTTTTTGGCAATAGGTATTATCGTCGCAATTTTCCAGATTGATGGAAATTTAGAACTTGTTAGGCAATGATTATATATATGCACGAGAGGGCTAATAACATAAGGCAGAATAAGCTTGACAAACCTGATATCTATCCCGTCTTACCGACAGCATGTGATTTTATCTTTAAGATGCATCTCACAACATCCACCTCATTTACCGCAGTAAATTGAAATGACTGCGACAAGGTAGGGGTGGATATACTAAACGTACTAGATGATTCAGTGAATGGACTAGACACGAAATATTCATTTAAAAGATCGGTGTCTAAGTTACAACCTCCAACTTTAATGTTTCCTATTCCAATTTTTTTTAAGTTATTCCACAGTATCTTAGACGGTAGAGATGAACTTAGCTTCGATAAAAGGAACCTTTTTTTTTGACAACTTAACTGCGGATAAAGCCTCGTTTCTAGCTCTCCTATACTCTTCCCAGTAAAGCACAGTCGGATTTCGTTTCCATCTAGAGTAAGCCCTATGTCGTTTTTTTAGTGCCTGCTTTATAGAACTCGTGAACCAAGGACAAGAACTGTTTGAGATTCGGGATGTACGAAGAGGCACGTGAATGTCGAAAATTTCAGATATTTTGTTCAAGAAGAAGTTAAGTTTATCATCCACTGTATTAGAGAACCAGCAATCCATCCAGTTTATTCTAGATACATCAGCGAATAGAGCGTTGAGATTAATTGATTTATAATCACGATATGTAAATGTTCTGCTCACATCAACAGACGAGAGATGAATATTGAGCGTACAAAAAATAAGGTCATGATCGGAAAAAAACGATATTTGATCAAAAAGCAAAACCGTTGAAATATCAGACACTGCGTAAAAAACGAGCAGACTAGGAGTAACATTATTTCCGAAGCGAGTTGGCTCCTCCGAATTAACAATGGAAAGACCGACTTCAGACAAATCGTCAAGAAGTTTATTTGTTAAGCTATCAGTGCATAGCAAATTAATATTAAAGTCACCACAAATTATCAAATGGTCATAGTCAATTACGCATCTGGATATGGAGGAAAATAATGGGTCAAGGTTAGAGCTGCGATTAGGATTATAAACGCATGATAGAAAAACTTTAACTCTACAATCATAAATTTCAATATTTAGAAACTCAACCTCAGATCCACCAGATTCACTCAAAAATTTAACATTTAAATTAGTTTTGCAGTATATTGCAACGCCGATAGTTAGTTGTAGTTAGTTAATTTTTCTAAATTTTAAGGCCTATTAATTCTAAACTTGAAATTTAATTACAAATGAAGTAAAATTTAATTCTTAAAATCATTTGTTTTTTGCGTGTTTCTGCCTAGTTTTTGTGCAGAAATGAGAAAAATGTAATAAACAGGTAACAAATGTAATTCACGATGCTGAAAACAAGAGCGCCCCAAAAATATATTCAATTGTTAAAAATGACTGCGCTCCTGAAGCAGTGTTTGTGTTTTGACAGATGTGGTTTGATCAAACTGGCGCAAAATCAACGGGGTCTAATTTGCATTTTTAAACTATTTTTAATTAGAAATATATACATTTCTAATAAAAATAAGTTAAAAAAATATCGTTAGAAACTAAATAAAGCACTTTTGTTAAAAGAATTCAAACCGTACGGACATATTTGTATGTGGAATGAAAGCACGTTATTTTTAAATTTTCGGTAACTTTCACAATTTTTAACCGCACAACTCATGTTGCATTTATTTTCGTGATTTTTTTTTTTTTTTTTTGATTTTGTCGCTTTTTCAGCAGTGAAACTATTTTCAAATATTTTGCTAAGGAGTCTTATAATCAGATGCCAGGGCTCTCAGAAATGCCAAAAACACTCTCTGTCTCGCTCGCACAATTTACGAATGGTGCGACAGTTCACGCACAGTGTATGTGTAAGCAACACCATTATTTTAGCTAATATTTTACTTCTTTGTTAGGACCCGACTGCGCTACTTAGGTGCATTGTACCTAGAACTGCACCAAATAGTGGATAGTTCACCAAAGTACATCACTCTGTTCCTAACGAACTTAACGATTAAGGATGAATTATAACTTATAGAGCTTTGTTACAGTAGGCCATTGAGGCCGCTAGTCACTAGGTGACTAGCTCCTTCCTCACTAAACTATCTATCGATGTTCATAGTTCATATAATGTTTACACTCAGAAAAAAATTTCCATAAGATCTAGAAAAATAGCACCCAATCGTTAGAAAATCGGGCTTCATTTAGCGCCATGCCTGAATTTCTAAAAATTAAGTAAATATTTTTCTTTAAATTGACACCAGAAGTGTGAAATAGTTAAGGATAATTATCCAATCATTTACGAACTATTTGGCTTAATTGAAAAAACGTAGCGAAATTGTGTTGAAATCTTATTACATTTAAGTAAGTTTTTCTAGCGTTTATTAATCATCGGCTATAACTAACAGAAACATTTTCTCTCAAAATAAGAAATTTTCTACCATTTATAAATCATCAGCTATAACTAAGGGGGCATGAAAAAATTTTGGAATTTTTGCAAAAAAAACCCTTTTTAAGTTTTAAAACAGCATAATGTGACAAAAAACTGCAAGCATAATTATTTTTATTAATAATAATAACACGGTGCTACAAAAAAAAAATTGCATTTACTTTTGAAGTGACATAGTGCAGATTGTTGATCTGGTCTAGTACAACACGATTTCATATTTGGAATTGTTCGATTTCATCAAGAGATGCTATCAATTGAGAAGCTTTTACTTACAAACGGAAAAGGTCCAGTAAACATTTCTGAGAATTTTAAAAATTTGTATTTTAAATAAAAACACGAGTATATATATGAATCTGAAAAGTTGTTCTGAATCATTTCAAATTGAAATAAATTTTTTGCCTAGAACCAATTTTACAGTAATTATTTTTTCTTTTCCTTATTATTTACGTTCACATCATAAGTACCAAATTACAAATTGAAACGAGTATATTTTTATAAAAAAATAATAAACTGGCACTGCAATGTTTCTTTTTGTGAGAAAACATTGAACACTCAGTCAGTTTACATACGATTTTTATAAATGAACATTAATTTTACCCGTAATAAATTGTACTTTTAGAAAATTATTGCGTTTATAATAGTTCCTAACAAAACTTTGACAGTAAATAATCGTCAAAGTTGAACAAATGAGAAAAAAGGTAAAAATCTTAGGTTTAGTCGATTATAACTCAAAAAATTCTTATTCCAATTCTAGAAATATAAACATATTTTGAAAGCTTTATCTTATATCCTTACAAAACCGTTTTAAAATCTAAAATCGGCTTTCTTTTTGATTGTTAAATGCGTCAAGTACCTAAAAATCAGTTTAATAACGGTAAATCGAAATTTTGGGGGTGTATAAACAATTTCAAATATGAAATCGTGTTGTACTAGACCAGATTGACAACCTACACAATGTCACTTCAAAAGTGCATTTTCACTGTAGCACCGTGTAATTAATAATATAAAAAATTACCACTATCTGAAGACTTGAACTTCAGCCGCAAGAGGTAAGTGATGCAAGAGTGTAAAGTGCATCAGCTTATCCATTCGACCATCGCAGTTTTTAAGCAATCATTGCTTAATTTGCTTCATTAAGAATAGTTCGCTTTTTACATAATTTTAAAGCATTTTTTCTAGAAATATAATTAGCAAGGTGTCAAAAATAGCCTTTTTTTAAAAAAACATACATTTTTTGCAGTTTATAACAGATATGGTCATAGCCAGCAACTTTTGTTCTAGCATTTTGCAAATATTTGCAATTAGTAGGCGTGGCCCGACATTTATAAAAAAATTTTTTTTAAAAAAGTTAATTTTATTGCGGTTAAGGATTGATAAGATCTTAGCCAACAATTTTTTTTCTGACAATTTTCAAAAATTTTATGTAAGAGGGCATGGCTCTACCTTTATACAATTTTTTTTTAATGTTAGTTTTATTTCAGATTACGATAGATATAATTTTAGCCAACAACTTTTGTTCTGACATTTTTCAAAAACTCTTAACTAGGGTGCTTGGCCCGACTTTTATATCATTTATTTTTCTTTATACCTGTAAACAGTACTCTTCGACATTCTTTATTTCAACAAATTCAAAATTTCGACTATTTTGTTGTCAGAAACATGCATTCTAGTCTTCTGTACACGCATACCTTTTTAGTCTTCACATAATTTTTTTTATCCATCCACTTACCATCTAAACTATTAAAAAAGAAAGATAACAAATTGAGACTGAAGCACTGGTCTTCCATATAAGTATCAATTTAAAGTTATATGCTTATCTCGAAAATTTTGAAAAAAATGACACCTTGCTAAATATAATAAAAGTATCTTTGAAATAAATAACTTGTGATGTACAAAAAAAGAAAAACTTACATGTGTTCCTATGAAATATCCCAGTATTGTAACTTTTATTTCTCCAAATTTAAGAAATCAAGCTGTAGAATGTTGCAAGCATATTTGATATCAATACATTTTTTCTTCAAATTAATTCTGCTTTATACAATTTTGTGGCGACCGCAGCCTAGTGGGTTGAGTACGTGACGCCTAAGCTTAAGAACCGCGGTAGCCCGAATTCAATTCCAGCTCAGACAGAAAGTTTTTTCAATTGAAGTAATTTTTCTGTTCAGTCGTCACCTCTCTGCAGACAATGGCAAGCCTCAGAGAGTAAAAATTGCCATGTAAAGCTTCTTGAGAACATAAGCCGTTCGGAGTCGGCATAAAACACGTAGATCCAGTTCTCGATCACTTGTGATCAAACATTTAATAACACGCACAACACAATTGATCAATAGAAGCTAGGTCAAAGTCATTTCAAGGCTGGAATGGCCACTTTATTATTTTTTTTATATACAATTTTTGGAAATTTAACATTTATCATTCCTTCATCTCTTATATTTAAGTAAAAACTTGTCTTCAAAACTAAGAAGCTGTTTTGCTAACGTCGCAATGGATTTAAGACGTGAGGTCGTTAAACCATGTAAAAATTCTCTACATTAAGGAGAAACCTCTATAGAATATATAAAAACCCATGCCTATGAATTGAAGTCGCAATTTCTTAATTGAAGGGAAGCATATTTTTGTATGCTTAAAATACTCATTAGCTCAGATAAATTAAAATTAATAGTAATTATTGATATTTTACTTGTAAACATTTAATTACTATCTACCTACACAAAACTGAGCAAACATCAATGATAATGATTTGATGATTTATCGACAGATCCCCACAGCATTTGCTGTTAAAAGCTATCCCGTTAACTAATTAATGTCAAGGCAATTTCTTATAGATGTAGATCAGTTGTATTGGCGATTCACACTTATTTTAGATAATTGTTGTTGTTATTGTAGATGATGATGATGATGATGACGAGCGGTGCTAATCTCAAGGGCGAATGTCAAAAAAACTACAAGATGATTTGACAATTTTAGCTATTTGAAAAGATTTTTAACATTTTCTCACATTATTCATTAGAAGTTTTTAGAAAAAAAAACAACAATAAATAAAAAATTAAATTTGTAAAATAAGCCAAGCGGAAAGTGAACAAGAAAAGTGACACAATAATTAAAATTTTGCCTTAGATTAGATCGAGTGAAGTAGAAGATCTTGATTACTTTAAGCGACGAAAGAGTGTTTGTCCCAAAGCTGCTGTTAAGTGTTAATAAATTGCTATTCATTTTTTGAAACATCATTGAGTTAAATTCATTCAGCTATGAATTCAGCGGGTTTGTGTCTTAAGTCTTTTATATTTGCTTTGCAGAAATGTTTGTGAGTTTGTGTCTTAAGTCTTTGGTTTTATTCAAAGTATATTAATCACATATCATATGTTTTTATTATTATTATTATTATTATTTTTATCAAGCTTTGAACTAAGTGCTTAGTTTATCAAATGCAAGAGCTTCTTGATCAAACTGCTAAAATGTGTTTATGTGTGTATGTGTGTGTGTGTTTTTATAAAAATTGCTAGCTGTAAAAGTTGCATTTCACAAATTAAGATTGCCATAAAAAAATGTCTGCACTTTTAAACTTTTCATGCCGAGCGACATGAATAGCTCTTGAAAGTCTCATGGAGTTGCTTGGAGTTGCACGTTGGAAGATTTTAATGCAATCATCCAATTTTGGAAATTTCTCAGACGACTTGAGAATCAAAACAAAACAAAAAAAAAACACAAGAGCTCGCAAGATGATATTTTGAAGGTGAACTGGAATTGAGTTGATCACACACAGAGAGAAAGAGAAACAGAGAGAGATCAGTTTGAAGAATTGAAATAGTCAATAGATGAAGTGGCTTCAATTGATGAAAGCGACAGTACTGCGTGGGGCTATTTTATAAATAATGAGTTTTCTAAAGTTCTGAAGACTATTGTTGATAGCTTATTTTTAAGGAGGAACATTTAACAGAATACTACATATTGTATTTTATTAAAGTATAAGTTTTTTTGCTTCTGCTTTACTAACAAGAAAAGTCTCCACGCATCACTACCCGATTTTTAATGATATGATTTTTGGATATGTGATAGAAGACAAAATTCTAAGGTTGACATATTTTTTTATATCTGTTAAGATTAAGGTTAAGGCTTTCAAAATGGCGTTTGGAAAATTTGCAAAAATTACTTTGTTTTGCAATAACTTTAATTTTACATATTGAAATATACAGAAATAAGGCATCAAATGAAAGGTACTAAAATTTCATGTCGTTTGGTGTATATTATAAAAAAAATTTATTTGTTGTTGTTGATTTTAACAAATTTTTACTCATATTGTATTGATTACGGAACTGTTTCTTTACCATTCTTTTGTATGTGAATCCTCATATAATTTAGTTAGTTACCTTTTTCTTTTTTTTAATTGAAAGTTTCTTAATTAAAAATTAATTTTAAAAATATGCACAATCAATATTGATTATTAATATGTAATTATTATTTTAAATAAATTATACAACATGGTTATCAAAAATTTTGTTTTTTTTTAGAATAAACTTTTTGTATTCGTAACGGCTTAACAGATGTGCGATGTATAGCACGTGATAAATTTTTTGTGTATTCATCGTAATTTTTTTGCTAAGTTTTCTTAAACATATTTTAATTTAATCTATAAAAATTTTTTCTGGTAATTTCATTTTTTTCTGGTCACAAAAAACAAAATTTTTTTTTAAGTAAATTTTGCTGTTCATAATTTTTTTTAATTTGGACCTGCATAATGCATGTTTAACACAGGGTGGTCCATATTAGTCGCACTTTTTTGAGAAGTGCTATATTGAAGTACCCTTAATATTTCTTTCCCAGCTTTTTCTTATATATTTTTTAAATACTTTTTAATGAGGACTGAATTGAAAATAATTTTCAGACTATTTGAGGAGTGTCTGTTCAAAAGGGCGTATTTCGACATTGTATGAAGTTGAAGAAAACTAAAAAAATGTCTAGTTTTTGTTGTGCTTACAATTCTGAAACTTTCTTAACACAGTTATATATACCTACCCACAGCTAATATGATGTAAGCGTGGCTAAAAAAATTTAAATGGTTTTAAATTTATAGAGATTTCAAATTTCCTTTGTGCAGTCACTGAAAAATAGGTATTTCTGATTGAACACAGCAATAAAATATTTATAAGAAGTTTTCTTAGAAAGAATTAATAAACTAAATACGTAACTGCTCTATAAAGGACTCCGTGTGTTCATATTTTTCATCGGTTTTGCATTGTAGTGATAAGGATTCATTGAGGACCTTCATTCATTGAATAATAATCAGTTAATTTGCTTAAATAGAACTTGTAACTGAGTCTAAAAAAAAATTAATAGGCCCGTTTGATTAAATATTTTACAAAAACTAAAAGCTTGTATGAATATAAGTCCCTTTTGTTTAAAAATAAATATCTTCAAAAGCAATTTTTCAGAATGCTTGAAATTATATTCAAATAGGCCCTATACTATAGACCTTAAATAGAAACATAAACTTTAATGCATAAAATACTGCAAAAAAAATTTACGATTTTCTTAATATTTTATTTGTGCAAATGATGGGATTTAATATTTGAAGTACTAAACAAAAGTAAAAACAGCTTTTTTAAAAATTTTAAATAGGACCTTTTCAACTCTCTTCATTTAAAAACATAGATATATGAATCAAAATTAAGCTCGCTGTTTTATTTTCAAAAAAGTTATGGTTGGTCCATATTGACCGAACTTACTCTATTTATACAATTTAACTATAGCATTTATTACCTTTAATTCTAGCATTTAACAATAAACGTTCAATAACACTTAGTTGTTTTATATGTCAACCCTTTTTTTGGCTTAAACATAGAGAATAACAATTTTAAGCAGGGCCGAATTAACCATGTCTAGGCCCCTAGGCAATGCAATTTTTGGGGCCCCTTTACCATTTTCTAACTTCCTAAGATACATTGTTTCTAACACAACGCAATACTATTCATAATTATGCTAATTTTTTACCCAACTACGGTGATGCGAAAGGAGCAGTATATGTGTCTGACCGATATTTATGTATGAATGTATGTTCATCTGTTCCATCCTCTCTTCTAAGCTATTTATCATAATTTTACAAATGAGGTATCGTTGATAGCGTTTTAATCCTCCGTTGGTTATAAAATATGTGACGTCACAATTAATTGAACATGGCTCCCTCTAAAGGACATAAAATCAACTCAACCCTGACTTCCAAACAACTTATCATAATTAAACAAATGATTATTATAGTGATGCTCAGAAGATGAACGTGATCGTATGCCACCTACCCTAACAAAACAATTCATTCTAACAGTAGTAAGCGATTAAAAGCTTTAGAACAAAGTGTACCACGCTACACATCAAGAGGGCGACCTATGATCATTAGGGTGGTCCAAATTTTTTTTTTCGTTTTTCAGATTGGCCACCCCATAAATTTGTAACACGTATTCATAGAAATAACATTGTAAAATTTCAGTTGACTAGCTTTACGGGAAGAGGGTGCTAAATAGAGTATGTTTTTTAACATTTTTGTGAAAAATGCTTGATCTTGACTTTTTTTTGTTGCAGGTCAGTTCAAAATGAATTCATCAACTCGAAAAAAAGACGAAATTTTTCTACTTGGATGTCGTGACCATGAATCATTGGTCAGGCTTAACCAGCTTCCAATACTTCGCCAAGTTCTACTTCTTTATCACCACACATTAAATGAATCAAAATATGTTAAAAATTCTGCGCACATATTCATTCAAGAAGTCATAGACGTGTGGACCAAATCTGGTATTCCGACAAGACAACCAAATCACTGCGTTGAAAAACTTAAAGAAAATTTATAAGAAGTGGCTGCTTTTAAACAAAAACAAAAAGAGAGTTTAAGAAAAGAGAGCAGTTGTTTACAGAAGAGCTTGGTTAACTTTTTGATATTGCCCATGCGAACGCCATGAATTCAATCAAAATTGCGGAAGACAGAGAGTTTCTTGTTGACCAAAGAGTTGAACGTAAGATGATTATGACTGCGATTGACAAGAAGTTGGAAAAGACCAAAGAACGTTCTCTAAAACGAAAAAAAACTAAAGAGTTAAAAAAATGGCCGCTAAAAGTAATAATTTAACTTCAGTAGTGTCTAGTCAAGAACTACAATTTGATTCCATCTTCACTAGCTCTTCGAGTGCCGCTAGTGCTTTGCAAGATAAGAAAGACAGTAAATTTCTGGTTCCTTTATCAAAAAAGACACAGAGCGCTACCAGTGCTAATGATGTTATGCCATCGTCTAGTCGTATATTTACACAACATGTTACCAGCGCTCTTGATCGTAACAAAATAACCGACCGAGAAGCCGTGCGACTGATTATTCCATTGGCTGCCGCACTTGGTCGTAATCCCATTTCGCTCCCCATATCTCGAAGCACAATTCGACGTGAAAGAAAAAAAGCAAGAACAGATTTTTATGCGAACATAAAAGAAACATTCGGCCCGACTCATCCACTTGTAATACATTGGGATGGAATAATAATTCCGCATGTAATAACTAATAAGAAAATAGAGCGCCTTTCGATTCTTGTTTCCGGTAATGGAAGCGAAAAACTGTTGGGAGTACCAAAACTTACAGCAGGAACTGGGGAAAACACATCCAAAGCTGTTTTTGACACAATGAAACAGTGGGATATTACAAATCAAGTTCGGGCTATGAGCTTTGATACTACTGCCTTTAACACCGGTGTCAAAAAAGGAGCGTGCACTCTCTTAGAAGCAAAGGCGGGCCGTGATCTTTTATGGCTTGCTTGTCGTCATCACGTATTTGAAATAATGCTTTCAAAAATATTTGCACTGTGTTTTGGGCCATCAAGCTCTCCCGAGATTCCATTATTCAAGAGGTTTAGAGATGTTTGGGATACAATTCCGAAAGAACACTATGATTGTCTTAACACCAGAACTAGCACGGAACAGTTCTCTGAAAATACTCTAGAGAGTCTTACTACTGCTGTAGCTGGAGAAAAACAAGTTCGGGACGATTACAACGAGCTAATAGAGCTTAGAATGATTGTTCTGAACAAGCCACCAGAGAGAATTCATTGGCGTATCCCAGGACCAATACATCATGCTCGATGGATGGCGAAACTGTTGTAAGCTATGAAGATTTTTCTATTTAGAAATAATTCACAAGCATTTAAGCTTACAAAAGACGAAAAAAAAACAAGTCGTTCGATTTGTTAGTTTCGGCGCACTCATATACACCAAGATTTGGATCGAAGCACACTTGGCAGCAGATGCATCGATTATTGATTTGGAACTTTGGAAAAGATTACGAAGCCATTGATTCCGAAATCAGTGGAGCAGCAAGGGGTGTTTTAGAACATCACTTATGGTATTTGTCTGATGAGCTGGTTACCTTTGCGTTGTTTTCCGACAAGTTATCTTATGGCGAGAAATTGGCCATTGTTCAAAGAATGGATGTTGAGGGCGGTCCCGGTTCAGTTCGAGGTGACTCTGCTAAATTATCCACGGAAACCACATTAGAAGCCTTTGCATCGCAAAGAACACTGAAAACGCTCTCGGTTCTAGAATCAAAGACTCATTCTTGCAATTACCTCCTGAGACTTGGGGTGGCAATGGTGATTATCTTCAAGGCAAAAGTTTCATAAGAAATTTGCGTGTGGTTAACGGCACTGCGGAGAGGGGTGTAAAATTGATTGAAGATTACAATTCGATACTTACTAAAAATGAGGAAGAAAAACAGTTTTTGCTTCATGTCGTTGAATACAACAGAAAGATCGTTTCTACTGAAACATCCAAAAAAGATTTAACCACCTTAGTTTTAGGTTGAGAAAAAAGCAATGGAACAAATATTATTAAAATTATTGCCGTGTGTTGTACGTATATTTAATATGCTTTTTTAATAAAAAAATTACTTCTAACTTATTAAATATAATTTTATTTAATTGTTCTTTTTAAGGATTTTTTTCATAAAATTCTGATATTTCATGTTCGATGAGCACCCTCTTGTATATAAGATAGGGGACTGAAATTTTTAAATCCTGCTATAATTGGTATGTGTAACAAAAATACTGTGTGGCTGTGTAACAAAAAACTTTTTTTTCATATAAGCATGGTCCACCCTAATGATCATATATATGAGGTGGCAAACGACATACGTGGCAGAAGACATACGTGCTTCTGAACATCAGTATGAATACATATAAAATACAATACGAAGTCGGTTAAAAATATATTATGTGTAAGTTTTTTAATTTATAGACAAAAAAGATAAAATAGTTTGTACATAACCAATTCAGATGAAAATATTTTCTTGTTTCATACTTCTTCGAGCTTGACTTTTAGTAGTCGTTGTTTAGTTTTTTGAACTTATTTTTTTTTACTAACTACTTATTAACTTGTGGCGGCCGTAGCCTAGAGGTCGTAGCCCCAAAGCTAAAGAACCGCGGTAGCCCAGGTTCAATTCCAGCTCAGACAGAAAGTTTTTCAAATGAATTAATTTCTGTTCGGTCGTCACCTCTCTGCAAACGATGGCAAACCTCAGAGGATAAAAATTGCCATGTAAAGCTCTTTGAGAACATAAGCCATTCGGAGTCGGTATAAAACACGTAGGTCCAGTTCTCGATCATTTGTGATAAAACATTTAATAACACGCACAACACAATTGATCAATAGATCAAACAGCGTCAATATAGAAAATAAAACAAATACCTTAAAAAAATATGAACGAAAAACTAAATCTTCCATACAAAAAATATGGTATTTTTGGGAATATTTAGAGCCTGGTTCACACACCTAAAACTGCTTTGAATTAAAAACCAAGTATACTGGAAATTTATTAAAGGATCAACTTTAAGAAGCTGCCTCGATATCATGAATTCATTTGAAGGCTAGGTCAAAGTCCTTCCAGGGGCTGAAACGGCCAGTTTATTTTTTTACTTGTTAAATATAATAAAAAAAACAATTTCGGGTGGTTGGTGTTTTTGAAACAAAAATAGTTTTGTAAAGTATATTAGTATTGTACAATATATTTAAAGATTACCTCTTCTAATTTTTTTTTTTTTTTTTTTTTTGATACAAAATCGTTTAAAGCATCTTGTAAGTTGACCTTTTCCAATTTATAATTTTCCATCACGATTATCACCAACGAATTTAAATGATTCTGTGACATTGGTGAACGAAGACAGTTATTAGTATAAATTTTGAAAAGCAGCATATACCCATGGCGTTTGATCGTAGGATTTCATCGTTATCAAGAAATTTTATAGAAAGCCAAACAGAGAAATTATTCCCTGATAAGTCCCTAAATCCCTGTCATCTGACTAGTTGGCGTTAAAAACGTCGCAAAAAAAGCGAATAGAAATTAATAATATTTGGAAATATGACAATATAATATAAAAAATGAACAAGACAATAATATTGTTATTGAGGATTATAATTAAATTTTCACTCGATAAAACATTTTCAAATTTTTTCGATGCGCAAGGCCCCTAGCCGCTGCGAGCCCCCAGGACAGTTGACTACACTGCCTTATGGATAAACCGACCCTCATTTCAACAAACACACTTCCCAGCAAAGCTTTCTGTTAGAAAACACGAAAAACAGTTTTTGCACTTTTCAAAAATGGTTGCGAAAATCAATTTTGGTGTTGTTGAAATTGGTCAATCGAATGATAAGGTTTGTAAACAATTGAAGCATATTCGCGAATAACGTTGTAAACGACATTGTGTTTTAGTGCTTTTTTTTTTGCGAATACCTGTAAGAATCACTGTCTTATATTATATACAAACAGAACTGAGTAAGCAGTTGAGCAGTTTGGGGTATTTTTATTGCATAGATACCCAAAAAAAAAACAATTTATATAAAAGTGAACAATTACAATTTTGTCGTTTACAACATTATTCGCGAGAACGCTTCAATTGTTCAAGGTTAAAGAGAAATATTTTTCAACTCAATTGAACAAATAGTTCGCTTTATAGAGCTGGTTAAAATGAATGCTTTTCTGAGTTTTGTGGCATTTTGTTCTAAAAAAACTAAGCTTAAGTTGAAATATTCGTTCAAAGTATCAATAAAAAGTAATTGTTTTATATGTATATCAAATGGTTTTTTTACTATCAACAAATACTAAAAAAAAATTGCTTCCATTCTTTTATTTTTATGTGACTGTGTTTTTCTAAAACACTATTTTTACATACTTTTCGAAACTTAGGTCGATTTTTAAAATGAGTCCTGAAAAGTCATTGATTCTGCTTTCAAAAACCGATTAGACTGAACATTTTTGAACACAATGCAAAAAGAATTTGCTGCAACTACTTGCACACCTGCCTTTTATAACGATTAATTTCAAGAAACCTTCGATTTTTTTCATGTCTCGCGAACAGTTGTAATATATTGTATTTGCATATTAAAAGTATCAACAGCAGGTATAAAAAAAATTATGTTACCATATATTTTCTCACCAATTAAAATTTTTATTATCATGTGAATTTTTCAATACAAGCAACAACAAATAAATATTAGAAATTGCACATGTACAAAAAATTTGAAAAATTTCTAAACCTAAAGGCGCGTAGCAGCTTTTGGGAAGTTTCATAATCAGGGGCGTACCGAGGATATTTTGATTGGGGGGGGTATCAATGTATTTTGACCGACTGGATCCCTTAAGTCCCTACTTTTTTTAAATGCAACATAGTTGAATTATATAAAGTTACTCATCCGTTCCATCAATATAAATAAATCTAAGGGGTCTTTTTCATTTGAACGGCTAAGAAAAACACTTTGTAATTATTTTACTAAAAACTTTTTTAATGATAAAAAAAAACTTGTGTACATCAAAATACATATAATTAAGTATGTTTTGAATTTTTTTGTTTTAGTTTGGCCTCTTATCTGCTCTCTGTAGCTTTTCGCAGTTTGGAAATCATTTTTCAAATCCAAAAAGGTGGCAACGATTTCTCAGCTTTTACTACAGGTAACTGAAATTTTTTAGTTCATCTAAACGATAATACTTGAAACTATAAGATAACGTATAATCAGCCAAGTAAATCTCATACATGTTTTTGGCGTCATTTTCAAAACAAAAATTTAAAAATTACCCTATTTTTTAACATTTCTAACTCTCTAAAAATTCGAGTTTAAGGTTTTAATAGATGATTGTAGGCATTAATCTTAGAGATTTTACAATAATAAATATAATGCAAAACAGTTTCAGCTCAAACGGCCTTTTTCGTTAATCTTTAGAAATCCTGAAATTTTTAACCCACATATATTGTAGTAACAGTCTTCAATCTTTCGATCTTTTTCAAGTGAAAAAGATCCCTTAACGGCAGTTTTCATATCGTTCCCTCTATCAAAGAAAATAAAGTAAAAGTATTGCCTTATTAAAGAACAAATTTGTTTTTGTTTTAAAAATTCATAGTATATATGTGCTAAAAAATAAACAAGGCTTTCAATTTCTTTTACATTTTTTCTTTTAATTTTTTAAATTAATTTAAAAAATGGTGTTTTAAATAAAAAATACAAACATAATTTTTCAGCAATACATTAAAATATTAATTCTTCTTTTTTTAAGGCAGGCATTGTTGCTGCGCAATATTATCTAAGTGAATAATATCAACTATGTCCTTTTCCGGTGAAAGTATTAATAAGTCATTAAGACGTGAGTCGCTATGCGTGGTTCTTAAATAATTTTTAACTTTTTTTAATTTGTTGAACTTTCTCTCATTTCCTGAAACAGTAACAGGCACTGTGTACAGCAAACGCGGCATTAACTGCAGGAAGAGATTTTTTTATTGCATTCTGAAACATTAGCTGTACCCGATAGAATTTCTACGCCTCCGCATAGATCATAGAATACTTCAAATTTCGCTTTCAATTGAAGTGAATCCAATAAACAATTTTTTGGTAACAATTTTATTGATTCTAGAATTTGCTTTTGGGTCAAGTTAGTAGAAGATAGAATGGGATTGAAGAGTTCATACAGAGGCTTAATTGTTTCTAAGCAACTGCTTAATTTATCTCGCATCAGTGAGGTTATCCTATCCAATACAAGTTTTTATTCTCTTCTATAAAAACAGTTCATCGAAAAATAAGCCGCATTGGCATTGTTATTCATTGTTATCCATTGAGAATTCCTTTTCAGCATCAACATTAAAAGATTTTAACAATGCAACAGCACTACTAATTAGGTTATCCGTACCTTCAGAGTCCGAATTTATATTTTCTAATTATTTAAGGGTACAAGAAATAAATTTCATAGCATTTAAAATATTCAGTTCAATGGCTTCAAGAGCTTGAGTCAGAAGTTTCATATTTACTTGCACATTTTTCATAAAAACAAGACTTATAATAAAGTCCACAGAAATGAGTTGGTTTGATAGCGAATATGAAGCATTTCGAGTCCACTTGTCAATTTTCTTAGAGCTTTAGAAAATTTCGTTTAAGACATCAACAATGACATAAAGCGATGCTTTTATTATAAATGAATTTTGAATGCGGATTTAAAAATGGTGTTCTTTTTGCCATCATTTAGAGTTTAAAAATTAAAACGGACCTTTTTTCAATAGTTTGACTAAATCCTTTAAATTCATTTTTTATTTTAATTGTATGTATTTAAATTAAAATGTTGAGTCTATGGAATTTAAGCTTTTACATCAGACTTCTTAAGCTAAGAAAATTTATTTAAATATGCTAGCCACTTTTGATCATTAAATTTTTTATTACAAATTTTAGGTATTTCTGGATAAAAATTTCAATCTCATAAAGAATACAAAAATGTATTAATTAAGATTTAAAAAGGGGAATATGTGTGGCGACTGAGCAAGCCTTTGTTCGTTTGGTCTTGTTTTATTCCACTTATTTTTTCAATTTTTTGACAAGATATTTGTATTAGGGACTGTTATCGTTAAGCTATATCCAAAAACCTAAGCATTAATCATTATTTTATGATTTTCAAGTTTTTGCTAAGATATAAAAATAGTAATCTGATTTTATCTTTTAAATCTTAAATAAAAATTATTAATATTTTTTTGGTCAAACAAAAATATAATTTTCGGTTCTTATTTTTGGTCAAGGACACGGCGGCACAATTGAACTAAAAATGGTCCATTTTTACCATTTGGTCCGCTGCTCTCTTTTTAATTACTATGCATTACTATTTCCGTACTTTTTTAACACAATTTATACTACTTTTCTGAACTTTTTCTGCATTTTGTCACAAAGGAACACTGGATTCATTTACAACAACTCAACGTTGATACGACTTAAAATGAGTTGGCCGACTGAAGTTCGTTTAAGATACGACTTAAAATGAGTTGGCCGACTGAAGTTCGTTTAAGGTACGACTGAAAGTGAGTTAGCCGAGTTAAGTTTGCTTAAGATACGACTAAAAGTGAGTTAACCGAGTTAAGTTTGTTTAAGGTACGACTAAAAGCGAATTGGCCGACTGAAGATAGTTTTGGATATGAAATAAAATTAAATAGCCGACTGAAGTTGGTTTTTGTAATGAAAATGTCAATAAAAGGTACGACAGGCGTTCATAATTATTGTTTCTAAAAATCAATATTTTAAAAAATATTAGTAAAAAATAACAATTAGGCCGACTCTAACAAAGTAAGCAGGGTAGTCTCCTCTCTAACCACCCGCTAGTTACGCCCCTGTTCATAATGCCCTCTTTTGGCTATATTATGAAATTTTAATTTGAAAAATATAGATTGTGTTATTATCTTAACTAAAGCTGTCAGTTCTGTAAAAAGCTGAAAACAGATTTTTTTTAGTCATTATAAAATTTAAATTTCAAAATGTCAACTCCAAACCTTATTGTATTTGAACTCTTCAAAAGATCATCGACTAAAGTTCATTTCAAAGCAAAATACATTGAAATAAAAAAAAGAAAGGAATTTTTGAAAATACATATTCTTAAATACCAGCAAGATTTCTTGAAAACGATAAAATTCTTCAGAAATGTTAGAAATATTAGAAATCTTTATAAATATCGATAAATGTTTTCAACAAAATTAAGTAAAGTTTTAAAATTCTATTCTTATTAAAAATTGCATTTTTAAAAGAAAAATTTAAAGCGTTTGAAAATAATTTTTTTAGTTTTTAAATTTTTTTAGTTGTTTTTTTTTTTGTTTTGTTGTTTAAAAAAAAATGTTAAGTGGCAAATGTTGGAAAAATTATGTTCTTAATAGTTTATATTCTCAGTTTTTGATTTGGTTATGTTTTGAGACAATTTTTTTCAGTGTTGCAAGAGTTTAATACTTTAAGAAACGAAATTTACTTCAAACTCGTGTCTATAAACAATGAATCAGTTATAATTCAAGTTTTCGTCAGATTTTTCTCAGAGAAAAATCATGCGGAAAAACTTTGTTTTGTAATATTTTTTACACCCATTAGAAAACCTACCTTTAAAAATTAATTCCTTAGCATCTTGTCGGTCTGTTTTAAAAAAAATCACAGCAAAAACTCAGTTCGAGATTTATCAATTCGTTCAGAAGTTATGATTTTTGCAACGAAAAAAGCCAGGTCGAGCCACTGTGCGATATTGCTATGCAGACAAAAAAAGTCAAACAATTGTTTAAACAAAAATAACAAAATTTGTTCACATTACGCTTACAGTTTTGTATTGCAATGTCTTAACCGATAAATTTGACCAAGCGAGAAAATTGTTACTTAGAGTTCCTCAAGTTCTTAAGACCACAAAATTACACTCATTTTATTTTCAAAACAATTGGATCCGGCTTGATGTATATATTTGTTTGTTCCAATATATCATAAAAATTTTTAAAAAAAATCACTAATGTGGTGAACATTTTTTTAATAATATGGATTTGTTTAATTAATATTTATTTATAAAAAATTTACATGTATAAAATTCTTTTCAGTTTTTTTATAAAAAGTTTTTTGTTAATTTCAAATTTTTGTTTTTAATAATTTTGAATTTAAAATAGCGAACTTTTGGTTATGAAGTAACTGCGATACTGACCTATTTTCTTAGCAAAACTTTGTGCTCTGATGGGTTCTGTAAATTTGTTGGGTGTACAGTAGGGCGGGTCGATTTATTTTTCGACAATTTCCCTATGATTTCCGTATTCTATGGGCTATTTCATGAAAATTTGCCAAAGGAACCATACCTCTATCGTTAAAATCGAGTCCCCTACTTTTTGTTGGTAGATTTTTTCCCAAATTGACGTTCGTATAAAATATTACCAACACGTTCACATCCATAACTCAAAAACTATCTATCGGGTTTAATCGCCAGTAAGCGCGTTGGAAAGGTGAGCTCATTTTGATCAATTTACAAAAAAAAATCTCCAACATTGGTCCAACGGTTCAAAAGTTACGGGCATTTTTGTCCAAATTTTGGAGCATTGTTCCATTTTTTTCATGATTTTGTCCAAGAATATTACTTTCATATTATTACTACACTCAAATTGAATATTTTTTTTGGTAATAGGTTGATAGATACTTTATTATCTCTTAATTTGAATTTTTGTAGAAATAAAATAAAAAGGGAAAAAAATCAAAAAGTTGGTTTTATGTGTTATTTTGTTTTAGCAATATCGCATGAATTAATCAACCGAATTCGATAAATTTGGGCTTAAACTCTTCGTTTTGAATTGTAAATTGAATTAAATAATGGATTGAGCCAAAAAATGGCCATTCTTGGACAAAATCATGAAAAAAATGGAAAAATGCTCCAAAATTTGGACAAATATGCCCGTAACTTTTGAACCGTTGGACCAATGTTGGAGATTTTTTTTGTAATTTAATCAAACCTGATCGATAGTTTTTGAGTTATGGATGTGAACGTGTAGGTAATATTTCATACGAACGTCAATTTGGGAAAAAATCTACTAACAAAAAGTAGGGGACTCGATTTTAACGATAGAGGTATGGTTCCTTCGGCAAATTTTCATGGAAAACAGTCTGGTTCAGTCTGGTAACAGTATGGTTCCTTCGGCAAATTTTCATGGAATTACCCATAGAATACGGAAATCATAGGGAAATTGGTGAATTTTTTCACTCCCTACAAATCGACCCGCCCTAGTGTACAGATATGACGTGTCAAAAGAAAACTTTTCGTTTTCAATACTAGTTACAAACGTTTCAATTACCAGTCACTTCTAGAAAATACATCTGAAGGAAGGCATTAGCTTTCCTCTTATCGCATTTAATATTAAATGTGTGCATTCATATATTCGGAACATATTCCTTTTTGAATTTTGAGTATTAAACATTACCTAAGTTATTTTAAGTAAATTAGTTTTAAATATTATCTCTGAAATTATTTTTTAATTAATAATTTAGGTCAAAGTATTTTTTTGTTCATGCAGAAGTGGTAGTTTTATTTTATATATTTTTTATGATTGTTGCAATATTTGTAATGGTAGTAATGGTTATGGTAATGGTTTTTATATAGTTAAGAGTTAGGGTTTATGCTAAAGACTGTTATCCTCTATTGATCTCATTTCTGCCACTCCAACCGGTTTCTTGCTAGAGCTTCGCACATGTTCGTTTCTTAAGTCTTTTGTTTGCTTAAAGCGTGCCAAGTCATTCAATTACTGAATTAACCTTCATCAAATTGCTTATATGAAATATAACTTTAGTCTATTATAAAGAAATATTAAGCTTCACTTAATTGCACTTCATTTAAAAAACAGTTAAAAAAATTTAATACATTTGAAGTATATGCATAAAATAGGGCTTTATTTGAATGTTTAACTGCAGAGATGCTCCATTGCTGAGCGTCAAAGCAATGAACCAGCAAGCTGACCAAAAAAAACTACAACAGCTCAAATAACAACATCATAAAACCAAAGCAACAACAACAACAACATCAAAAAGAAGTAGCTTTGTTTACAACGGTGAAGACTTCAGTGTTGCTGCTGCTGCTGCTTTTGTTCTTGTTATTGTTGATGTTGGTGGCGTTGATGTTGTTACTGATAATAAAGACGATGACGATGATGATGACGATGAGGATGATGATGATTTTTTCGCGCGACTAAGCTGCTCGTGGTATAAAACTGAATTTTGTGCTGATTTTTTTAACGTTTGCCTTTAGACCGTCCGCGAAGTAGCACGTGATTATTTTTACGTAGGCGTGCTTAACATACTCGCATCAAAATTAGCTTCAAGCAAAAGTGCGTAAATGCGTAAAAACAACACATTAAAGAGACCAAAAAAATTAAAAAAAAAACATTATTTTATTATTTTTTTTAAATTGTTTTATTGCTCTAATCAGGCTAAAGAACGCGGACGTCTGCATGGACTATTTTCGTTTGAGCACATCGCGTTTTTTAATTTTCAACGACATTTTTTTTCAATTTGTTTTTCAATACATTCACACAGCCTTAGCGTGAGATTTCAATTGATGTGAATACTTAAGTGATTTTTTTATTCTCGTCGGTAAACTATTACATTTTGGCACTTTTTGGCACAGCGCTTTGCAACATTGTGCAACGTTACTGAAGGCTTGCGTGTGTGTGTGTGTATGCCGAGTTACTTATTTGTACTAGAAGCCTTTCTAAATTTTATTTCAATTTGATAGTATCGCTGTTAAATTTATTTATATTTTGTTTTTAGATTGTTAACGAAATAAGCAAAAACAAATCGCAAGCAATATAAATTACGTATACGCCGTGTTGAGTCACAAACGTAAAGCACAGACATTATGCCTGCCTCTGCTGCAACACATCACTCACAGCAACAAAAACAACAACGGCAGCAGCACCTTCGATGGCAGCATCTTCAGCGCCATCGGCTGCAACATCTTCAGCTGCACAAGCTTGTGGCTGGCGCTGTTTTTGGACTTCTTTTGACTGCAATATGTGTCAATGGGGTAAGTTTTGTGGTTTCAATTAGAAAGGAAGTCAGTCGCAGTGATCGTGGGTTCCATTGTCTTATTCATTTGTTGGTTACACGCCATTTGAGCGGCTCTTCATTTGTTACCGATAGGCAACACTTAAGCTTGGTACTAAGAAATTAAATTCGTAATTTGAGTTTAGTAAATTTGAGATGGATCTAAAAGCAAAATTTGTCTGTGCATCACGATTTAATGTTTTATGTTTAAGGCTTTGCTTGACAAGGTTTTTATTTTATACAAAAAGCGAGACAATCTACAAAAATTTATGATTATTAAAATGAAGTATGAAGTCGTGATTTGTAATCAGAATGTTGGATAATGAAAAGATCTACAAGACGATATTATAAATAAAGCACTTTATGAAGCTGTAAATATATTCAAAATCCTCAACTTAGCACATTGTTGAGAAGAGATAGTTTAGGAAATTCCAGGTGATAATGAAGAGAATATTTTTAAATATAAAATATTTTAAAATGATATTGACACAAAATATTGATAAGTAATAAGGGTTGTTTGCTTTTGATAATTTTACATTAATTCATCACGGTGCTAATTTCAGAAGTTGAAATAAAATTTTGCTGGACCTAAAAAATTATTTTTCCTTGTCTCGAAACAAACAACTTTTTCATATTTTTGACCTAGATTGTTCCAGTCGACATTTTTTCAGCCATTTCTCGACATTCTTGACATTTCGGCATTTTTTCTGCCGACATTTTTGTGTTTTTTTTATACAATATTCGACGTCTTTTTTTAAAATTACTCTCAAAATAGGTTTACAAGTGCCAAAATTGATTCATTGGCTTATGCAAATCAATTTTGGCTTGGCTTATTTTTAGAGTGTAGTTATTCTTTTTTTCGATTTTTTAAATTATTTTTTTTTAATTTTCGGTTAATTACATGGTTTTAGAGATTTTTGCGATTTTTTTTAGTGAATTTTAATAATAAGTTTAAAAAAAGACGTCAACAATTGCATAAAAAACCGAAAAATGTCGGCAGAAAAAAATGGGTCGGGACAACGTAGGGCAAAAATATGAAAAAGTTGTTCGTTTTGAGTCAATGAAGCGCCAGAAAAAATAATTTTTCGAGTTCAGCATAATTTTATTTAAACTTCCGAAATCAACACCGTGTCATACATTAAAAAGTAGGTATAACTTCTTCAATTCAGTTTGCTATAATCGTTATCCCAAGAAAATAACATTTGAAATATTCTGGAGAAAATCGAGCTATAGAATTTAGTAAATAAGCTACATGAAGCCCTCATGAACATACAAAACATTTAATATTATGACTTCAAAATATATTTTACTATTGGATCTGGACCCAGACCTCCAACTGAAATTAAAATTGAATAAACATTTTCTACTGGCTCTATAACCAATATAAATTCAAGGTTGTAAGACTCATATTGATATAGCTCTGCTGCACTATTACTAAGCTTACTGTTTATTCGATTTTAAATACATATGTAAAAAGCAAACCTTTAAACGAAAGCAAACTTTATAATGACACTATAAGAAATTGATAAATTTTTCAAAACCCCATCTGGCTTCGAAAACTTTTTTGTTTATTTAAGTTAGCTGATTTCAAATATATGGTCAGGTTTCTTAGGTCTGGTATTTAGTTTAGAATAATTTTATAAAATTTACTTCAATACTTCGAGACATGCCAGGATTTTCCATTGTTGGAGTTTTTAATTACAATAATATCTCAATTTCAAAATTATATATTCGACTTTTTGGTTAAAAATTTATTCAACATACATTCAATAAATTTTAAATATGGCTGTAATTTTTTTTTAAAACTAGAATAAAAGTGCTTTCCATCGATTATTATATTTATTGAACGAGTAAATTTTGGGAAGAAGATAAAATATTTTTGGAGTGAAAACTTTTTTAGGCGCGTTGAACGATTTTGGTAGAGGGTAAATCTTTGGTTTGCGTCATGGTATTTTTCCGAGGAACTCTCGTCATCAATACAGACAGAAATCAATACAGACAAGATAGGAAACTTAGAAAACATAACCTCAAAAAAATTTTGCGTGTATTTATGCATAATAAAAATCAACAATGATCGTCACTCTTGTTCTTAATCGGCCGCAAGTTCACAAAGAAATCACTTGGCAACTCCTGAAATTAATGCATATAATCTGTTTGTTAGTATATAAATACTTAAGTTAGGTTGCAATAAGAAGTTTGCAAACAAAACTTATTATTAATTTGCTTTATATTGGTCTATATTTGCTTTTAAACTTTGGCAATTTCTCCAGTTGTTGTAAATAGTCCGCCAAATAACTTTTTTTTTTAAAATCTTATAAAAAAAAAACTACTGGACATTTTTTCAAATTTCTTTTTTTATTTGAAAGTACAATTCTTTCGGTTAATAATGAAAAATAATTTCATTCAAATGGCTGCCTCGGCTGGCCATGCAGTAGCCTACACGATCTGTCCAATTTTTAAGCACATTATCGATTGTGTGTGCCATTTTATTTTCAGATTTGCCAACTATCATTATTTTAATAATAAATTTTCAGTCGTGGTAGGATAGAAAATATCAGGTTGAATAAAATTTGTGTGTGTTGAAATTAATTTGTCTTTTTTGCTGTGTCAAATGGACGATGAAATTTTGACAATTACAAATTTTGACATTTCACATTTCGGTCGTGTTTTAGCGCAAATATTTTATTTTGTTTGCATTTTATCAATTTGCGACATATTTAATTCGAGAGCTTGTACTTGCAACATATTTCGTAAACTTGTAATATTGTAAACTTAAAAACTTAAAAAAAAACAAATTAATGAAAAAAATTAACGAAAGTGCTTGTGTGTGCGTGTGTGTGGGCCAACGGTCTCCAACATCAGCAAGTTCAGCAAAGTTAATTTGGCTTTCTTTGCTGGCGAGCGTTCTCCAAGTGCCACCAACAGCAAGTGCAGTGCAAAATTTGATGCTAGCCAACATCCTCTAAGTGCCATTACCAGTAGCACAAGCAAGTGCTAAGTGCTTGCTAGCAGGCAAATAGAAAATATAGCATGCAAAGTGCTGTATATTTTACGCCGCCAATTCGGTTCATCCCCTCTCACGCTGCGCAACCGCTGGGATCTTGTAATTCTCTTTGCGTTGTTGCTGTAAATTTCCTTAGTAGTTATTGTTGTACAGTAAGCTTTAATTTTTTGTGGATGTTTATTTGTAGCTACAGTCAGCATATGACA
The DNA here is from genome assembly GCA_963920525.1 of Dichetophora obliterata. Classification (NCBI taxonomy): domain Eukaryota; kingdom Metazoa; phylum Arthropoda; class Insecta; order Diptera; family Sciomyzidae; genus Dichetophora; species Dichetophora obliterata. The sequence goes on from OY986438.1 coordinate 171,420,177, forward strand.
TCGAACTAATTTAGAAAACAGTTTATACATATGAATTAAAGAGTATATATAATATTGGTAAATCTATTTGTTTTTAGTAAAAGTGTTACCGTATCGGAAATACATATATGCAAAATACATATTATATACATATATATTAAGGTGGGTAAATTACTTTTGTGATAAATCGTACGCCAAGGGCGTATTCTATGTGTAATTTTAAGCAACTTTTCTGAAGAAACCCTAGATCGAAATTGGATTTCAAGGCCCCGAAAATTTAAAAATAACTATTTTACTGGGCCAAACCGGGTAATTTAAACCGATGAACAACACATCGCCGCTCATGTCATTGTAGGGTTTAGGGCTCCCTTCTACAGGGAGCTCTATGTATATTTAAAATTCGTTATCTCTGGTTCTAGCAATCAGCTCTACTCCAGATTTAATTATAATTCTACTCCACTCTTCTATATAGTTGAATTTTAACGTAGGAACAACGTAGAATTTAAAACAAAATGTCGAAATTATCGAATATTTGAAGAGTTTAGTTCAGCTTTAAATTCATAAGAAGAAGAAAAAAATCTATAAATCTTTAATTTAAATTCAAAGTACGGAGAGGAATGTGCAACTATTTTCCAATGTTTCGAAACGTGCAATAGAGAAGAATCGATAAGAAAGTATGGCGGTGACATTAAAAAGCCACGAAAAATTACCTCGGCTTGAAAGCAAACAAATTTCAAAAGAGACGGCGTTTCATAAAAATTTTTGTATATTCCTTAATTTTGTTTTTGTAATATCTTTTAGTTTTATTTTTTTTTTCAATTGTGTTTATCAATATTTTTTTAAAAATAACTAAAATGCAAATTACTTAAATTACACTGTCGTTATAAGGTTAAGTGTTAATCTTATTGTTCAACTAATTTTTCATTATGGCCAACTTTGCTAAACATGTCGATTAGACCGGATCGCTTTTGTATGGGGGAAAAAAATCAGGCGTTCGGGGTCTCAAAAGTTAGAGGAACTCATAAAAACGATTTCTGCATACTTTTTTTTCAAATCGGAGAAAATTTATCGGAGCGTTTTTGATTCTCCTGAAGGTCCTTTTTGTTAAAAAAGAAACATGTTTTTTGCTTGTAACTTTTTATTTTTCAAAGAACACATACCCAAAACTGCAAAAAATATAAAATCTTTACTTATACCAACATTTAGGCAAAAATAAATTTAACTTATGTTTTATTATCACTCTTATTGACCTCTAAACATAGAATTCTTTGTTATTTTCAAAAATACATTTTGTTAAAACCTCCGTAAAAGACACATTTTCCATTGGATTTACGTAAAATTGATCTTGTTGGAAAGGGCTTAAAAAAAAATAAAAAATAAAGCACTTAAAATCCCTTGAAAAGTATACACTTTTGGAATCACTTCAAAATTTATTATAATAATAAAAAAAGACTTTCTTCCAGCAGTTTTAACAAAATGTGTTTCTTAAACATTAAAAATATCTATTTTTATAGGTCAATAAGAGTTATCATTTTATGAGCGTTGGACAAGGGGGCGTAACATGCCGGGTTTCAGCTAATAAGATATAATAACTAATTTTTAAAATTTTTTTGTGCCTAAAAGAAATTTTTTTTAGCAGATTTCTAAAGGTCTATTACTGACGTTTAGTCATTTTTCTCACACAGATTTGCTTTAACCGATAAATTAAAATAAAGTATAATTTAATTCCTTTCCAACAAGATCAATTTCAGGTAGATCTAATGAAAAATGTGTTTTTTACAGAGGTTTTAACAAAATGTGTTTTTAAATATAGCAAAAAATTATATGTTTGGAGGTCAATAAGAGTTATAATAAAACATAATTTAAAAAATTTCTTTATGCCTAAATACTGGTATAAATAAGGAATTTATATTTTTAGAAGATCTAGATATGTGTTTTTTGAAAAATAAAAAGTTACAAGCAAAAAACATGTTTTTTTACAGAAATAACCTTCAGGAGAATCAAAACGCTCCGATAAATTTTCTCCGATTTGAAAAAAAAGTATGCAGAAATCATTTCTATGAGTTACTCTAACTTTTGAGAACCCGAACGGCGGAATCCAAATTTTGATCCGGTCTAATGTTGTTGCTTTTTAACCCATTCTTACACAAATTTTTGCTTTGCATTAATAGAGTACCCGGCTATTTTTCAATTTTCGGGGCCACGAAATCCAAGTCCGACCCATGGTTTCTTCGGTAAAGTTGCTTAAAATTATCCATAGAATACGCCTGAGGGGTACGATTTGCTACTTTTTTCACACATACAAATTGACCCACCTTAATATATATATATATATATAATGTAAATATCCAAGTCCAACCCATGGTTTCTTCGGTAAAGTTGCTTAAAATCATCCATAGAATACGCCTGAGGGGTACGATTTGCTACTTTTTTTCACACATACAAATTGACCCACCTGCAATAAAACGCAAACTTCATCGAACGTAGTTAAAATATGGTATTCGATGATTTTCGGGGGCGCTAATTACGAATATGACGTCGCAAACTCGAAAATATTAAATTATTTTATTTATATATAGTTTTAAATTATTTGCTTTCAATACTTAAGTTTTTGTTTTAAAGTTTTATTTTAGCAAATGTTTTAAAACTGTAAATGTTTACTATTAAAGTAGATGGGCATTTCCACCAAACGGTTTACCGCGACTGAAAAATAAAATGTTACTGAAAATTTTTTTAAATCTTCTTAACAGAGAAAAAAATTTTAAAGTTATATTGTGAGAGTACTGAGAGCTGATCTGAATTTAAATTTTGACAAAATGGCAACATAATGAATGGCAACAAAAGTAGAAATATGGTGACAAAAGTTGAAATTTTTAACAAAAGTAGGAAAGTTATAAGTACAATAAATACTCGTATAATACAAAGTTTAATTAAATTTTTTTCAGTTTTCTATTTCTACGGACCTGAATTACACTTTATATGATTTTTAAGTTCAATTAATTATATAAAACTATACAAAATTTTTACTTCTTTGAAGGGGAAAATCTGTATCGTAACGTTTTATGTTATGGCTTGTATAAAAAATAATTAAAAAGAATTTTCAACGAAAAAATTATGAATATATAGCCACATCATTCCAGAAAATATTAAAATATTTTTAATAAAAAAAAACTCGTGCACACTTCCCAGATTTTTTTGTTATATTAATGCAGAGAAAAACCACTTCCATTTTGTGTATCATAACGCGTTCTCTTTTGATTGCTTATATCTTTGGACAATACCTTCGATTGCTTCCACCTTTTACACTAAATATAGTACTACTAGAATGCTATCCAAAAATTAAAACAGGACACAAAAGTTTAAATATTTCTTTGATTTTTTTAATTTTTAACTACAGAAAAGGCGTGCGAACGTTACGTGCGTGACTATGGAAATGCCCATATGTAAAAACATTGTTTAAAAAAAACTTTTGTTTTATTTTGAACTGTAAAAACATTTGAGTTTACCTTAAATTAAATTGTTTCAAGCTCTTTTTCAAAAACAAAAACAAATTAATTTAATATGAATTAATTAATTTGAATTTCATTAAATTTTAACACATATTCCCTCAGTGTAATTAAAAAAATTTAAGTCTTTATGTAGTCTTTTCACAATAAATGTTTTAAATTTAGTCTTTTTATTTTTTTCCATTTTAAAATTCGTTCATTTCGGGGGAGGGGGCTTAACATCGAAAACCCCCCTGCGTACGCACTTGGTTAGTCATATCTCATAATCTTACTAGCTTTGTCTATATTTTTTAATATTTGATGATATTTTGCAAGAAACATTTTATTTAGAATTCGCTATAAGGGCGCGAAGCACCTGGCGAAATGCTGTGTAAAAAGGTAATTTGATAAAATCGTTTATAATTTAATATAACACTCCTCACACAAATTACACTATATACAAAATATTTCAATCATTAATACTTACAAAAAAAAAATTAGTTTCCTATTAGTTTGCTGTAAGTTCTGAAAACATAGTCAACATTTTTTTTCAATCAGTTCAATGTTACTTGTTACTCAGACGTAATGTGTCACTTCTGGTTGTCTCCTCTGCAAGAATCTTTTGATCGAAATCAGCAACTTGTTTAGTTATAAAACTGTGTTATTTACAATTATTAACAACAAATCGCACTAAGATAATAAATTATGATATGGTTTTTTTAATTGAAGATGCTTAAAATTTCACATAAAAATTAATGGAAAAAAACAACATTGTTCATCACACATCCTTGACCTAATATTTGAAATCCGACCTACTTTATAGCATTATTTCCTTAATTATTTAATCATTACTCATTGAAACCAGCTGTAAGCTTTATATGATAACATTCATTTTCAAAATTTTCACATACATACACAATAAATCATGTCTGTCAAATAAGCTAAATCTGTCAGTTCTGACAGCCGAACAGAGACGATTGCACATACTTATCTTTGATAAAGATCTCAAATGGAAAAATTCTCACGCTGCTAACAATTGCAAAGGAATGAGATTAACCACATTTTACAAATAAAGAAAAACGCACAACACAGCAAACATAAACAATAACAATAACAATAAGAGTAAGAAGAAAAAAGCAATATGCGAAAACATTTCTGGGTGAGAAATTGTAAAATGTTTTGAAATACGAGTGAGTAGAAAAAACAAACAATTAATTTTTTCAGTCTTTAGCATGACTTAAAGATGTCAAGAGATGTCACAATTAAAACAATATAATTACGCGTTGTATTGTTATTGCAATAAACAGTTGGAAAACGAAAGAAAATATTTTTCACCTTATAAACAATATTTAGAGAAAATAGTTTAATCGATTATAAGTCTTATAATCTAAAATTCCTTAGTCTTATCAGGCTTTAGAAAATTAGGTTGGTTTCAGATGAGCTCAGATGTTGTACAAAAATTTAAAAAAAATATTTATGGTAAAATACAGATTAGAAAATTAATTAATAACATTATCACAAAAAATTGTTTGATTTCGGTTTCTGGGCTGTGTTTATTATATGTTTTTGGATTTGCTTAATCAGAATCTTGGATATGTTTAAAAGGGCAATAAAAAAAGGGTTTCTCAATAAAAAAAAGACACAGTTTGGATAGTATCGTAAGTATAGACATAGAATTCCTTTTATACAGTAATAGAGAAAATTTATGTTTTTTTTTTTGTTTATATTTTTCAAAACTATTTTAAAGCGTTTCATCTTCTAAATGAAAATTATTCAAAAACAAACTTGTTGTTGTCCTTCTTCAAACTTACCTGATCTACAAAGCTCACAATTAAATTCATGTAAAAATTTGTTTTGTTTTATAAAAAGTTTTCTTTTGATATTTTTGGTGATGAGTTTGTTGTTCTTGTTCATTTGTTTTGTTGGTTAAAACTAAATGTAATTCAAAGTTATGTTTAATTAATGGAAATAAATATGGGTAAATTTGAATTATTTATTTTTCCTGTAGTAAAGAGCATATGCATATTTTAAAAGTAATTTAAAATTAAAATTTTAGTTAACAAAATATATTTTAAAAATGGAAAAAATACAATGCATAGTATAAATAGCTTTAATTTATTATGGTATTTAAAAAATAAATGGAGTTTTAAAGCACAACGCATGCTTAGTAACGCATGCGCAAATTTTCGTAGTAGTATACATACATACTGCCTCTGTAGCTACACGCATCTGTATTCGCTATTTTATTTATCTTGCTGAAAATAAACATTCGTTTATTCATACTCCAACTCATGGCAGAATAACCAGGTAGGGCCGACTCGGAGAGGAATGACATAGAAAGCAGAAAAAAGCGAGCTAGTTGTCAAAATCAGCTGTTCATGTCGAGTAAAAATTAAAAATTTCTAAAAAAATTTCTGCTAACAGAACCAAGCAAATCTAAAACAACGACGCACAGAGAAGAGCAAGATCACAGCGGTTGAGCAGCGTTAGAGGGGATGAACCGAATCGTCCACAAAAAATAAACAGAAGTTTGCCTACTATGTCCCGCTTTTCACTCGTCGCACACGAAAATTCTCGAGCTTGCGGCGAAAGCTCGCATGTCGATTATTCGCCCGCATGAGGTGGCTTACGAAAGTCCCCTTTAAGCCCGAGTAGTCAACAAACTACTTGCGGCGAAAGAAATTATTGCTCATAGAATTGCTGAGTGAAAATCGGTCCTTTGCAGCGCATGCAGAACCAAAACAACAATATCAGCAGCTAGTAGCAACGTTGCCAGTTATGTTGGAAAAATCCCATTCGTGATAATTTTTAATTGCCCTTAGGAATTTTTTTTTTTGTGGGAATTCCTATTAAATTTTTTAATTCAGCGTGGTATTTTTTAATTAGCGTGGGAGTTCAGTGGGGTATTTTTTTAATTTCCGTGGGAGTTTGGTAATATTCTTCCTTAAATTTTTTTTCTCTTTTAGTAAGCAAAATTTCTTTGTGGTATTTCTAAATGTTTTTTAAATTACTGGGGCATATGGGACTAATTGTGGTATATTTTAATGCGGATGAGATTTTTGTGGCAATTTTAAATGCATATGGAATATGTGGTGGTATTTTTAAAACGCGTGGTATTTTTGTGGTAATTTGTTATGATCGTGGGATTTTTTTTGATACTGTTTTATTGTGGAAGAGACTTTTTTTTTATCGTTACCATGGTAATTTTTGTTGTATTTAATTTATGTTACTGTCAAAAAAGGAATTTTTTGTCGGAATTGTTTTAAATATTAACTGGGAGCCTTAGCTAGTAATAGTACATTTTTTTGTAGCCACATACTGGCTCTCTAGCTACATGCAACTGTATTCTCCATTGCATTACAACCCAACAAGCCATGAATGTTACTGTTCCAGCTAAACGGTGCTTAAAACGGCAGCGTCTGATTTGCTGGTATGAAAACGACATGTTTTTGTACCTGTACACCGTTCTCTATATAATTGTAAAGTCCTTTTTTTATATATATCAAGAATCGAATTGAAATTAATGCCATATTCGCTTGATGCGTCGTTTGTTCTTGTCTTTTTCCCCTCGCTTTTGCACCCGTTCGCCAAAAAACTCTGAAATATGCATTGAATCTTGTATTGAAATCAAGGTAGTGCAGTTGAGTTGCCGTTTATTGTTTAATTTATTGTTGCAGCTTAATAAAAACAATTTTAAAAAAGGTTACAAATGTTTAACAACAAATAAAATTAATATACAACTTAAAGTTTTCTACATGACCTTGTTATTTATTATGTTGATTTTCTATGATTTAAATAAAAATTCTAAATGTTTGATAGTTTAAATCATTCTTCAATACAAATTCTAGTTGTTTGATAGTTTAAAATCGTTTATTGAGCTTTAGGTCAGGTTAGAACATTTAATTGCTCTAACTAGTTAATGAATCAGCTAACTAAATAATCAGCTAGTAATATTTTCCTTTTCATATGGAAAATGTTGTTGTTTTTCTTTGGAAAAAATTCGTTAGAGCAATTAATTGTTCTAACCTGACCTAAAGCTCAATTAACGATTTTAATGTATCAAACAACTAGAATTTGTATTTGATTCAAGAACGATTTAAGCTATCAAACATTTAGAATTTGGATTTAAATCATTGAAACACACAATGTATAGTTTGCTGACAACGAAGCGGCTTCAGTGCTTTTAGAAGTGCACACCGTTTTCAACCGAACCCATACGTTTTCTGGGAAACGAAATAAAATTTAAGCAACTGATGTGGATTTATATATGTATATTTTACATACATATTAATAAAAACAACAACAACAACAAGAACAAAAGCAGCACAACAAGGAACGACATGATTACGAACCAAACGAACACACACAAAAGCAACAACAACAACAACAACAACCATAAAAACAACATAAGCAGCTACTGAAGCAGCTTGTGCATTTCTCATACGAATATACAATGAATTTTTTTTCTTCTTAGAATTTGCTATTTTATTAGATATTCGTTTTATTCCCACTAAAAGTGATATTTTGGCCATTTTCTTTTCTTTGTACGATGAATATTAAAGGCTGTAGCTATACCCCAAAGTGTCAAATATCACTTTGAAAAAATTTGTGAAAATGACCCCCATACAAACCGCGCTGTGAGACGTAATTCTACGTCAAAAATACTCCTTAACTGCACTTTTTCTTTAATTACACTGTGTTACACGTAAAATGAACCCCGGACTAAAGTAATTTCTTATGGGTCGGTGATCTCAACAATGAAAATTTTTTTTCATTTCGCGGGCTCTCGTGATATCCTAGCCTTAAGCCACATTTTTGGGGAACAATTAAGCGCTATTTTTTATATTGATTTTACTCAATGGCCCCAAATTTTTATGAGCAAATAACTGACGAATTCAATTAAGCATGAATCAATTAAACGGGAATAACACCGTACATTTCTTATGGGAGCGTAATATTTACACAACTTTTCATTCATTAAGCTGGGAAATCAATTATGTGTGATGCAATTAAGCGGGGATTATTTTACTACCAATCAACTGTCTGTAAATGAGGAGCAAACATTCAAATCAAGATTTGTCACACAAATCGTAATGTTGGGAAATCAAAGAAACTTTTATATTCTTTGTATAGACATTTAACAAAGATGATTTAAACTCGATTGTTAGCTCTGATGAAGTTAGATTAAAATTAGATAAGACTGAAAAACATCCAAAACAAGTATAGTGCAAAATAAATGCGAATTTTAAGATTTTAAATTGGACAAATCTTGTTTTGAATGTTGAAGTTGGACAAATCTCCTTTTGAATGAACGAAAGTAGGACAAATCTGCTTTTGAATGTACTACTGTAGAACATATCTCCTTTAAAATTAACATTTATAATAAAACAATAAGCTTAATAATTTATAATCAGTTTTATTGGTCATAAGAACTGCACTATACCCTCAGAGTTACATCTGCTTCCAAACAATTACAGATAGTTTCGTCCTCTGCCTCCGTACTTTTGGAAGAAGTTTCAAAGAGAAAGTCCTTATACCACTTAAAACAGTCATCTTCTAGTTGTTGCCAAGCACCAAACATAGATGTAAGTAACTTGTTTACATAAACAATGGAATGGCTACTTAAAACAATGGAAAAGATAATAGATAACTGTATAAGAACTGAGATTCTGGAGAAGGCACCAATGCACCCATGCCAACATGCGTATAGGGCAGGTAGGTCTACAGAATCTGCCCTATACCAGCTGGTTAGTAACATCCAGTCGGCTCTCAAAAACAAAGAAATCGTACTATGTGCCTTTTTAGATATAGAAGGAGCCTTTGCCACGAGGCTGTGAAGAAGTCTTTACATAAAAAAAGGAGTAAATGATATGCTCAGCAGATGGATATGCCAAATGCTTAGCACTAGAACTGCAGAAACAAAAGTGGGTAACACCACTATAAGCTGTCCACAAGGCGGAGTCCTTTCTCCACTGCTGTGAAGTCTTGTTGTGGACGAACTATTAACGATGCTAACCGAGAATGGCATAAAATCTCAGGGTTACGCAGACGGCATCGCCTTAGTAGCGAGAGGGAAGTTCGAGGATACACTTTGTAACCTGATACAGAGAGGACTGTCAGTAACAAAGGAGTGGTGCAACACAGTGGGATTTAGTATCAACCCAGCGAAAACCACCATAGTACCTTTTACTAACAAAAGAAGCCTGCTAAACCTCCGAACAGTGAGAATGGATGGCACTGAAATTCCCTTCAAAGGAGAAGTAAAGTATCTGGGACTACCACTAGATTCAAAGCTTCTCTGGAGAAGACATGCAGAGGTAACTATAAACAAAGCAACGCGCGCACTCATGGTATGTAGGAGCCTGGCGGGGAAAAGCTGGGGTTGTAACCCAACAATTCTCCGCTGGATGTATACCATGATGGTGAGACCCATCCTCACCTATGGTGCAATAGCATGGGCGGAGAGAACCAAGCTAACCACAATGAGGAATATGCTAACAAAGGTGCAGAGACTGGCCTGTGTATGCATCACAGGGGCCATGAGGACATGCCCTACAGCAGCACTAGAAGTAATTCTGGACCTAACACCCTTACACCTTGTCATAGAGGGAGTAGCCAAGCGAACGCTGTTGTGCATTGCAAAAGAGGGGACAGATTTAAGCAAAACTATCAGCAGTAGAGAGAAGGAGGATATTGCAAAGCACACTCCCTACATCGATCTACCAAGAGACGATATAGTAAAAAGGTATAACTTCGAAAAACACTTCGGAATTAAGCTTAGTACCAAGAAAGAGTGGGACAGCGAGATGATATCGCAAGTCAAGAAACCACACAGCATAGCATGGTATACAGAAGGGTCCTAGACATTGGAAGGTATACGCGCACGGGTGTACGGATCAAGAACCAAGCACTCTGAACCTATGGGGACAACACCCAGTATCTTCCAAGCAAAAATCCTAGCAATACAGCTGTGTGCGCAATTCAATCTGGACCGGAAATACAAAGGTCAGGATATAGTTGTGATGTGAGACAGCCAAGCAGCAATCAAAGCATTTGTCTCCTGTGCGATATCATCGAAAATAACATGGGAATGCCTAACAAAACTCAACGAACTAGGCAAGAATAACACTGTTACTATACTTTGGGTCCCAGGACACAAAGGTATAGGTATGCAGGGTAACGAAGAAGCCGATGGTCTAGCGCAACAGGGTGCAGCCACAAAATTTATAGGACCAGAACCATTCTGCGGATTGGGCACACATTCTATAAAAGAAGAACTAAGAAGGGAGGAGAGGCATAAACGTTCAAACCTCTGGAAAAGCCTCCCAAAGCTAAGACAATCCAAATTGCTCCTCAAAGATTTTAACACTCGGAGAGCAAAATTGTGCATAAGCTTAGGCAAACCGAATCTAAGGATTCTAACGGGGTTCTTTACAGGACACTGTAAACTAAAATACCACCTGATGAAATTGGGCATAGGACCCGATAGTAACTGCCGTTTCTGTGAAGAAGCAGAGGAGACTCCAATACACCTACTCCCAAACTGCGACGCCGTGGCTCGCAGACGTAAGCTAGCACTAGGCAACTATGAGCTAAGTCTAGAGCAGGTTTCATCCCTTGAACCTAAGAATATTCTCAAATTCATTAGAGAAATAGGGCTGGATGGAATTCTGTAATCCGCAAAACCCAGCGGAGCCTTGAGAAGGAGGTACAATAGATCTAATTTAGGTCGCAGTACGCATCTCCACCCTATAACATTAACATTAACTTGTTTACATCAGATTTTTTTCAGGAGAAATGCGAATGTGACTAAGATGAAGTTCTTTCAGTCTTAATTTTTTAAAAGTCTTAACAGAAACACCCCTTTTTGCCAAGTTCTGGAAGACTTCAGTTTTATCTTTAACGCAAAAGTGTTTTAATCCTCTTACCACGACATATAGTTTTTGCCAAGAATCTTGGTTGTTGACATACTTCAAGTGTAATATCTTCATTTTGCTAAGCATTGGAAGATTCTTATAGTAATTATTCAATAATTTTGTGTCTAAGAGCCTCCAATCTTTTTTAATAACATGGATTCGACCTATTTTGCTGTATATATCTTGATATTCTTGTTTAGTTGTAATTGTTTGATTTATTCATAGCAGCTTTTCTATGCGACCAAAAACTCGGTCGGCTGGCAAGTAGCTGTAACCTCGGACGGGGAAAAATAAAAGCACTTTCTTTAAAGTGGTTTGCTTGAATTGCATAAAGTGAATGATTGTACGCAGTACAATATTATTCTTATTTTGTGCGACACATCCATCACTGAATAGCCGCAATAAGCTAGCTCCTTCAAAGTCCAAGTCCTTCACGACTATTCTTCCGTCCATGTGTAAAAATTAGGATCTTTTGTAGCAACATCCACCATACAAAAATTGTAAAAACTTATTTGCCGGGCGTAAAAAGCTTCCTGAATTGGCGTTTTAGGAAGAGGCTGTATTTGTTGCAGATCAAATCATAGTGTTTTGCAGCTTTCTGGCTCTTCTCGAAGAACCTGATAAAAATCATTTGCCCTTTTTTGTGAATCCTTTTCTCAATAATCAAAGAAGATTTTTCGATCGAATTAGAAGAAGCCTTCAATTTGTTTGCTAAAAGCGTACAATAACTGCAAGAGTAACAATAACCGGAGACTTGAACCCAACATTAAATTCACATACAAATATTCTCCAAAAGAAATGAAAGCGTAACCCTTAAATTTTCATTAACTTGACTGTTATACATTTTGTGCAATTTTGAAATGTTAAGTGAGCAATTTAAATAAATTCTCTTAGATTTCTGTCTATTGTAATGACTTTCAGCACCTCTAAGATTGCCTATAAACTCTTGCACACTGGCTCTCTTTTCCGTGAACCGATGGCTCTTTCTATCATCACCTCTGTTTTCTTTTATAGGCTCTGCTATGTTTACTAACCTTTTAATATGGTCAAGACGATTTCTTGGAATTGCAGTTACAGATAAAAAAAAAGCTTGCACACTGGCAAACTGTTACTTCCGTAGTGTAACAAATGAAATTTCACACTGCAGGAGTGAAGAATACCAAGCCTATTTTTCTTGGAAGTGGCGATGGGCCGTGGTCGTCTTTTCTTAATGGGACTTGTTTGAAGTAGTGTGGCAACTATTCCATCCTACTTTTGTTTCTTCGAATCGTTGTATAAATTCTTTCTGATTGCTTTGACGTATGCTGGTGTTATTTTAGTTAGCGCACCGAAACCTTTAAGTATTGTAATAGCACTGAAAAAAAGCATTTAACTCTTCCGGCAGCGAATATCTTTTATTTTTTCAAGTACGCTTTTTCCTCCAGTTACTTTTCTCTTTCGAGCTCCAATACTCGCAGTTTTCACTTCCACGGTATCTGTTACGTCCTGATCCATCTTTTTATTTTATTTCCCTCTCTTTTGTTAGCACAGTGAAACAAAACTTCCAAACAATTTTCAGATCCATGGCAGAATAACCAGGTAGATGCAATTCGGAGAGCAAAAAACGAGAGAGCAAAACATTGGCTTAACTATAATGTCACTATTGACAATTTATGTTTATTCGTTCAGCCATAGGGATGTTTAATTTACTTGTAACCGTATAAATCAATTTAGTACCCAGATTTTATGTATGAGCATGTAAAAAATGTAAACAAAAATCTTAAACATTTTATAAAATGAGCCGTGTTTTAAGATATAATAAATAACTAATTGTAGTTTTGCCTTAAATGATGCAAGTGAAAGTTTACTTTTAATATAATTTTCATTCGACTACTTATTTCGATTGTTCAGTAACCAATTTATTTGTAAAGCTATGTACGGCTTCTTTAAACTGTCAAAATATATTTTGACAAGTGAAATTGCTGTTTGAAAAAATTAAATTTATTTAATGAAATCGACGATTGTTTGTTTGTTTGCCAACAATTGATGAATTGTTTTGGAATTATTGCGACGGGAGGAAGTTATGAGTTGTCGTTAAATATTTGCAGTTACCGCAATTGAAGTACTCAAGATAAACTGCTTGGGTGTACATGCTATTTACGTTTAAGTCCACCGGAATGGAAACGTATTTGCTAAATTCAAGAAACAATCTTAAAATAATTATGTGTATTGTGTTGCAAGTAATTGTGCTCTGTGTAATTTTCAAATTGTGATGTTTAAAATGTCGTTAATAACTTGCTGGGACTTTGAAAAAATAAATTAAATTTATTGTCCTTAAGATTGCAGCTACGTTTTTAATTCGATCCGATTGGCAATAAGGAACATGCGAAATTACTACATTAAAGGTCGTTTTCTCAATGTCCGGTTAAGCACTAATCGGAACTTTGACCGGCTGTTAGCAAGAAAGCATTTTCTCAATGTTCGGTTAGGTCTTAAGTACCGGTTAAGTTAATGGCAAGTTGAGGTTCCGGTTAGTTGCTAATCGGAAGAACAACTGTGTAGTGCAAAAAATAATTATATATTTTATAATTAAGAATTGATTATAATTGATAATCATCCAATAAAAAAGTCAAAATTGAAATCAATTTCAAAACAGCTCATTTTGACATTATAATTACGCCTTTGTTATTGTTTTGTTGTCGGAGAGAGTGTATTTCTAGTGCATCTACCTGATTATTCTACCATGTTCAGTTCAAAGAAATACTGACGGTTAATTAAAAGCAACTGGCACAAATCTTTTTTTTTTCAACATTATCAGTGGAGATATATTGTGTTTTGTTTGAAAAGTGATTTTTCGTAGGGCTGCATTCCTTAGTGTTAACTCATTTTTGACTAATTTTGTTTGCAAATCTATGCCGCTGATCATAGCCATCGTGACCGCATTGCTAATTCAGTTTTGCTTTTTTTTTGTAACAAATCTTGTTTTGAATGTTTGCTCATCAAATAAGGCAAGCCTTGGTGTTCCTTTCACCACATGTAAACTCCTTACACATGAGTTATCCGGAATCAAAACCAACAATAGATGGTCAGCAGGTAACACCTTTAACATAACACGGCAAATCTGGTCCAAACTCATCCTTAAGCGTTCAAAAGAACACATTTCTCTCAGTAGAGACCACATCAGCACCAGTGGCGGATCTAGAAATTGGTCGTAGAGGGGCTAAATAAGCAAATTAGTTTTTTTTTAATTCATTGTGTATATTGATGTATTACATAGTAAACTTATTTTTATAAATTATATTTACGTTTTAAATATCATGAGTATATAATTCAAAAGGATATCAAAAGTTTAAAATTTATATAATTTGTAAGAATTGAAGGAAAAGAAGTAGCTTATGATTATATTCAACTTAAAATTCTTAAAGTGCGTGAAGATAAATTCGTCAATCCGACGCTAACTTAGCGAAGACTCAAACCAATGCTTTTGATCTGCAAAAAGGTAAATTCGTAATTTTTGCTAAGTACGAATATAATTTTCGGAGGAAATTTCCTCCTAAAATTAAATTCGTATTTGTATTTGTATTTATTTATAAGACATCAGTACAAATAAGAACTAAGTTCTTTTACAGTACAAAAAGTAAAAATACCTATAAATAAGTTAAGATAATAAACAAATTGTTTACAAACAACAAATTAATAACAGTGACTATAAATAAGATAATGAATTACATTGGATAATGATTAGGAGATTAATAATAATAAAATCAAAATAAAAAATCTTGTATCAATAAATATAAGAATAATAATATGATGAATAATATAATGAATGAAAAATAAGAATATGTAAAGAAAAAAGAGAAAGGATAGAAAGATAAATTAAGTTGAAGAAGTTAAGAAGTTGAGAAGTGAGTTAAAATAGATTGCCTAAAATTCTCCGCCCGTTCGATTTCTCTTAAGTTACGTGGTAACGCATTCCACAGTCTTATGGCATTAATGAAAAAAATATTGGAAGAAGTTAGAGAGCCATGTCTTGGAACTATAAGTATCTTGCATCTTCTAGACAAACTGAACTGCAGTTTTTCATATAGTTAATAAGGAGTTTTACTATGTATTATTTTGTGAAGGTAGATACAGTTTCTAGCATTTAAATAATCAACCAAACTGCACCCAAGTAATGCATTTCTGAAGTGAGAGAGGTGGTCAAACTTTTTTAAGCCTAAAACAAACCGCGTGGCATAGTTATATGCAATATTAAGTTTTAGCAAGGAAGATGAGTCGAGTTTACTGTACACAACGTCAGAATATGTTATAACAGGTAAGACAAATTGCTTTACTAGCATTCGCCTTAGATCAAGCGTACAAAGACAAGCAGACATTCTAAAATTTCGCAGGATATAATAAACTTTACTGACAACAATATTAACATGATCAACACAAGATAGAGAAGAATTCATACAATAACCCAGATTTACAATTTTTGACACAACACTTAGCTTATTTGAGCCAATGTAGAGGTCAGGAATGTTATTAAGGAAAGATTTATTTTTACAGATAGGGAGAATATAAGATTTGGCAGCATTTAGTTGGAGTCCATTGCTAATTGTCCACTGATAAATGTTTCTTAGGTCCTCATTAATTCTGTAGCAGAGGATATATAGTAGATCAACACTACTTGAGTGATAGATCTGAATATCATCCGCATAAGCATGTATAGAAGAATGATTACAAACAGCAAAAATATCATTTAAAAAGATAGAAAATAAGAGGGGACCAAGGATCGGCCCTTGAGGAATACCACTTATTACCGTTTTATACGAATTAAAATAAAATTAATTTAAAATAAATTTAAATAAAATTACGAATTTACCTTTTTGCAGGAAATTTCCTTCTAAAATTAAATTCGTACTTTTTGCACAGTACGAATATAACTTTTGGGAGGAAATTAAATTCGTTATTTTTGAAAAGTACGAATTAAACTTTTGGGAGGAACTTAAATTCGTTTTATATGCAATGTAAATGTTAATGTTGTGTGGTGGAGATGCGTACTGCGACCTAAATGAGATCTATTGTACCTCCTTCTCAAAGCTCCGCTGGGTTTGCGGATTACAGAATTTCATCCAGCCCTATTTCTCTAATGAATTTGAGAATATTCTTAGGTTCAAGGGATATGCAAAGTACGAGTTAACTTTTGAATCGAGTTTAGCTTTTGGCACAATTTTGAGTGCACAATTAAGATTTTTGCCATATATATTTTTTAAATAGTAGTGAAACTGTAGTTCATGGTACTAAGTTTCAATACGAAAATTCTCAAAATCTGAGCGAAGAATGTTTTTGAAATGCATATCATTGGATAGATGATGAAACCACCTTTATAACGATACAAAGCTTATTAAGACTTTTGCCATAAATATTTTTTAAAAAGTAGTGAAACTGGCGTTCATGGTACTAAGTTTTAGTACAAAAATGCAAATATATCGTTATAAAGGTGGTTTAATCACCTGTCCAATTGTATGCATTTCAAAAACCTTCTTCGCTTAAATTTTGAGAATTTTGCATTGAAACTTAGTACCATGAACGCCAGTTTTACTACTTTTTAAAAAATTGTGCCTTAATTGTGTGTCTTAATTGTGCACTCAAAATTGTGCCAAAAACTAAACTCGATTCAACAGTTAAACTCGTACTTTGTATATAAAACGAATTTAAGTTCCTCCCAAATGTTAAATTCATACTTTGCAAAAAGAACGAATTTAATTTCCTCCCAAAAGTTAAATTCGTACTGTGCAAAAAAAACGAATTTAATTTTGGGAGAAAATTTCCTGCAAAAAACTACTTTAGCAAAAAGTACGAATTTAACTTTTTGCGGATCAAAAGTATTGGTTTAAGTCTTCGCTAAGTTAGCGTCGGATTGGCGAATTTATCTTCACGCACTTAATTGCTTATTTTATTTATTTTTTTATTACTTTCTTTATTTAGCTATTTGCTATTTGTATAAAATTAAGTTATTATATGGAAGCTTATGGATCTTCAACATCCCAATTCGCGTTACTCATGCATTGATTTTTTAATTTACAAAAAATTTCAGCAATTTGCTCTGGGTTAATATCAATTTCTTTGTGAATGTTTGATAGGGCTAAGCCATTTAGCCGATTTTGTGCCATTTTTGTTTTGTTTTTTGTTTTTGGTTTTTATATGCTAAATTTTTTGTAAGTGAATTTAAATAGTAACTAATTGAAAAAACAAATCAATAGAAATTTGTGTCAATAATCTATGATTTTTTATAATTTTATCGCGTAGGAATTAGTGCATCGATGACATTGAAAGAAGGATTAACATTAGTTATTTGGAAATGCTGACTACATGAGCTGAATGACTGTAGGTATTTAATATTTTTTCTTAAATTCAGTTAAAGAAAAATGCCAACAACCGAATATAGGCAAACATACTCAACGTTATCGAAATTTAAGAGCCAACCGAGAAAATCAAACACCTTCATAACATTTTGGACAAAATTACTTTTGTTTTTATGAAAAAGAATGACCTTCAAAAATAATTTGTTTATTTATATTTTAATATTTTATAGTACACACTTATTTATGAGCTATTACTGTTTTTACAATTTTAGGCTTTTCGTTCGTTCTTGCTCCTTTCCAAAAATATAAATGCTGAAATGACTTGAACATACTGCGGACAAAGCCGCGGGTAACTGCTAGTATTTATTTAAAAAATTAAATTAAGCGTCTGAGGGGAGGCTTCAGCCCCCATAACCCCCCTGGATCCGCGCCTGATCAGCACCATGGTGGGGATCCTTACAGGCCTTATTGGCAGACACGCTCAGAGATTGAACATATCCCACAACGACTTCTGCAGAAGCTGTAGAGATGAGGAGGAGGAAGAGTCTACAGTACATTACCTCTTCACTTGCCCAGCTCTGACTCAAAAACGCTTCCTCCACTTAGGCAACTTTTTTTTCAATGCCCTTGATGAACTCTCGGAATCTTCGGTTTACCGAATCCTAGGCTTAGTAAACAGCTCAAATTGGTTTAAATAGAGATAGAAATTTAAACCTAACCTAACCTAACTGGTCTAATCCCCGAACTCCAAAAAACTTTTTTTTTATTATTAATTAATATTTTAAAGAAACTTTTAAGCTTTTTATGGGCCTTAAGACCGAGTTAACGAGTGAACAAGCTAAATATGTCAAATTATTGACAAATTGCTACACATGAGATGGTTTTTCTTAAAACGCCACAAAAAATTGACATGAGCTATAATTTTTGAAAATGCAACAATAATGCCAAGACAACAAAAAAAAAACAACAATATAATGTACCAAAATATGTTCGGAAGGTTCTGCAATTGAGGCATTGTGGCCTCACACCACAGCCGCAACTGTGGCTACAGTATGCATCATTAAGTGTGCCATTGTCTTTGATGTTTGTTGCTGCTGTATGTGTAGTTGTTGTGGTGTCTTCAGCTTTAAACCCTTTTTTCCAAATATCTTACCAGCAGTCAGTTTACTTCGCCAGTGTAAAGCGTGTTTTTGTGTGCATTGTTTATACATTTTAATTAACTCTCATTTTATAACAACAACAACAACAACAAAATTCAACAACAAAGCATGCATTATTGCATTGCAATTGCTTTATTGTTGTTACTTTAAACAAAAAACAGCAACAGAGCAAAAATTTTTTGGCACTTAAATTAGTAACCTAAAATGTCGGTCCATCGATGTTGGTGTAACGCATCAGCGTGCATGCAAATTACAAAAACAACATAAAGTATTTTAATTGCGAAAAAACAGCTTTGTTGAAACGCATGAAGGATCAGCTAGTAAAGTAATAAGAACAGAAACAACAACATCATCATCATCATCATCATCACCAGCAACCACTACATCATACTAAGCATCAAGCGACGATTCTCTTTTATTTCATGCTGCAATCAGTCAACAAACATGCTGCAATGTCATATTTTAACCACACCATCAGCCGCAGTTCCTACATGCTCCAAATTTTTTCTTTTTTTTTTCTTTTTGTGCATTTCTGTTACTACATACATATTGCCAATTCTGCCAATTGTTTTGGTTAACCAAAGTGTTGCGCATTCGTGAAGAATGCGTGTGCTTTTGCACCCTTTTGATGACACAGATACGTGTGTTGTTAACATTTTTTATTTTATTTCTATTTTCATTATGTGTGGAACGCATACGGATTGGCAGTTTGTACATGAAAAACAATGTACATAACTACAGCTGCTCGTTAAATACGCTGCTGATTCTTTTGTTTTAACATGAAAATGTTAATTACATTTTTTTTATAATTCTAATTTTGTATTACGTGTATCTGCTTAGATGCACAAGGTTCTCAGTTATTGTCATGTAAAAAATTATTACAGAATAATTTTATAGCCTGCGCGGGGGTGTACTTTTTATTGACTGCTGCTGTTAGAAGGTCATTTTTAGAATATTTTAAATATTTAATGAGCATGAACAGTGTCATAAAAAGCACACTATATTTTTTGACTTAAAAATTAATTTCAAAATGATGGTTCCAAAAGAGCTAACTGTTGTGATTTGTTGCATGAATCAGCTACGAAAGTTTAGTGAAAAAATGCTTTTAAATACTTTTACTATTATAACTTGTTAATTTGACTAGCTATATTTCAGTTCTAAACATAAGATGCGGTTTTGACCGGAATTAAAATGGAATAAATATTTAAATATGCAGTATTCAGAATGTGGTGGATGATATTTGTATTTTTATTTTGATATGTAATTTATTTTTAAATACATAATCATTGACCTATACTAGGTGAAGAATTACCTATAGTGCCTCACAAAAGTATTCGAAATTGTTATATTTTTAATTCATACTAATTTAAATTTTACCTTATAAAGACCAATTCAAATAAAAATCAACTAAAGAATTTATTTTATGTATACATTTTTGTTTTAGAGAAAGACATCGTTGGAAAATTCCCATCAAAAACAACATATCAAAAAAATCAGCTCAGAAAAGTATTCGGAATTTAACATAAAATAATGGAAAAATACATAAAATATTAATTTTAATTTGATACCTTTGAGCTTAATGACTTCTTTAATGTGATTTGGTATCGACAGCAGAGAACTGCATCAAAGAGACTAAATGAGTAGAAGAGGTCCAGGTTCAGAGAGCCGCCTTTTCTCACTCAGTTTCAAGTACCTTTGCAAGAGTTGTCCCAAACTGAAATGACTCTTCTCAATGTTTTTGTCACAATTTTCGTTTTCTGTTCTTAGAACAGCTAAAATGTAATATATTCCTGTGTGCACAAGCAAGCTAGGAATAGGTTCGCTTATTTAATTGAACTTTCTTGTTTTTTTCACATGTCAAATCGTATTGAATCGTATGTATGTCAGGCTGCAAATTAGTTTTGTTAAATTCACGAAATTTTAATGATTTTTAATTATATGAAGGAAAATGAATTTATTTCATATTTCACAGTCATGAATTGAAATTATAATATAAATTAATAAATACAAACCCAAATATGATATGATGAAACGATTTGTTTACATTTTGTGTGTCAACATATCGACTGTGTGCACAAGCGAGGTAGGAATAGTTTCGATAGTTTTGAAGTTTCTTTTTCCTTTTTCATCCTATTAGGATCTAATTGGTATTTACAAATTGGTTGGCTGCATTTGTTAAATTGGAAAAATAGCCTAACAATGACATATTTTCAATTTTATGAATAAAAGTGCAAGTTGACTGCTTCTTATATAGGTACTTTGTTGCCAAATGTATTTCGTTTCTAGCTGGACATTTTTGTTGTGATTTTGTTTTAGCCAGCTTCCGAGTTCTTTCAGATGTAATTTTCACCCATTCCTCTGTTATGACTCGGTAACGACCTCTGTTATAACTCGGTTTTTTTTTGGCCTGCCTGTACGTTTACCAACACTTAGCGAATTCCTTTCTAAAATGCTAAGAATGGTGGAAATGCTTCTTTTGTTAAAATTCAAATATCTTTAAGCGTTTTTCCTTCTTCATGCATTCAAAAAAAATTTTATTCTTCAATAGTAGTTTCAGCGGACTTTCTAGCCATTTTTCGATAATTTTTAAAAAAAGTGCAGCAAGACAAATTGACTCTGAAAAAGCCTAACGCCAAATCAATGCACACATGTTTAGAAACAATAGTGATGCCAAATTAAGTGAGATTCAAAATGGTACATTTAAAACAGGGATGCTACGAAGCATTTTCCGAATACTTTTGTGAGTTAGATTCAGACTAATTATTGATTTAAGGTGATTTTTAAAGATTTATTGGTTTTAATTTTAATCTAATTGGTATTTATAAAGGTATTCATATCTGATTAGCAGCATTCGTTTGTATTAAAAAAATTGTTGTTAATTTTAAAAGATTTCTTATTTGTAATACTTTTGTTTAATTAACTATAATTCTAAAACAAAGGTCAACAGTCAAAGATAGATCTGGTTTCCTCGTCTTGATGGATGACTGCCCCCCGTACTTCAAGTTATATTGGATTAATTATCTGTTCTTTATGTTATGATTATTTAATACCATGACCATACCTTCTCCAAGATTTGACATCAACAACCAAGGTTCAAGGTGGACCTTTTGTTTTACAGAAATCAGATGAATCATTCAAGAGCCGTGCCTCAAGAATGAATTATTTTGAGAGCACTTCAGGGACCGTGCCCCATGAATTCTCCACCCAATCTCCAACCATCACCCTTTTTCCTGGCTTTGGACAGACAGACATCCCGAAGGTACTCTGGCGGGATTTGTAGAAGCCACAGTTAGAATAAAAAAATTAATTTCTATGTTTATATATTTCACGTTTTCAGGTTTAAATCGTTCATACTATGCAGGTTCAATAGACAACCTGCTCTGTTATTCGAAAAATTTTAAGAGTAGTTATCAGAAATCCGAATATGTGGATTTTGAAATCTAAAACAAGCCTTTTTTAATAATTGTTTTTATTGCAGACTTTTTTAATTTACACAATCTCGCTACTATTTCTGATAACACAAGCCCAAAAATCGGCTTTCATTAAAAGCTTTCCATCTATTCTCTAAAAAGAGAAAATCGAATCACTTCCTTAGTGAAAACTATATCCAAATTTTTACTGAAGGCTCGTAAACTGATAAAGGGCACAGAAGCCGGAGTCTACAGCAATCCGTCACAATTATTTTTTTTTCAATACAGACTACCGAGTTGTTATAGTATCTTTTAAGCTGAGATCTTCGCTATTGAGAAAACAAACCTAATCAAGGGACAAGGATTACGACTTTTGTGGACAGCCAAGCTGTAATAAAAGCAATCTAGAGTGAGACTATCAAATTCAAATCTATTTGGGTCTATCGTCAAGCTTTCTTAAGAATCAGCCATGACCATAGGGCTAATATTTGTTGGGTCCTTAGACTTTAAAGAGAACTACAGAGGCTTGCGGATATCCCAATAATGGAATCATTTTAGGTTTCTAATTTTCTCAGAGGAAGATTATATTTTCATATCTTTTGAGACTGCAAGCAATACCATTTCATTGATTCTATACAATAACGAAAATGGATTCAACTATAACAAAGATACTTTTTCTGTCTTACACGAACATTTTATGAACATTTATTTATTTTTAATTTCAGCAAATTGATGGCTACACACCGGGCGTCGACTATCCCATCTATGATACAGTGCCAAGAGGTCTATCGTTTAGCTGCCAAGGAAGAATGCCTGGTTATTATGCAGATACAGAGACACGCTGTCAGGTAAGACCAAAAAAAATTTTAAAGAACACCAGTTTTTGCTCGCATTAAATAAACGCAATATATTTAAAGGTTTGGCATTGGTGCCTACATTCGGGTCATCAGTACTCTTTCCTATGTCCCAATGGCACAGTTTTCAATCAAGCCGTGCGTGTCTGCGACTGGTGGTCCAATGTCAACTGTCCCGCCTCGGAGCAATTGTATCGCAACAATGAGGAGCTTTATCATCCTGTTGAGCAGCATCCGGAGCGGAACATTTGATATCAGGCCAACGTAAATGGGCGTCAGCCGAGCGTGGTGCCAACAATGGAGAGACAGGGAAAGAAGTTTGAACAACTGCAACAGCAGCAACATGCGGAGAATAATTTCAATGAAAACGGTAGAAGAGCAGGACAGCGACCTAACGTTCAAACACAACAATTCGAGCAGCAGCAAGAACCTAGACAAAAACAGCAAAAACAACAAGCAACATCTGGACTCATCAATGAGTCACAACATCTCCAAACATCCACTCGTAATGCAACCAAAAATAGTTTAAGAGGTACCGTTAAATACTCAGCCAACAACAGCGCCAGTAATAGACATAGAAGCAACAACAATAGCAACAATAATAACAACAGCCAAAACCATTATCATACCAATAATAATAATAACAATGATAACAATGATAACAAGAAAAACAAAAATAATTATAACAATAGAAATAGTTATGGTTACAGTAGCAACATAAGTCAGCACAGCAATCAGAATAGCAACAGCAACAACAACAACAACAACAACAGCAACAACAATCACAATAAAAATCAAAACAACAATCAGCGCAGTTCAAAACAACAGAAAAGCAAACAACACAAATCATCCACCACAAATGCCAACAATTTGGACAACGATGAGCTGAAGGATTACAAGAGCAAAATAAAAAACAAATACAACATCGATTATGATCATTCACTGGACGATGAATATGAAATAATCGAGGCCATCGAGTGAGATTTTCATCTTCCCTTCGAACTTTTTCTCTTGCAATTTGCACATGTTAGTTTAAAGTTCTTATCATCACTTCTTTTATTTTCCAATATTTGCAATGTTCTGGATTTTTTTTTAATCGATAAAGAGTTATTGAAAAAATGTCACACTTAGAATCATAGATAAGATTTTGGTGTTTTTGTTTTAAATTTGTTTTTTATAATTTTATCATTTAGTTTTTGTAAATATTTTCATTTTTTATAATTTTTAAATATTTTTGATTTTTTTTTTTGTGATAAATAAATTTCGATAACGAAACAAAAAGTATTGTAACATTAAATGCATATTCATATTTACAGTTAGTCCCTTTTTTTATACACATTAGTTGGTCAGTTGGTAGTCAGGTGAGTATGCGAATATTATTAAACGTGAAAAATAATAATCAGCCCTATCATGGGCGTCCGCAGGACTTGTTCTAGGGGACGGGGGCACAGGCATACAGGAATCTAGAATGAACATAAACAAAACGCAACCTATATAATGCTATTTACTCGGATTTTCGGTACTAATTTTGTAAACATTATACACACACTACACCGGTTGACACACGCTTTTACACATAAGAAAATCTAATATATTTTAAAGATCGTTTAAAAATTTTTTTCGTATCAAAATTATCTAAAAGGTAGATCCCAAAGAGTAAAAATTGACAGTAATTACTCGAATTATAAATACCTTAACAGCGGAGTGCCACAAGGCTCAGTTCTTGGGCCTCTTCTCTCTGCAATTTTTATTAATGATATTTTTACCATTCCAAAAAATGTAATAATGCATGCATATGCGGATGATCTCCAGCTTTATATGTCTCGTCCTATTAGTCTCAGCGAAGATCTTTGCTTCAGAGTGAATGAAGACCTAGATGCAATTAATAAATGGGCGATAAGTAACAAGCCTAAACTAAATCCGTTAAAATTTTTGTGTTGCCAATTTCAAAAAGACGTTACTCAGTTGAAGATATTCCTGCCGTATATATAAGTACTACACCACTAAAGTCTGTTGATAAGATAACCAACCTTGGGTATCGGATTAACACATCACTTTCATGTGTTGACCATATTAACTATGTTGTAAGCAAAATATACTTTGTCTTAAGAAATCTGCGAATGACTGCTCAGATCACACCAACAGAAACTTGTCGTAAACTAGTAATACAGTTGATTATGCCTTCAATAAATTATTTTAAAGTGGTGTTTAGTAATCTAGACTCACATTCGTTACATAAACTGCAAGTGGCGTTAAACTATGCGGCCCGTTATGTGTATGGTCTCAGAAGATTTAGCCGTGTTGCTGGTCTAAGCACCCGAATTCTGGGATGCAGTGTGGAACATTATTTAAAAGCAGGAAATTGTATATTCCTGCATATGCTGATATACTCAAAAACTCCAAACTATCTATATTCTAAACTTCAGTTTTTTTTATCAGCCAGAAGCTTAAATTTGGTAGTTCCTTGCTTTAAATATTTAAATTCCTCAAGACTTTTTTTTGTAAGCACCATTAGATTGTGGAACTCCTTGCCGAGGTATCTTAAGTCTATTTCCAACGCACAAAACTTAAGCAATTAATATCTGCACATTTTTCTTGAATTCTCGTTTCTCTTTTACTTTCTCTCTTATTCTCATTTAACCCTTTTTTATTTAATTATTCATTAGATATAAGTTTTTGTTGATTTTATTATTTTAATTAAACTACTTTTAGAATTTAACTTAAGTAATTTTTATATATAAATTTAATAACTGTTTGTTTCTTTTCATTCTGATCTTATGTTTGTTCGACATATCTATATAAATAAAAATCAAATGTCGTTCGTTGGTAATTGCATCCGTTGAGAACGGCTGAACCGATTTGGATAATTTTTTTTTTAAAATGTTCGTAATAGTCCAACTTAGGTTTTTACGGAAAGAAAAATTGACCACGCCCACTTTGCGCCCACTTTTTTTGATTTATCTAAAATCGGAAAACGGCTGGACCGATTTGGATAATTTTTTTTTAATGTTCATAGTAATCCAATTTAAGTTTTGTCGGAAAGAAAAATTGACCACGCCCACTTTTGCGCCCACTTTTTTCAATTTATCTAAAATCGGAAAACGGCTGGACCGATTTGGATAATTTTTTTTTCAAATGTTCGTAGTAATCCAATTTAAGTGTTTACTGAAAGAAAAATTGACCACGCCCACTTTTGCGCCCACTGTTTTGATATCTATATATATAAAATTAAGTGGCAAAACTTCCTGTTCGCATACTCCTCCTAGACGGCTTGCCCGATTTCAATGAAATTTTCAGGGGTGATTGGGGTCTGTGTGGAGGGTGCACATAAGAAATTGCATGTGTGTATCTTTGCAGGTTTTGTACCACACCCCCTTTTGTCGCCCACAAATCAATAAAAATGCTGTATTTAAGACGGTTTTGGTCGTATGAAATTAAAATTTGGTAAATAAGTTCGTATGATAACTATAATTAACTTTGAAAAAATGGGCGTGGTCACAATTCATCTACGCCTACTTTAAAGAAAATATCAAAATACTTCGAAACCATTGGTCCGATTGAGCTCAAATTTTGTAAGTACGCTTTGCTTTGAGTACGAGATGGTTTAAGGGGCAATGCCACACCCCCTTTTACCTCCCACATATAAATAAAAAATTGTTGTTATCGAATAGCTTTAGTTAGAGTTATGGGTCGCACAGCTTAGAAATTCGGTATTCGACCACAATTTAGACGTACCGTTTCTGTGATGAAATTTTATGGGAGTGGACAAGGGGGAGGGGCACCTCCGATACAACCCAAATTTGTGATATCGAATAGCTTTGAAGTTATAGGAATTCATCTTTGGAATTCAGTTTTTGACCTCAATTTACACATGCAGTTTCAATGGTTTTATTTTATGGGCGTTGGACAGGGAGGCATGACATCTCCCTTACAACCCAAATTTGCGATATCGTATTGCTTTGAAGTTATAGGTTGACAGCGTAAGAATTCAGTATTCGACCTCAATGTACTCATGCAGTTTCATTGCTAAAATTTTATGGGCGTAGGGAAAAGGAGAGTGGCACCTCCCATACAATCAAAATTTGTGCTATCGAATAGTTTTGGAGTTATATGTCGCACAGTTTTGGAATTCGGTATTCGACCTCCATGTAGACATCCAGCTTAATTGATTACATTCTATTAGCGGTGATGAAGAGAGAGTGGCACTTCCTATACAACCCAAATTTGTTATATCGAATAGCTTTGTGGATATAGGTCGCACAGTCTCAGAATTCAGTATTTGACCTCAATTTAGACATGCTGTTTAACTGATAACATTTTATGGGCGTTTGAATAGGGAGAGTGGCAGCAACGCGCCGGGTTTCAGCTAGTATATTATACAATTATAAAAAATGAAAATATTTACAAAAACTAAATGATAAAATTATAAAAAACAAATTTAAAACAAAAACACCAAAATCTTATCTATGATTCTAAGTGTGACATTTTTTCAATAACTCTTTATCGATTAAAAAAAATCCAGAACATTGCAAATATTGGAAAATAAAAGAAGTGATGATAAGAACTTTAAACTAACATGTGCAAATTATTGTGCGTAAAAGAATAACTATTTCTTATGCACTAATATATGAATAAAGCCAAATTACAAATAAATTACAAATAAATCATGTCCGAAATATTTAAAAATTTTATTTAATTTTTTCATGTAATACATTTCAGTAATTTTTTGGTAAATCAAAAATTCTTAATAGTTTAATAATTTCAATAATTTGAGGCCTTTATCCTTAAATAAAATCGTATTATCTACTATTGAGCCCCCAGGTTTTCAACTTTTAAAAAAAGAATGCAAAATTTTCCTAATATTAAGCAATATTTTTTTGTTGTAAAACAGAAAAAAACAAACTAAATTTTTAGACCACTTTTTAACTTTGGAAGCCTTTAATTCCTAAACCAATTTCGAGCGGACTGAAATTTTTGAGATATGGATTTAGGAGGTCAAAATCCATAACATTCGCAAAAATTAAAAATTAGAGTTATCGCTTTTCTTGAAATGCTCCCCGCATGCTAACGGAGATATTTTTCACCGGATCTCACACCGCATTGACACCAATCTACTTATTTTTTTTTCATCATGAGTCGGTTCTAGCAGCTTGCGAGTTCCTACAATCGAGTATGGAAACATACCTATAATGTTAATTAATAAAAAAAATGAATTTTTTTAATTCAAAACGTATGAATAAATAAATAAAGAGGTATATTCCATTAACATACTCCAAAACCTTCCTGCAAGGCTTGATTATGAATCCTGGTTTAATATAAGCACGTGAAGCGAAAAAAGTCCAGAAAATTCTCAAACTGGTTGGGCGCCGCTAAATAACGTGAATTTTAAAAAGTAAAAAATTGTTGCTTCAAGTCGAGTTTCTTATTTACGTTTATTACATAAAAAACTTTTGACTATAATAAATTCTAATTTAAAATCGTTTGCTTACTATGATATAAGATTTTATCAAAAATAAGTCCTTGATCCAAAATTGGCCTACTTTATTAAATTTCCTAAATTTTTCTTTCGTTTTTGAATTAGAAGCTTTGCTCTCGCCTAGATCGCTGCAGCTTTCTTAAATTTAAATGCTGCAGAATTGTTTGTCAATTTATTAAGTTTAGGAAAAATTAAAAAAAAATCCAAATTAAATCATTTGTATGATAGAAAAACAGGCCGACTTTGGGAAAGCATTAATTTTTTTTTTTTTAATATATTTACTTTGTCTTCTACTTATTTACAATGACTTTCAAACATAAATTTGCATATCGTCAAATTGCTATAAATGCCCCTTGCTATCTCCTGCTACGAAGAATGATCTTGGACTAATAAGGGATATCATTACTTAACATTTGTCAATTTCTCGTAGGAATGACTTTGTAATTTCTTTCATTACATTCGTAGTATTTACTAAAAAATTCATTCGTAGGTTGACCGCACTCATTATTCGTAGAAGGTACGAAGTTTAAGTTGAGTTTAAAAAATTTACAACTTAAATCGTTTAGGCTGGTTTGTCGAACAATAACCTAATAAAAGGAAATGTGTGATTGCAAGAGTATGTGGGCCATAAGCTAAAGAACCGTGCTTCAAACCCCAGCTGAACAAAAGGTTTTTTTTTCGTCACTACCCACCGAGAAAATGAGAATTAATTCGTAAACAAATCAGGAATTGAATGGATTCTTGTGATGCATTTTAGAATGTATTCCAAAGAATATATAAATTTAAAGCAAAACCTATGAATTGGAATCAATAAACAAAAAATTTATTGATTCGTTTTTATTGCTGCAGGAATCGATTATGAAGTATATAACAATTTATAATAAAGTAAACGTTGTTAGATTCCTTGCTTGCTTTTATGGTAAGTGAAAAACGAATTGATTCTGAAACAAATTCTGTTATAAGCGAAAAAAGAATAAATCTGTTATGATTTGTATTTTCTGTTTGTTGTTGATGTTTTTATTTTTGTCTGATATTTTTGAAAAACGAATGTTCTGTTGTTTTTCTTTCACGCGTTTCTTTAAAATTTTACTTTCTGTTTGATTTGTCAGCGTTGAAGGAACAAACTGCTTCAGAAGGCTCGAAAATTTTAATAATGTATTGTTTGGTAAGATATGAAAAACCGTTGCTCTTTACTTGTTTAAATCATTTCTTAATGTTTTTTTTTAAATACAGAATGCAGTTGCAAGGAAGGATACGACCAGGACAGTCCCAAAAAGATATGAAGGAAGCTATACGCAAGTCAAAATGTAAATGCTATAAGGATACATTCAAAGCAAAACGGAAGTTATAACCTACATCATAAACATCAATATTTTTGCTATTAATGTGGTATTATTATAATCTAAATCTCGTCTGTCTAAATATTATTTATTCTTTCAAATTACCTAATAATTATCTCTATTAATTTGAAATATTATAATATAATTTTTTATTAATTATTTTAAAAAGAATAAAAGATTTTCAATTCTGCCATACAAACCTATGCATTATGGAATTCATTCATGTATATTTATTCCAAAAGGGCTTCTTAGCGATTCTTCATATTCTTATTTCTCATATTCTCAATTTTTTCATATTCAAAAAATCCATACTTTTTTCATTTAAAAGAATGCATTTTATAAGCGAATAAAAGAATCGATTTCAGCAGTGATTCAAGTGGAAGGCAGAAAAGAATGTACTTCTTTTTGTAGAACATCACAATGTTAAAAATAATCAATTCTAGAATCAATAATTGGAAAAGTGAATTGATTCTTTTTTCATACACAATTGATTCTTTTTTCCCGGTGGGTAGGTATTAGAATCATTCGCAAATGTATTCGTACAATACACATTTGTTTTTTTTATGAATACGCATTCAAAATGTGTACCAAACTACGTACATTCTACGAATTCTATTCGTGGCTGAAAGTTACGAATAAAATGCGTAGAAGAATTTTTTTAATTTAAGAATACGTATTGAAAAGTGTTTGTGAAACAAGGTTAAATGAAATGGTATCGTAACGTTAGGCCGTGTTCATATTACGCATTCTTGTCGCGATTGAGAAACCGCTTCCAATTTTTTTCACAAACGTGGCTGAAAAATACTGAATATTAAATAAATAAAAGTGTATTTCAATACATACAAAATATGCTATTTTTCAGCCGCATCTGAAAAAAAAAATGAGGGCGGTGTCGCAATCACGACAAAAACGCGTAATATGAACACGGCCTTACAGCAACGGGTACAACACACTATTTAAAAATGAATAAATTTATTTATCTATTATTTATAAATAAACTTTATTTATAAATTAACCTAACAAATGTATTCTTGTTTTTCCTTTAAAATATATAAAATGCATAATAAACATATCTTCATATGAAATAAAACAAGCCGTAGGTTAAAAAAATTCAAAATCGACTTTTTGACTGATTGTGATACACCTTATCAAAATACATGTTTCTCAAAATTTTACACTTCTACAACTTAAAACGACGTTTTTATTCACAAAGTTCTCAAATCCTTAAGTTAAAGTGCAACTTACAATTTAGAAAGCTTTTTGCTTCTCTCTTAAAATTTTTAAATTTAAAATTACGGTTTTTTTGATTTAATATGAAGATATATAAAAAAAATTGTCATCGCCTAGGGGGGAAAGTACCCCCCTTCTTCCCCCTGTGGACAACCATGAGCACTATCACTGAGTCCCGTCATAGTATGATATCGTAGAAACTACGAAAAGGGCAGCACTGAGTTCAACTGTAGCGCAATTCGTTAGATTTTTTTAGTAATTTGTTACGACGTGCTTCGGTTGACTGATAAAATTTTAATAAAAATTCATACAGTAAAAGTGGTTATTCCTTCTAAATTTTATTTTAAAATTTTCTCCGACAGCCAAAACACGTCGTAAAAAATTACTTTAAAAATCTACGAATGACGCTACGAATGAACTCAGTGATGCCTTTCTCGTAGATTCTACGATATCGTTCTACGACGGGACTCAGTGATAGGGCTAAATATATAAAAAAATGTTTTCCATCGGATCTTAGACCTAGTATTTATAAGTGCTTTCAAAAAGTATCATCAAAAAAGAAATTAAAAAAGCTACACTTTTTCAAACACAAAAATTGTACAGTATAGAAATTTAATTATGTTTTTACATTTAACATGTTTCCTAAAACCAAAATTTTTAGATTATCGCTGGCTGTTCTGGGTTAAGAACTATAAAGTCTTAAAAATCAAATGCAAGATACTATTTTCGGCAGACAATTCCAAAAAAAACGGTTAATTTTACATATATGATGACTCATATTTACAGAACGAATATGAGACTTAACCATGGGGAACATTTTTTCTTAAGCTGTCTTGTCCTATTATGCTGTTTTGTACTATTCCTATAACTCCTATTATTATTTTTTTTTTTTTAAGATCAAAGAACCAAGGCATGCGCCTTATACAAACAAGGTTTGGTCTTTGACCTGAAAGGAAAGGGAAAGATTTACTTAGAGGAATTGATTGGAACCATACGTGAATTATTGATTAGGCGAAACAACCGTGAAAGACAATTTGAATTGCTTTTAACCGAGGCTAGTGTTCTACCTTAACCTCGGCAAGTATTTCCAGCCCTTAGTTGTTCCTGTTCTTTAATTCCACAATTTTAGTTGTGGATTTTTAGTTTTCCATTATTCTTAAATGTAGGAAAGAACAAAGAAAGTGAAAAGAACCATGCCTGAGCCCGGATTCGAACCAGGGACCTCTGAGTTGATAGTCTATCGCACTCTCCACTGCACTACAAAGGCCGACCATTTTTTAACCAAGTAGCCGACAATATTACAAAGAAGTTTTTAAAAAGTTTACTCCTGCATAAAATAAAAAAAAGAAAGCTTTAAGAGATTGAAAATAAGCGATGAGCAAATCTTGGTGAGAAAAATAAATTATTTTATATATCAACTTTGTAATTGCTGTGAAGTTCTTAAAAGTAAAATTTCTCAATATCCGAGTGTAATTTCTCTTAAGAATAAAGGTCATAAAATTATTAGGAAATATTTATTTCATTGACAAACTTATTTCTAACTTGAACCACTTTTTAATATTCATTCTAATCGTGATAAAATAACCTGATAAGAATTTGAAAAAGGCCCGCATTTTTAAAAAACCTGATATTCAACTGTTAAAAAATGTGTATAAGAAATATTTCCTTAGGAAGATTGTCCATATTATTTACGGATCAAATACGAACTGAAATAAAGATATCTTTAACTTATTTCTACTCGGGTTATTCTTCACAGGCACTCTTATGTTTTTTCCATACCTTTTCATAAGTTTTGTCATGACACTTAACTTTTAACAAAATGAGAATTAAAATAACCGAAAATTTTATGACTTCAATATAAATTTCTAGTTCCACGCGTTGTATAACGCACTGTGGGATTTTGGTGGTAAAAATTAATTTTCCGACCACTTTTTTTTATGCAGACTCAAAGAGAAATGTTCAAATACAAAGAATCTATTTTAATTTTTTTTTTTATTAGAAGAAATTAATCAAAGTCATAGGCGGATATAAGCAAAAATTTGATTAAAATTTTCAAGCAACTAAGCAGTATATTTGATTAAACAAAAATTTATTACTAGCAAATTATTACAACTTTTTATAAAATTATACCTTATTGTCATTATTTTAACGAAAAAATTTTGCACATTACATAAATATTTTAAAAGTTATCTGGTAATCAAAATTGGTACATAAAAATTTTTCTATTTCCTATGGAAAATATATATTAAGCTCGATCTGTCTCGCTCGTCTCATAATGATATTATGAATTCTAGGAATTTCCTTTTTAAATATATGAAAAAAAAGTTAGTACATGTTTGCAGCCGCCGAACAAAGTTTTTAAAAATTCAGACATAGGTCAGAATAATTTCAGTACAAATTAGCAATGTTATATGCAAATTGAAATTTTGGGAACTTAAGGAGATAGTGGGCGTGGCACTTTTTTAAATGTATACATATATTTCAGATTCTTGAGTGAGTTGTTCTAATAAAACTTCAATACGAAAAGAAATTTGTAACAGTGGTTTTATCTTATGGCTGAGGTCAGCTCAGACGTGCCAGGATTGAGTGAAAGATCCACAAACTTTCAACAAATGAGAACGCAGTTGGTGTTGTTTTAATATTATAATTTTGTATTTTATTGATATATTCTCCTTAAAAATACTTAATGCAGCGTAACGTCAGCAGTTTGGGTAACAGTGAATGTAAGCGATCGAATGGTCGGAGGTTGGACCTACAACCTGGCGGCAAAATCGGTATTCGGTTAATCGGTAAATCGGTGAATCGGTTAATCGGTGAATCGGTGAATCGGTAATTCGGTAGATCGGTAATCGGTGGATCAGTAAATCGGTGAATCGGTTATCAGCAATCGGTAATCGGTAGATCGGTAAATCGGAAGATCGGTATTCGGTGAATCGGTAATCAGTATTCGGTAGATCGGTAGATCGGTATTCGGTAATCGGTAGATCGGTAAATCGGTGAATTGGTGAATCCTGTCAGGGCCCCTAAAGCGAAGATCGGTAATCGGTAGATCGGTAAATCGGTGAATTCTGCCAGGGCCCCTAAAGCAAGACTCATTATTAATATTTTTAGAAACAACTAGAGAGAGTCATGGTAGAAAAACCTCTATGAGGTTTGCGCCATGTAAATATATAGTCAATAAGAAAGTTAATATATGCCGGACTGCGTTGGACGAACCAAAGACAGGTTCTCAACGCAAGTGCGACGTCATCAAACGGAGACTCAAAGGGAAGAACCAGCAAGCTGGCTCGCCATCGAGTCCCTGCAACCAAACCAAGCAAATCCCAATTAGAGTATGCCGACTGCGTTGGACGAACCAAAGACTGGTTCTCACCGCAAGTGCGTCATCTCAAGCAGAGACTCAAAGGGAAGAACCAGCAAGCTGGCTCGCCATTGAGTCATTGAGTATAGCTTACCTAAAGCAAGACTGCTTTGGTTGGTTTTGTGTCGCCCTTTTATTCGATATGGACAGAAAACCAGTTGGGAATTATACGTTCAGTTTTGTCTTTGGCCTGCCTGGCTATGTATAGATAGGTGGTATGCGTATTAATTAGTGGCTTATGCAGTATTGCGGTTGTGTGTTGTCAATTAGTTTTAATGAGTAGGTATGTAGCGTGTGTTTGTTTCTATGGTCTGGTGTCGCAATGCGGTTGTGTGTTATAGCTGCTTTAATAATAATAAGTAGAAATATTTAAGTAGTACAATATGAATATATATATCGATAATATTTAATATTATAGTTTACATAGTGTATAAAAATATAATATTTGTAACGTCTTTATATTTATAATAATAAGTAGGAATATTTGAGTGATATAATATGAACATATATGTACATCGAAATTATTTAATATTATAGTTTATTTAGTGTATAAAAAGTATATAATATTTGTAACGTCACGTTACAAATTATTGCGTTTTAAATTTTTGTGCCATATATGAGGTAGGCGTGGTTGTAGGCGGATTTTATATACCAAATTCTATTGGCATCCGACTACTCCTTCTCAATGCTATACAAATATTGTATACAACGTATAGGAGGTGGGTGTGGCAAAAATGTATTTTTTTTTAATCTACACTAGGTGTCATAAATCTACGCTCCCATTGAACAAAAACTTTTCTTTAGCTACAAAATTTCAAAAGACCTAACATTTGTTTCAATTTATTTCGACTATTTGTTGTGCACATCACTAATGATGCTGTGCACAAATTTTTTCGAATTCGTTCAAAGAGTGTTGCAAATAACGGCACTGATGACGTCACAGTTTTGCAATGCAGGCTTCAAAAGTGTACGCTCATTCCTTTAAATTAGTTGTTTTGTGCTAGTTCTGTACTAAGTGACCACCATTTCATCTTCACTAAAGTAAAATACATATATACAAATTTTAAAAAAATTCATACGGATAAAGTTTTTAGTTTTTCAAAAGATTTATACACTGAATGAGACGAGAAAAGAAAAAGATAAAGGTTGATGAAAGAAAAATAATTTTAAGACTTTGGAAAGATGGTCAAAATTATCGGCAAATAGGAAGAACTATTGGAAGAGCATGGACATCTGTGTGAACAGTAATTCAAAACTTTGCAAAAACCGGAATAACAACTTCCAAGCCAAGATCTGGCCGCCACGTACATTAACAGATAGGGAGTCTCGAAGTGTAGTGTCCCTTATTAAGAAGAATCTAAAAACAACAGCGCTTCAAGTAACGGCTGATGAAACCAAAAATTTAAAAAGACAATTAGTCAATCCACAGCCAGAAGAATTTTAAGAAAAGCCGGCTACCATGGTCATGTTGCCCGAAAGAAACCTTTCATCTCCTTGGTAAACCAAAAAAAAACGTATTGATTTTGCCAATAAATATGTAAATATGCCGCCTGACTTTTGGAAAAAAGTAGTTTTTTTCAGACAAAAGAAAACTTTGTATATTTGGAATTAAAGGAAGAAAAATTGTATGAAGGAACAAAACTCTAAATCTTAATCTTAATCGATCTTAATAAAGAACATTTACTGCCAACAATCAAGCATAGTGGAGGGGGAGTTATGATATGGAGATGTATCGTAGCCTTAGGAGTAGGAATCTGGAATTTATAGATTCAACAGTAGACAAATTTACCTATTTAGATATTTTGAAGAAGAATATAAAACAGAGTGCTGAAAAGTTTAGGTTGTTCACTGATTTTTATTTCCAACATGACAACGACCCAAAGCACACTGCAGAAGTCGTTAAGCTTTGGATCCTTTACAATGTCTCAAAAATGCTGTATACTCCGCCACAATCGCCAGATATAAGCCCAATAGAGCACCTATGGGCATTACTAAAGAGAAAAATCCGTCATCGAACCATAACTAGTAAGAAAATGCTAAAGGACGTGCCCAAAGAGGAGTGGGAGAAGATATCGTCTGCAGAGACCACACACTTGGTTAATTCCATGCAAAAAATCATACTTGTGAAATTATGAAATTGAGATAAACTGAGAAATTGACACTTCAAATCTCATCGCCCCGGTGGTGCAGTGTGTAAGTGCGCGCTTGCACGGGTATCACAAAAATTTCTGATGAAGCCTTTAGCCGGGCTGAAATTGCAATAAAATCAGCTAGTGATTTTTCCCTTTTCATATTGAAAAAACTTTGTTGTTGTTGTTGTTGTTGTTTCTTTGGAAAGATTCGTTAGAACAATTAATTGTTCTAACTTTGACCTTAAGCTCAATAAACGATTTTAAACTATCAAACAACTAGAACTTGTATTTAAAATTAAGTATGATTTAAACTATCAAACATTTAGAATTTGTATTTAAATCATATAAAGTCAACATAATAAATATAGAGGTCATTTAGGAAAAAACTTTAATTTTTAGTTATTTTTGTAGTTTTCATAAAAATTATGATAAAGTGTTTCCAAAATAATCTCCTGTTTTAAAGTGGCTGAAGTACTATATTTTAATAAATAAACATATATAAACTTAACACGGTTTTTTGTTGTTTTTTTTTAAATTTGTATAAACTGAACCTTTCAAGAGCGTAGACTTATGACACCTAGTGTGCATAGACATAGCCCATAAAGTCTACGTTCACCTAATTAATTTGTTTAAGTGAATAAAATCAAATTCGGATTAAGACAACGTGGCTACACAACAAAGTTCTAAATTTTATTTGTCCTTACTGTTTCTAGTGCATTAATAACACATTTTTTAACTGAACGCAGACTTTTTGGGTGCTATATTTACCTATTGTTCCCGTTATCTCATAAATGAAGAGACAAATCTTTATTTCAGTTTATGCTTTTTAAACTTAAGAATGTTAAGAAGAAATACATGAATAAAAAATTTAGATGAATTATATATTTACATTGTGTTTATATTCACTTAAACAAATAAATCAGGTGAACGCAGACTTTATGGGCTATATGTATACATAATGTTACCAACTATACTTACTTTGTAAGTATCATACTTATTTTCAGCTTCATATACTTACTAAAATTCCATGCTTATAAGTATACTTACTTTTAAGATATATACTTATTCATGCTTACTTTTCAGCTCTGGTTGAACTTTTGCTTGCAAAAGCATAAAAAATTTGCAAATTGGAGTCAGCAGCGTTAAAAATACAGACACTGAGGTCAATTTTATTTGTAAAAAATAATATTGAATACAGCTGTATCGAATTTTACAAATTTTTAAGGACAAGACTTGACATATTAAACAACATTTCCAGCCAAGACAAATACGATTCCAAGCAAAAATAAAACAAACCAGTTAATGTAGCACGTCAATTCAGTGACAGTGAGGGCGAATAATGATAACTTTGCTATGCTGGGTCGATTTGTTTGGAGGTTAAAAAATTGATGTTGCCTTGGCGATAGGGGCCATAGGGGTGCAATGTACCTTATCACATCTTTAATTTTGCGAATTTTTTCTTTAGGAATTTTTTTCCAAAAATGTTTGTATTTAAACGTGCTCAGATAGAACAATAACGATGCCAGAAATGAAATCCTCGTACCCGATTCAACCTAAGCCCGGTCTCACATTTATACGTTTTTTAACAAAAATTGATCGTAAAAAATTCCTAAAGAAAAAAATTCACAAACTTCAAGGTTTTTGACCATCACGGCTGAACCACAAAAGCTATCCACCTTATATTCACATATGTTTGTGTGGTCTCCGAAATTTTTTCTTTTTTTAGATCCCTTAGGTGGCGCTGTGGTCGCTTTTTATCGGTTTATAAATACAATTTTTTTAAAAATCGACCACAGCGCCACCTAGGGGGATCTAAAAAACGATAAAATTTTGTATTCAAACGTATCAATGTGAGACCGGTTTTAAGTTGAATCTGGCATCAGTTTTGTTCTAGCTGTGCACGTTTATATGCAAAAATTTTTAGAAAAAAAATCCTAAAGAAAAAATTCACAAAATTGAAGATGTGATAGGGTAAAGTGCACCTCTATGTTCCATTTTTTCTTAATAACTTTTCATGCCCGATCCAGGCAAATTGCCCAGGCAACATAGGCTTGCAAATCGACCCAGCCTAATTAATTTGAATCTGATTTTTTAATATTATTTTCATTTCACTACTTTGAAAGTACGTACTTCTTTTAACTTTTTGTTATGCTTTTGTTTGTTTTCAAACTATTTTATATATATGTAATATACCCACCGAACCATATGTGAATGTTTTGCGTAAAGTGATAGTTTTGAGTACGTTTTCGGAAAGAAATTTATTTTTTGTAAATTTTTGTTTTTTTTTTTTAATTTGTACGATCAATGTTCTTGCTAGAGAAGATTAAATTCGTGAAAATTCATTCCATAACAAAATGTTAATTATTAAAAAGTGAATTTCTATAGTTAGTTTTTTACTCGTTTTCGAAAAAAAGGTTCGCTTTTGAGAGGCAATTCAGTCCGGCGAATGAGTTAAAGTTAAAAATTGTTAATGTAGGAGTGTCGAAAAATAATTTTTCAATAGTTTTTTTCAACTTGTTTCCGAACAAAAAATAGACAGGTGATGATTCTTTTATTAACTCACGTCTGAAGAAAAAAAGGTTCGCTTTTGAGAGGCATTTTAGTCCGACGAATGAGTCCAAAATGGTTCATTTATGAGTGTCGAAAATGAATTTTTCTACCCGAAAAAGTTTACAAATGAATTAAAAAATGATAGTTTTGGTTTACTGGGTATATGAACTGCAAATATATAAAATTAATTTTTTTTATCGGAAGAATTTTGGTTTTAGTTAGATTGCCTGCACAAAACTTTTCGAGAAGAAAAAAAAGGGGGCGTGACAACACTTACGGAATATTGTGGGTTCTATTAGTTCTTATATTAGTAAATAATATCAAGAAAATATTAAAAAATTTTTCTAAGATGATATACTTACTTATACTTATTTTTAAAAATTATACTTACATATACTTACTTTTCAGTGTTCTATGTAGCAAATATACTTATTTTTTAATAACATGAGTTGGTAGCATTATGTATACATATAATAAGATTCCTGAGAGAGTTGTTTTGATATAACTACAATATGAAAAAATTTAAAGCGTCTTAAAATTTTGTGTTATATGAGAAGTAGGCGTAGTTGTGGGCAGTTTCCTAAATTTTTATTATCTCTTAATAGAGATAATTTTAACTTATGTACCAAATTTCATCGACCTACGACAACTCCTTCTATTTTTTCTAAATTTTGTGTGGGATTAAACCACTATGCAACATTGCGGAACGTTACACATTTAGGGCATTAATCTGTATCACGAAGCAGCACACCAACGACAAGTAAGACACGAGAAGCAAAAGAATTTCGTATAGAAAAAAGTATTGCTTCTCGTGTCTTGCTTATCGTTGGTGTGCATTATCGTTATACAGAATAAAGCAGTTAACGTTAATATATTTTTACATGTTTCATACGTTTTTTAATAAATATTGAATTAAATTTTGTTTGCATACTTTGAGGAGGCTCATATCTAGATTAATCTTGCGCCTAAGCATTAAAGAAATACTTTTTATATAAAGCTCTTCAAAGCTCAGCTTTTATTAAGCCAAGCTTGCTCATCTGGTTAAAGATCTTTTTAGCCGCTTCCATGCTGCTTAGCTGATTCAGCAAAAGCTTCTAGATATGTATCCAAGAGATCTTTACACGATCGCTCCATCTCGCTCTGCATAGAATGGGCATCAAAGCAGAATGTCAGTCAACATAAAGCGATACGCAACGCACAGTAAGTTTTCATTAAAAGTTTACTAAAAATAGATCTAATAGCAAAACTGTGAAATAAAAAATGTATATTTTTTACAAAATTAAGAGATTAACATGACTTTTATGTGTTAAACGTATAATATTGCTTTCAAACAAAATAAACAAACCAAAAAAAACAATTTAACGAGCTTAACAGAAACCCGGAAAAAATAACAAAAACTGTAAGGTGACCATGTTTGTAGTTTCTAGAGCTTATAAGAGCTTAATTTTATCGCTTCTGGCCAAATGTGTAAATTTTCAATTATTAAAGCGTTGTATTCATTCAGATACCCCACGCAATGAGGCCAATTGCCACAACCACCCACTCGGTGTGCAGAGACTGTTGTTATTTTTTTTAATGCTTTTGTGGCTTTTATGTTTATTACATAATTAACTCAAAGGGTGAGTTTGCATGTGTGCGTTTGTTTTTTTTTTTTTTTGTACTTTTTACTTTTGTTTTGGCTTAAAAGCGTCTTAATGCGGTCAGTGAATTTTGAGTGGCAATTAATTTATATTCAGCTGTTATAATTTCTGGGTGCTTGCTTAAAGACTACAACGTGACATTTTCGACAGGCATGAAACGTGTTTGCAGTTGCTTCATTGAAATTGTTTTGATACATTTTTTCTTTTTATTTATTTTTAACAAACCCAACAGCAAAGCATTGTACAATTACTTCACTGAACTTGCACTTATTGTTAGTAATTTTTTTAAGAGTGACATAATGAGATGAGCTAATTAAAATGTTTAAAAATTGGTAAAATTTTAACATTGGTGTAATTTTAGAGACATTAAGATATAGCCATGCACATTATTGTCTTTACTTTATTAACGTCTTAAAGAAAGATGTATGTATTTTATGCATTCAGATTTGCGTAATAACCATTTCCATCAATGAAATGGGAAATCAAATTTCTTTTTCAAAAAAGTTTTGCTTGTCGGAAACGAATCTTAAATGAGCTTATTACGAATGAAGATTGTAAAGACAAAATGTAAAAAACATTTTCAGATTAGTATTACATTAATAAAATGTAGTAGACATATTTTCTGAAACTATGGCTTATATTGGCACAGCAAATCCATATTTCTTAGAGGATGTGATTATATTGAATAACCTGGTGGTTATGAAAGTTTTTCCTAGAAATGAACCATTTTGAAAATTTCGAGTTTGAGCATTTTTACGAAAAAAAATTAATAAAAATCAAAACAATGCAAAAATGAAAAAACAACATCACTGGTAATTGTGATATAGCCCTTTTGTGCAGAAAAATTAAATAAACCAAAATTCTGAAAAAAAGTTATAGCTAGCTGTTGAAACTTGACTTTGTTTTCAAAAATCTTCAAAGTGCCTGTTTCTAGCATATCGAACACAAATTTGAGGCTTTTAATATACCAAAAAAAAAGGGTTTTCGCTTTGAGCGGTCTCGGTTTTAAAGATATATAAAAATTTCTTTGGATTTCCGAGTTACTTAAAATCCTCCTTCAAATGTACTAGCTACTCCACGGATCAGAAAACCTTATGCAATTCAGTGCAAAATTTAACGCATCTATTGTGCATATACACATCTACTCATATTACTCGCAGATCATTATTTGGCAAAAGGCGGAACCACTTGGATTGATAACTTTCCAAGGAACCGCAAAATTTTGGCTCATAATATTTAAAAATTGAATTCTACAGGACCTACAGCTAGAACTTGTGGTATAAGCGTTGGGGATACTTTCAAATTATTTATGTCCAAGGAGATTTGCTATGTAATAAATCAACTGAAAAGGCTCTGAAAATCTGGCAAACTGGTTTACAGAAAATCCTGAAAAATAACCACTAGTATGGCAGCCTTTGACCCAAAACGATGTTGATGATAAAGAAAATGGAAGGCATGCTATTAAGCCTGCCATGATATCATAAACAAAATTCTGTTGGAACACACATTCAAAAAGCGTACAAATAGGTTGCCTCTAGCATTTTTTTATAATAGTGTTGATGTTGCAGCACTAACTAGTAACTTCAAAAATTCAGTAAATAAGCCACGAACATTTTTGCACGATTTGGCTCGGCAATTGGTGGTGACAGTAGTTTTCAGACGTTCGGAAAATACGGAAATTA
This sequence comes from Dichetophora obliterata, assembly GCA_963920525.1. Taxonomy (NCBI): domain Eukaryota; kingdom Metazoa; phylum Arthropoda; class Insecta; order Diptera; family Sciomyzidae; genus Dichetophora; species Dichetophora obliterata. Next base: position 171,462,721 of record OY986438.1, read on the forward strand.
CTTGGCACTTAGTACCAAAAATGCAATTGAAAGCATAATTGGCCACCCGATAATCTTATGCGAACCAGGAGCCTCTGATTCAGGAGCTAGTGAAGAGCGAAACACTGCAGTAAGAATGACAGTAAAAGGATGATGCTTTCTTTGCATCTTATTTTCTTCAAAAACTTAAAAGGTGTAATCAGTTTGTAAGAAATCGGTATGTGCTATGCATGCAATATATGCACTCAGAAAAAAATTTCCAGAAAATCTAGAAAAATAGCACCCAATCGTTACAAAATTGGGCTTCATTAAGCGCCATGGCCGATTTTCTAAAAAGGAAGTAAATATCTTAAATCTTACGTTAAATTGACACCAGAAATATGAAATAGTTTAGGAACATTATCCAATCATTTACGAACTATTTCGCTAAATTGAAGAAACGAAGCGAAATTGTGTTGAAATCTTACTACATTTGAGTAAGTTTTTCTAGCGTTTATTTATCATCGGCTATAACTAAGAGAAGAATTTCCTCTTAAAATAAGAAATTTTCTACCGCTTATTAATCATCAACTAAGAAAAACATTTTCTCTGAAAATAAAAAAATTTTTATCGAATCCCTGGAAAAATTTTGGAATTTTTGCAAAAGCAAATAATTTTTATGATTTTAATCAGCATCCTGTGAGGAATATTATTTTTATACTGACGGCAAACTTCAAGCATTATTATTATTAACATTCAATTAAATTGAAAAATGAGCACTATCCGGAGACTTGAACCTCGGCCGCGTGAGTGTAAGTGCATCAGCTTATCCATTCGACCATCGCAGTTGTTAAACAATCGTCGCTTAATTTGCTTCATTAAGAATTGCACTATTTGTACGTAATTTTAAAGCATTTTCTCTAGAAATATAAGAAAAGCATCCTTAAAACTAATCACTTGGTGTTTACAAAAAAAAAATTTACATGTATTCCTATAAAATATCCAAGCATTGTAACTTATATTTTTCCAAATATTGCAAGCGGACTTGATATAAATTCTGTTTTTCTGCAAGTTATTTCTGCTTTTAGACAATTTTTGGAAATTGAACTTTTATCATGCCTTATATCTTATATTTATGTAAAAACTTATCTTCAAAACAAAGAAGCCGTTTTGATAAAGTTGCAACGAAATCAAGACGTGAGGACGTTTAATCATGTAAAAATTCTCTACATTAAGGAGAAACCTATATAGAATATAGAAAAACCCTTGCCTATGAATTGAAGCCTCATTTTCTTAATTTAGGGGAAGCCGATTTGAGTGTGTGCAATACAATTTATAATTTCTTGGTTTTAATCTATTTTCCTTTTTAATTTACATTATAAAAATATTATTTAAGTTGTTTTCTGTTAAAACAATAATTTTTTCAATTCATTATAAATAAAAAAATAGACTTTGCCACCCTTGTATTCAAGGTACCCTGATACCCTGTCAGTAACTAGAGGGGTATGTTCCAAAAATCTTAAAAATTTTTAACTTCCATACAGTTTTCCCTACCTTTCTGGACATAAACCAGCTCAAAATCGATTTCTAAGAAAATTTTAAAAATTTCAGCTCGATCCGACCACAAGAAACGAAGTTATTTACATTTAAAAGTGAAAAAGGCACCCGGGTACCCTGTCATTAACATAAAGGTTAACGAAATCGGCTTTTAAAAAAAGCTCACGTGTTTTGATTAAGTTTAAAGAGCTTACTTCTCATCTTCAAATTATATAAAGGCTTAACATAAATTCTTTTCATATCTTTTTGGAAAAGTGGGCCATCTTTATTAGTGACATCGATTTATTTATACAAGAACTACCTTTTTTGAGCTCCCATAACTTCTATAAGGAGGTGTGGCAAGTATAGAAAATTATATGAATTTCTGATCAGCATTATCTTGATCAGAACATTCTAGTCGCTTGATACATGTGCGTCAGGTTACGATTTCAGCCGTTATATGAAGCTATCGTATTGAAATTCGATGTATTATATAAGTTAACACATCTAACACGTGCAGCCGCCTTAAAATGCTAACGATCGGTCCGCTCCCACGCTGACGATCAGTTTAGCAAAACTTACGTGACAATATCAAAATTACAATATGACAACAGCAGCAACGATCTGTTCTTTCACAACAACAACAACAACAACAATAGCACCAGCAACAAGAACGTATCGTATATCTTGCGTTTCAAAATTGTGTAACTTTTTTGTCTCTTGCAATAATGAAACCAAATTTAAAATATATTTTCTATGGTTTTCAATAAATCATTCAAACTACTTTTTTCAATATCCCATGATCAAGGAAAACAACACATCAACACAAAAATCGTATTTGTTGAAGTATTCTGAAATAACATGCAATAACAAAAGAGTTCAGTTTTAAACCAGAAAACATATCTTCTAGAATGATACGATGCAGGACAAAGGCATGGGATCCATTAATTAAATAAAATTAAAGAAAGTTAAAGAAATAGCTGAATTGTGCAAAGTTACCCCAAAAACCCCAAAAACACAAGTTCATAATATGTGCTGAATTAGCAAGGGCAGCAAGGTCCCCTTTTGCATTCCTACGCCACTGGTTTCTTTTAGAAAAACATGTATTTGAGACACATCTGGATTTTAACGGAACTATCGATTGCGACTGCATAAACAGAGTTTTATAAAAGAAAAAAATATAAAGTTTATGGGATATTTTTTTGCCATGTTATGAAAATTTAAATTTATCAAAAAGGGCAAAATTGGAGCAACTCAGTTTTTTTTGTCTAGTTACCAATACACTAAGGAACCAAATGCACTTTGAAATAAAACAGCGCAAGACAGCGCAACTCTTTAAACCTTAATAAAAGATGAAAAAAAGTAAAAAAACAGGTTGAAAAAATATTAAATTTATTATATAAAACAATTTTTTGTTTTCTTTTTTATTTTTTCAGAAGGCTTAAGCATTAAGCTTTATAATACTTAAGGTATATAATACTTGTATTATCAATCTAAAAAGTGTTGAAAAAAAAATTCGACTAAAAACGTTCTCCATTTCGCTGCTTATATAGGACTGTGTCTTGAGAACACTTTAGCAAGCCATATAACTGAATCGTGTCAATTGTTTTATAAAATTTTCATTGTAGTACAAAATTTGACCCTTTTCTTAGATTATTTTCATAATCATACAGGCTGCAAGAGTCATTTTTAAAAAAATCATTTATGAGACGCAAACTTCCACTTGGGCCCACTGTGCGCCGGTGCCAAGCTTCGACATTATTCTGCGTGCGTGGAATATTGTTGCTAAGGTTGACTGTCCAAAACTCTTGGTCGTATTTTAGACGCAGATTACGCTCAGGCTTAATATAGATTCTTTTAAATTAATTGAAAATCTTTTTAGCATCACGGTCATCAGCTTTATGGGTTAAGGGCATTAAAGTAGTCAACCACGTCAGTGAGAGGTAAAAAGGCTAAAGCTTTAAGCATACGCATTTGATTGCTGAAATTTTCATTAAAATCATATTTCATGGATAATTGTTTTTTTTTATTTCTACGCCATACAATTTGGCTAAAATGGAAAAGCAACCTTTATGAGAGCTTTGAAAGAAGAACACTTTTAGACTCCGAATAATCTGTGGCTTCAGAGTAATATTTTCATCAAAAGCAATGCGAAAAAGCTCGTAAAAAAACTCCGAGTAACCACATAACGATTTATGACTCATGAGGCAAAATATTAACCCAAGAATGACCATTAACTTAATCATTAATACTGAAGAATTGCCGCATTACTTTTGGGATATCGTAAAATTTGTCGTCAGCAAGCTAACACGAGAGTTTATTTAAGGCTTGTACAGAAGTCCGTGAGCCGATTATTATGATCATTTTATTATTTCCATACCTTTTCTTACTGAGAATCAAAGCTTCTCATTAAAAATATGTTGACTCCGGTGGGATATCAATGTCTGCTATACACTCCGGTTTTTTCATCGAAGATGAGTCCTTTCGAGAATAGATATATTTTTCTTCTGAGCTTGTTTGGTGGGTAGATCCACACTCGGTATCCACAGCTAGAGATATGTTTCGAATAATTTTTGCTGGCTTCAAAGTAGATGCTTTTTCAATTTACTTTAAAACATTATTATAAATAAACATTTAAAAATAATTTGCCCCCTCCTTTATTCAACTTTCTGCAAATAATTTCCATCCTTATAATACAAAAAGTACTTATAAATAATATTAACTTCAATTTTATTTAATTACTGGCTTAATTTCACTGCAAAATAATTGCTATGACAAAAATATTGTAAACATGTTATAAATAACAAAAAAGCAATGTTTCCTGTTAAAAAAATGCAAATACATGCAATGTTTAAGTTCTAAGTTTAAAATCATCTGAACAAATTTTTCGGTTTTGAAATTCTGCCATTTAGACATTTTTCTCATTTGATATTTTAGCTTTTTATACTTTGTACAATGGTGATTTTTTATTACTTCCAATAATAATAAATTTGTATAATAAATCTATTATACATTCAAAATAAATGTGTCATTTTGTTGCACAGTGTCAAACAACCTTAATCTGTTTACCTACTTGTTTTTATGACTTGAAAAACCAATTGATATCATAAACTTGATTCTCAGTTTTTTATTTTATTTTCTTCTCGGTTGCTTCTTCTGAGACGCATCTCTTCGGTCGCATCATATGGAAGGCTCTACCTTCGTCGTAGTCGTCCTTCGCGACAACTATTTATCTGTCTTCGATATCTGTATTTTCATGTTATAAATTTTAATTTTATTTTTATCTCTTTCATCGTAATGACAAGTTTCGAATATGCAAATACAAATGGCACCGAACTGAGCCTTCAGCTGTCGGAGGGCCAAAGTAACAAGGCAGTTAAATAAATATAACAAAAGCACCTACAAAATCATCCGGCTGCCACGGTGCCTCTCTGCTACGCTACGTATAACGTAGCGTTAAACAAGATAAATGCTTCTGGTTTTGCAGGTTCCATAAAGTAACTATATAAATACAAAAATAAAATACAAAGCTAATATATCTGCGACTTTTATGCTTTGTGGAATACGTTTATTTGAACAAAGCTGCTCATTGTTCAACTGATATATGTAGCATTTCCATCGCAATGGTTGGCAATCAATCGAGCTCAAGTCAGAGACTGTAGTGACGTCAAAGTCGATATGGTACCAAATTGAAGGCAATCGACATAAAATTCATCAAAGCCTTTACAAATCAGCATCTTATTTACGGCAAATTTTCAAAACATTTCATTTGATTTATAACATAACCGCAAGCTTATCCAACTAAGTATGAGCAAAACTTGTAAGCTATAACCACAAAGTTAGAAGGGAAATACAGAATAAGCTAGAACCAGCATGCATTCGTTCGATATAATGGCAATAACAAAAAGTGATTGTTACACATAGTTTGAGGTTTACTTTTGATTGTAAATAAATTGAAAAAAATGCGAGGAATGAAATCACTTTACTGTTGAAAACTACTGTTTTAAGCAGGAATTTTTGTGTGATTAGCATAGATTTGAGGAAACAAGACTATTTTACTGTTTCTCAACAATTTCCGTGTTGCTCGCACTATTTTTTTAACTAAGCGTTGAATTGTTAGATTTGCTTAACATCTAAAGTAAAAAATCTAGACCAACATTTTGCATCTGTTTTAAGAGATTTCTGAAAACCTTTCTGGTTACCAATCTGGTGTCCAATTTTAATGCTTATGTAACTCTCATTATAAATTTATTATAGCTAAAGGTCAAATAAGCGATAATAAGTTTTCAGCAACGTTTGCTTCATTTTTCGGATACAATAATGATAAAAAAGCAAATTATCAAGCGATAATACTTATCATAATCTAATAAAAATGATAATGTCATACGATCATAATAAAATATCATATGCTGATAATGATAATATCCTATTTAGTGAGCATATGGGTATAGTAAATTTATTTTCTCCTAAATTTCGTTAAAAGTATTTGTTTTTATATAAAAGTGCACCGTGACGTATGAGTGTCATATTTTAAGGAATTAAGGAATTTGAATTTGATTTTTGGTAGTATTGACTTGGAATGATGAGTTTAAAAATTTTAATACCGTGTAATGCTTTAATATCTTTAAAAATCTAATCTCCTCAGTTTGTAAAGTACATATTCCTTTGGTTAAAACACGGGTTAGTAAAGTACCGTGGTATGCACGAGGTCTAAAAATTTTAAAAAACCTTCGGAACAAATTTTATAAAAAATTCTTATTAACTAATGAAAACTCGTTTTTTCTTAAATATTGGCACTATATGAGGGAGTTTAACTTTTTAGACAAATTCCTATATAGGCAATATATTTCTAAATTTGAAACTAATATTAAATCAAACCCAAAAGCTTTTTGGCATTTTATTAAATCCAAAAGGGGGTCCTCGTATATTCCATCAAATATGTATTTAAATGATTTGTATTCAAATGAACCATGTGGTATTGCAAACTTGTTTGCTGAGTTTTTTCAATCCAATTATAAGAAGAGTAATAATAATAACCTCGATTGTGCTGAGAATATACATCCGGTTTTTTACTTTGGATCTTTGTCTTTGTCTATTGATAATGTTTTAAAGGGAATTCTGAGTCTGAAACCTTCACCTAGAATGGATGTTGATGGTCTTTGCTCTATTTTTTGAAAATACTGTGCTCAAACCTTAGCTTATCCATTAACTTTTATTTTTAACAGTTCTCTCTGTTCTCTTGTTTTCATTGATGATCGGAAGTTATCTTTTATTACTCCAATTCATAAATCTGCATCTAAAAACAATATAGCTATCTATAGACCAATTTCTAAGCTAACAACTATTTCGAAGCTTTTTGAGTCTATAGTTAAAGAGAAATTGTTTTTTACAGTTAAGAATATTATCTCTCCTTTCCAGCATGGATTTGTACCCGGTCGCTCTACTATGACAAATCTTGTTTTGTTTTCTGAATACTGCATATCAGCATTTACTCAGAGATGTCAGGTTGATGTCATTTTTACTGATTAAAAATTTGGGTTTTCAGTCTTTTTTCTTATGCTGGCTGGAGTCGTATTTATCAAACAGGCAATGTGTAGTTGCATTTGATAATGTTAAATCCTTTTCTTATTTAGCAACTTCAGGTGTTCCTCAAGGAAGTGTCTTGGGACCTCTACTCTTTATTTTGTTTATTAATGACATAACATCAATTTTTTCTTTTTGCAAATTTTTGCTCTATGCTAATGATCTCAAAATCCTCCTAAAAATAGGCAATTTAAATCTTAATAAATGTTTTTCAATTAATTTCTCAAAATCTAGCTCTTTCCGTCCGTCCGCTTATAATATCGCCAATTTTCCTTTGACTTCCGTCCAACAATTTAAGGACCTAGGTGTCGTTTTTGATTATAAGCTTACTTTACTTCTCATCTTGATTACATTATTCCTAAAGCTTATTCTATGCTAGCTTTTATAAGACGAAATAGTGCATGTTTTTCTGATCCGTACACTTTGAAAGTCTTGTTTAACTCCCTTGAGCGTTCTAGATTGGAATATGCTGCTATTATCTGGAACCCGTATTACGAGTCTCATAAGTTGAGGATTGAAAAGGTTCAGAAATCGTTTACAAGGTTTGCCTTGCGCTCTTTCAAAATGCCTATTAATAGGGCTCAAAACTTTGGAGAGTAAAAAAAGCATAATATCTTTGCTCTTTGTTTTTGATATCATTAATGGTTTGGTTGATTGCCCTGCACTATTGTAAATGATAGATTTTAATATTCCAGCAAGAATGCTTAGAAATTATGATCCTTTTTACTTGCAAATTTACCATTCTAACTATGCTATAAATGCACCTATTAACCGTGTTTTGCGTTTGTTTAATTCTATTAATTCTAGTTGTAATCTTGATTTTACTGTTTCTAAGATTCAAATAAGATATATTTTAAACACAATATTTTGAACTATTTTTACTATGTTTAATACTTTAAATTTAACTAGTCTGTAAGAACATTTATTCATAGCCTAAACTGAAGATAAATAAATAAATAAATAAATAAATAAAAAAAATTTCATTTTAAATCATACAAAACCATATTTGTTAGGCCCGTAGCCACGTTTGTTTGTGGGGGGAGGGGGTTTGATTACAAAAATAAATTCATTACATTATGATATTTAAAGTAAGAATAAGTAATTAAGAACTTTCACAATTTATTACGTTATAATTGTTTTTGAGGGTGGTTTTTATTTTTAAATTTCAGAGTATATACAACTTATTTTTTTATCAGCTTAATTTCCTATTAAATGAACCAAATTGAGATCTCTTTTATTGTCTATTAAAAAATGTATCTATAAATTAGTAAGGAATTATTTTCGACAAAGCCCAATTTGAGGTTTTCACAGCCGTGCTTTGGTATATTCGAAATTATAAATGTTTTGTTATTCTTATGACGTCACCTTATATAGAAGATAAGTTTGGTTTCTTTCCAATTTTTCGAAATTTATAACTTAAAGTACGTTTAAAATAGCAAATTTTGCGTGTGAGTCAATTAGTTAGTTTTTGTCGAATTTTTAACGTTATTGCTATTTTGCTGACGTCACTTTGAGTGTTACAAGGTGGGTGGTATTTTTTTTTATGTTACCATATTTTATATTCAAAGTACATGTTGAAAATCAGAGCTTATGATTTAAATTTCAAGCCAGTAAAAAGATAAATTTATGTGGAATTTTGAGAGACTTATACGTTTTTATAAAACCACGATATATGGGAGGTAGGCGAAGTTTTTATATGATTTTGCCAAATTGCAAACTTAGAGTGCGTTTTTTATCAAAGCTCATGTGTAAAATTCAAGTCATTTAACTAATTCTTTTAGAGTTTAAAAGATTTTGCCGTTTCTTATAGTCACTTTGTATGGGAGATAGACGATGTTTAAATTTTATTTTACAAAATTGCAAACTAAGAGTGGTTATTTGAGCGTGTGCTTAGTCATTTAAGTAAGTTTTTCTGAAATTTTAAGTGATTTTATAACTTTAATGTTGTCACATTGTATGGAAAGTGAACGTCATTTTCATCAAATTTGACTTATTGACAAACCGGCCATCTTTTTTTGAGCATCATTAATAAATGGATACTTAGCAAATATTACAACCAAAACAAAGAAGTAAGCTTTTTGTCGCTGTTTTTTCACACCGCTCTCGATTTTATTTGAAAATTTTAAATTTTAAAAAAGAGTATTAATTACCTTTCTGCCATCGAAATCAATTTTTGTCATATATTAAAAACTATTATAACTACAAACTGATGTATGATTTTTAAGTAATATTGAAAAAAAATTAATTTCGCGCAAAGAAGTTGAGTGATTTTTCATATGACAAATTCTTCAAGAACATTAAGCGAAATATCGCAAAAAAATGTAGCAAAAGCGCTTAATTTTTTTCGTTTGTCGTTTTTTTATATTGAAAAATTAATAAATTTTCTATAGAGAAAATGTGGGAGATTTTTCATATATATTTTTACCGTTTTTCTTTGGGTGATATTTCCTACCGCCGCACAATTTTAGAATAACATTTGGGTTTTTTTTTTTGTTAAATTTTATAAAAAATATTTTTATTCGTTAGATTATAAAACATGTATTATAAATGTAGTATTAAAAACGTGATGTATTGTATGGTTTTTTTAAAAAATTCGTCAAAGTTGAAACTTTGTTAACAAAAGTAAGCTCAATAAAACCCAAAAAACAAAGTCAATTTTAAACAATAATAGCTTCGAGCACAAAGCATATTTCAAGGTTTTTTTAGGACTTTTTTATGTCTTAATCGCCATTAAATTTAATCTATAGTAATAAAACTCATTTTCTGTTTGTTTGTTTGTTTGTTTGGCCTTTATACAAATCTAAACGGCTCAACGGATTTTGCTCAAACTAGGTATACATATTAAGTACATCCCAACTTAAAATGTTACATACTTAGTTTTTGCCACGCCCCCTCTGAAATTTTTCAACTAACGGTAATTTCGTTATTATAAAACTTTTTACTATCGGAGATTTTTTTGTATTTAATTTTAAAAAATTTTTGTTATTTTGACATCAAAAACATTCACATATCTTCAAAATTGGAGAAATTTTCAGTATAACGACTTTTTCATAAAACATCGTTGCCTAAGAATGAGAAAAAAACGACTTGAAAATCAAAGTTTGGTCTTTCGATGCAAATATCTCCACTGTCCATTAATATATTTCATTCAAATTTTTTTGTTCAAAAGTTCAATAAAATCACTTCACAAAAATAGGTTTAACTGTACCGTTAAGTCAGTGTATATATGTTTTATGATTATGTCAAAAAAGGTCCAAAATATTGACTTTTTACTCAAAAAATGACTCAAAAATTGTTGTTGTTGTAAAAACGAAATCAATTAAAAATTGCACATCTGACTACCTTTCATATGACATAGCATTTATTTGCAAAAGTTCTTCCAGCTAAGCGCAAAAATTATTTTACTGTTTTTGTCATCAAAACAACAAGGGTACCCCCTTTGATTTTTTTCGCGAAATTTATTTTTTCCAAAATGTTGTTTTTATATTTTTTACAAAAAAGTCAAGTCTCAAAAATAATTTATGTGAAAAAATTACCCCAATATCTCTTTCCAGTCAAAAGTAATAGCTAAAAATCTATTTTTTCATACAATTGACTATCTATAGTAATAAAACTCATTTTCTGTTTGTTTGTTTGTTTGGCCTTTATACAAATCTAAACGGCTCAACGGATTTTGCTCAAACTAGGTATACATATTAAGTACATCCCAACTTAAAATGTTACATACTTAGTTTTTGCCACGCCCCCTCTGAAATTTTTCAACTAACGGTAATTTCGTTATTATAAAACTTTTTAGTATCGGAGATTTTTTTGTATTTAATTTTAAAAAATTTTTGTTATTTTGACATCAAAAACATTCACATATCTTCAAAATTGGAGAAATTTTCAGTATAACGACTTTTTCATAAAACATCGTTGCCTAAGAATGAGAAAAAAACGACATGAAAATCAAAGTTTGGTCTTTCGATGCAAATATCTCCGCTGTCCCTTAATATATTTCATTCAAATTTTTTTTGTTCAAAAGTTCAATAAAATCACTTCACAAAAATAGGTTGAACTGTACCGTTAAGTCAGTGTATATATGTTTTATGATTATGTCAAAAAAGGTCCAAAATATTGACTTTTTACTCAAAAAATGACTCAAAAATTGTTGTTGTTGTAAAAACGAAATCAATTAAAAATTGCACATCTGGCTACCTTTCATATGACATAGCACACCTTGCGTTGAATAGCTGAATTATGTTTTTGCAAAAGTTTCTTCAAATTTAACCCCACACGATTGGGATTACAGACAGGTGGCGCTATTTTCTGCTTACAGAAGAATATCTGATGTTCTTATGCAGCTAGCAGATAAGTTTTGCGAAATATTTTGCGAAAATGCTATTGCTACCAAACTTTTAAAAAGTAAAATAATGCAGTACTGCCAGTTTTTTTTAGAAATTTTAGTAGGTACAATCATTTTTAGCACAACGAATTTTCATAAAACATTGATAGCTAATAATGAGAAAAAAATTATATGAAAATCAAAGTATTGTATTTACTTTTAATGCCAATAACTCTGCTGTTTTTAATATATTTCATTAACATTTTTTTTTGTTAAAAAGTTCAATATGTTTTTTAATATAAATCTTTGTTTAGACGTTAAAATGTCCATATCTCAAGGACGCATTGAGTCCCATCATAATTTTTATTTTGTTGAAAAGATATTTGTGCTTGCTTTAACATTGAGTAAATATAAAAATTCTTTTTAATTTTTAAAATTTGTTTTTCGTACCGTTTCTTTGAATTCAATTAGCTCACCGCAAGAGATGGAACCACCAACAACAAAAATTTTCCTAAACTTTTTTGGATCAATGTTCGTTCAATTACCTAGCAAACGGTGGATAAATAAAATTAAATAAAATAAAATTCAAATAAAATTCAACATGTTTTTCATTATTCCTGATTTTAAAAAACATTTAATCGAGAAGTGTATGTTAAAATGTTTATATAAATGACTCTCGAGTAACACCGGGTATATCAGCTAGTATAAAATATAATAAAAAATGTTAATAAATAAAAACAGAAAAATCATTGAAATATGACTGTAAATTGTTCAAGGAATGAAAAGTTAAATTTATTTAAGTTAAATTTAGTAAAAAATATCTGGCTAATTAAGCATTTTTAAAGTCGAAGGCTATAACTATCATACAATATCGTACTTCTACCTTCTGTTTCTGTAAAAACCTGCTGCATCTAGCTGATATTAAGAAAAATCACTTAATTTGAGAAAAATTTTAAAAATAAAATGTTTCCCTAAAATGCACTGATTTCCAAGACTATTTGAAGGTACTCTTATATTTAAAGAAAAATAGAATAGAAAAAGAAAATTAAAATTTATAATTTAAAGCAAGTTGTGACCGTATTTTGTATTAGCAACCATTTTTTTAATTTTTTTTTTTAAATTTCGTTAATTTAATATGGTTTTATAGGAGATATATCTAAAAGTAATCCGATGTGAAATATTTTTAGCATGACGTTTAAGTGAAGTTAAATAAACTAAATTTACTCTTTAAAAATATAAATAGGAAATTTTATTAGATTTTTTTTAATAAAAAAAAATATGGTTTGTATGGGAGGTAGGCGATGCAGTTGACCTAGAATTCTAATTTGTGCTATTACTTAATTTAGGATAAAACTTATTTGTGCAAAATTTCATGGACCTAGCTTTTATAGTTTCTGAGATAATGCAAATTTCATCCTAAAATCGAAAAAAGCGCACTGTGTGCCATACTTTTCCACTTACAGTTTTCGATATGTTTTATATACATAATGTGGCTGGGATATTTTCCTATGCAATCATTTAAAATTAAATTCAAAAAGTGTCTATAATTATGTCTCTTTGGTAGTTTATGGGGTTAATAGAAAAATATGATGAAATATATTTTTTGCCAAAAAAAAATTACACTAAAATTACTATATATACTAGGTATTAACACAAATGTCTTCCAAAATTATTTAAGCAAAAAAATTTTTGGTAAAAACAATACCTAATACATACCCAATGCATACAATACGCAATACCTTATACCCAATACATAATTTAAAATTTAAATTAATTCAATCAAAAATTGCATGTACTAAAAGATTTATATATATTTTGCAACAATAAATCAAAGCAGTTGATCTCTCCAATCTTAGCAATCTTAGCAATCAATTCTATTCGTGCGGTATATCGAAAATTTTTTTATTTCTGAATTGATTTTTTGCAAATAATTGACTATTGGTTCAAGGTTTGCAATTGTATTTTTATATAGTCATGATACATTTAATAAATTATAATTATTTCTTTAAATACATTTAGGCGAAAATAGAATAGGCGAATTAAATTTAGGCGAAATAGATAGACCATACGTATATGCTCCCGACAAGTTTTTTCCTTAGAATTGGACATAGCTTTTGAATCATTCAGTGATTCCCGAATGAAAAAATTCAGCAAAATATCGGTTAAAGAATTTAATTTGATTTAAATGACACTCTTAATTCCCGCTGAACTTTCAATATAATTATACTCTATTAATTAAATTTAGGGTAGAATGCATTCATCGAACATATACGCTACCAAAGAGGTTTTTTCTTATAACTTAGCATAGAAAATAAAAATAGATGGTTCCAGGAATCAAAATTTCGTTAAAGACAAAACGATCCGCTCAATTTTTAATGAAGAGACTTTTGTAAAAGCGGGAATATTTTTATTTAACTCAAAGTAGTTAATAATTAAAACTAAGGTAATTAATGTAAAATGTAATTAATGTAATATCATCATGATGTCTGTCTAGGCTTTTCATAGAATTGTTAATTCCTTTGGCAACATTTTTTATCACATGATAGCTTAATTGTGACTCTATTTCGCAAATAAGTCTGATAATATTTTTTAACCCCAGACAAAATATTCGACAGGTAAGTGGCATTATATCAGCATAATTGTGGCAAATGAGCAGAGTTTTGGCAGTATGTTGAAATGTGGTGGCAGCCAGTTTACTTTTTATCAAAAAAGGCTGCTAGAAAGTAGCAGCATTAAGGCATGGAAAAGTCTGTAGAAGGCAGTGTGTCGGAATTCAACATTGTATTGGACGGCAATTGAAATGTTTAAGCAGCTCAAACATTTTTGTTTTTTCAGCAGCAGCCTTCCTACGCACTATAACGGCAGGTGTATGAACTCTGTTGATATCATGGGAGGTAATGAATAAAATCATTATTTTGGCATTGAACTGAAATATTTGGGCAGGTTTAAAACTTTTGTTTTCTACAGAACAGAATGCCTTCGCCCTATACTGGCAGTCACATGAACTCGTTTAAAAACAAGCATTGTATTGGCATCCAATTGAAGTGGTCTAGCAGCTTAAAAATGTTTTGCTTTCTAGACAACAGAATTATCGCGTCTTATACTGGAAGACGCTCTTATTCTGTCTAACATTTCTGAGCTCTAACTTTTAACTGGCTTTAACTTGAAATTTTTGAAAACCTTTTCCCATGTAACATGTAAACTTGAGAGCTACAATTAATATTTTTTTAGAAAAAGTTTGCACAAATAAACGTTATTTAAAAATTTATAAAGGTAAAGGTGCTTTATTCGTTTTCAATCATATTTAGTGGAACATTAAGAATCATATTTGGTGGAACACAAAACATAAGAAATATCATTTACATGTAATGCAAAATTCATTTTGTAATACATTGCGGCGAAATTTACTGTATTTCAGAAGATCCAATATACTGGTGTTCAAGAGTGACTTCAACATTTGATAAGACCGTCGGTATTGAATAATTCTTAGTGCATTTGTTAATTACTACATAAAAATCTAGTTAATAGTATAAGTTAAATAGAGTGCTGCTCAGTCAAAATACCACACGAATTATAAAATCCTGGGGTCATTCATGAATCTATTTTCGCATTGACTGCGATACAGTTCGCCATCGTAAATTTCTTCTAGCCTGTCAACATTTTCTTTTTTCTCCTAAAATGGTTAGCACTTGTTTACAGAAATCGGGGCGAGAAATAATTGCTTGCAGCTGTGCCCCTATTGAAAAGGTGAGCAGATAACCGAATTCATCTGTGCTTTTATATTCCTCGTATTTCCTTTTACTGGTCTGAACACTTGTTGCAGTGCGCCGTACACTCAATAGCGGAATTTATTTTTATGAAATTTTTTTTAAAGACATAAGTGGAGATGGGTGTTTTAGGGCATATGGATGGAATCAATCAATTTCAACACTCTGCTTAATGCAGGACCGCTTAGTTTGTGACGTAAAACGTATTCTAGAATTGAGGTGAAGACTTCAGATGTTGATACCGGAGATCCTAGAACTAATCGATCTTTTCCAGCAATCGGATCTTCACTATCCTCGTCCGATGCACAAATGAGTGACCAGCGAATTCATCATCTTAAGTAGAAACTTTAACTGATTCGTTTAGGAAATTTCGTTTAGGAAATCTGCTTAATTTTTGCGTGTTTTACTATGTTTTTATAGAGCAATAATTTTAAAACTCACCATTCTTTTCAATAAAACTGTTCGCACACGTAGTCTCTCGTATTGTTAGTGGCATTGCTATTATACCCACAGGAGTGGATTCCCTTCTTTGTTTGGGTTTGCTTACACCTGATATACTAAAGATAAACTTTTTTTTTTAAAAAAAACTTAGAAATTTACGTTTGAAAAATCTCACTCAAAATTGTATGTCACAACATCAAAGCCCTTCAAAATTTAGGTGAATCGAAAAAAATGGACAAACCCAAGGACCAAAAACTGTTAGTTGAATAAAAAAAGCTCATAAAAAATAACCTAAAATGTATAAAATATATAAAAGAAACCAATATTTTGCATTCAATGCCATGTTAAAGCCCCATCCAATTGCCTGCCACTACCTGCTTGTATTCTGCTCTGTACATTTCCTGCCAAGTTGCTTACACTGAACGCCACTTGCATGCTCTCTTATACATTTTTGAGCCTATGTTAGCCAGTCTGCTGTTCTGTACAGTGGCAGTCAACTGGCTGGTTTTGGTACAATTCACGCCCTGCCGTGCCGAAATTGGGCCAAAATAATTTCATTTCTATTCCAATAAACAGACTACCTGTCTGCCGTTTTAAGTTCATTTTCCGGCCAAAAATGTTGTCTGGGGAAGTGAATATATCGTTGTTTAAGCATTTGTGCATACCATTTTTTAACATAGCCTTATAATATTAAAGCAAAAAATCTCGGTGGTCATTTGATATCTCCATTAAATGAAACTACTTTTTTCTCTAGTTTTTGACTTTTTCACTCTTTCAATGGATTTTGCGAGCATGTATCGGTACATTACTTAAAACTTTTTAGTTTAAACTTGTCAAATAATTTCTTATCGACCTAAAATCCATTTCTCTTGTGTAAATCCTTAAACACCATAAATCCCTTATGTAGTGGGGAAAGAACGAATTCTGTTTAGAAAAAAAAGCTTTGTCAAAATTTCCAAAAAACCTTTTATGACGCAGTTATGGAAACAATGTATATATTTTCACAAGTTCTCTAGGAGCTTTATCAAATAAGATTTCTATTTTCAAAAAATTAGAATTCCTTTCGTTTCTTTTGTAACACTTAAAACTTATCAAATTCATGCTTTTTTTACTTTATGGTAATTTAAAAATATCACATATCTCACAACAAACAAGATATTTTGATACTAAAGTAGTCAGTAAATAGAAAAATATTTCACATTTACTTTAAAAAATTATCGAATTTAAAAAAATTACTCAATAAATCAAAAAATTTCCTTCCATTCACGCAAGCATAAACCATCGGCTATCTTAACATTTCAAATAATTAATGAGCCAATTAATGGATTAATCAACAATTTGATACATCATAAAAACATCATGAGGCATTTCATCAATTAATCAAAATTGCTCACATGTCAAAATATTGGATTAATCGATTACTTTTTTCAGTCTTTATTTTGAACTAGAGACAAAAACACATCAAAGCATCAAATTTGTCAAAACTGGCTGAAAATCAAAGCCTATCTTATTTATTTTCCTTTATTTCAGGTATCATCTAGCTATCAAGACAAGCCGCCAACGTCATAAAGTGCAGCATTCAAATGCTGCGATATCATCACAAATTCAGTCCTTCACTGCAACAGTGATAATTATCACCGAATTCCAGCGTCAACAAGCTATTAAGCCCCAAGTAACGATATCGATAAATCTGGTTTTGTTAAAAAGCCAAACATCAATCAAAGTGAACGACTTGCAGATCATCAAGTTCGGTGTGGCCAAACTTCATTTACAACTTAATTAACGTAAGCGTAAAATATTTAAACAAAAGCGTTAAGCATAGCAATAAAATTAAAAAAAAAATCTGATCAAAGTATTGCATAATGCGGCTAAAAGCCACAAAAGTGGCCAACAGCAATAAAAGAGATAAAACAACAACAACCATAACAGCGACCTTATTTTCAAAGATGAATGAAATATCTCAACACATTAAAAAGATATGATTAAAAAAAATAAAAATCGAGGAGTTGACCTATTAAAACATACAATTTTATTCGTTCTATTTTTATTATTCAATTTTTTTTTTTTTGATATAATTTTCACTTATTTTTAATAAATTTCTTAGCGACTTAACTTTGACAAGTTTTATTAAACTAACCGATTTAAGCATAAATTTATCAGACTTAATTACATGTCTTTTCTTACTAATCGATTTCATATTTTAGGTTACTTCTGCCTAGACCATGGAATGGTTCCATATTCTGCTCAGTAACTTTCTGGAAATATTAAGCATTTACCTCAAGTTTGCCTTCATCACTGTGATCATCTACTTTCTGGCCGAATGGTATATTCTACATTACGGTGAGCTAGATCCAATATTGCCCTACGCGGAAAAGTCAGCCAGCAACAGTACTATCAATAAGATATTTAGATTTACCATGGATTTCTTTTTTGGTTAAGAAGTTCATTTTTGTAAAAATAGTATGTATCGCAGTATTTAAATTATGTTTTGCAGTAAGTTATTAAATAAAATTTAAAATTTAAATAAAAACAGAAAAGTGTTTTTTCTTGTTTTATATTTAAAGATATTATAAAGCTTGGGTTTTACGTATTTTTTATAAATTTTGATAAGATACACTTTTGATATATTTATTAAAATTTATATTTATTTTAAAAATATATTTTAAAAATTATTAAATTAAAGTTATTATTAATAATTAATGTATTGTCCATATTTTAAAAGCCCATATTTTAAAAGTATTAAACGAACATATAAAAAATGTTATTTTTTTATATTTTATTATAAAATGAATTACATATAACAATACTATTAAAGCATAGCTGCTACGGCCGTCAACATAAAAATATTATTTTAAAAATAAAGCAAGTCGATTAGAGCCACCTAAAAACTTTTACAAACATCTTTCCCATGTTAAGCTTAGTATGCTGCAGAAGCGAAAAGAAATCTTCCGTAAGAAATGCATTTCTTTTTTGACAGCGGAAAGGTAGCGACATTTTTTTGTCGTTTGTTAGTACGCTGTTGAACCGAAAAATTTGTTTGAGAAGTTTTCCAACCATGATTGGAGAGTTAAAATGTCAAAATTTCAGTGCCTTTCATATGGCCGTACATTTAATTGAGCCTGTTCTCACGCGCCTTACGTAAGGCAGCGCATTGGATTAATTTTGACGTATACTGGTAAGATGGGAAGGTGACAAGTTACGTCAGGCAGCATTATCAAAAATTTTAAAAATTTTGCGATTCCTTTTGACGTCTGTTACTTTGAAGTTTCATTGTTTGTCATTTTCCTCTTGGTTCTCTTATGTTTTGGCGCAAATAAATCTTGTTTTGCCTTGGTTGTGTCCTCTATTTACTCATTTCTAATTTTTTTTCATTGCTGTTTAATTTAAGACTTACAAAGTGATGAATTTTCCGAAATTTAACAACAAACTTGATTGACTGTTCTCGGACTTCAAATTAAGTCAATCTTAAAAAAGTCGGTAGTAAGAACACCTGACAGATGCCTAGTGTCAAAATAACGCCATTACTCTGAATTTTTTAAGGCGAGTGAGAAAAGGGTCATTGGTGTGGAAATTTGACATTCAAAAATAATGTTCAACAAACACATTCAACAAGCATAAGCTTAAAGCTTAGTATGCTGTAAAAGCGAAAATAAATCTTCCGTAATGCCCATATTACACGATGTCCGTTTGCTTGGCGTACACTTGGCCGTACAATATGTTTGTTGTATGAATGTTGTTGTATTCTCCAAAATTGTTGACAGTTTTGCATTAGAAGCAACAACAAAATTATTTATACGCCGAGTAAACGGACATCGTGTAATATGGGCGTTGGAAATGCTGAGTCTTTGACAGCGAAAAGGCAGCAAAAATTTTTTTTTCGTTATGTAGTACGCTGTTGAACCGAAAAATTTGTCATATGCAGCCAAGTTCACAACCATGATTGGAGAGTTAAAATGTCAAAATTTCGCTGTCTTTTATATGTTCGTACACCCAGTGGTAAATGGACACATGATTTAACCAGTTATTTCTTAAATACAATGTAGCTGCGAGGCCTCCAAAGTTTGTTTACAATTCCCAATTATATTTTTTCAGACATGACCACTAAAACACTGATAACATCTACCTTACACAGTAAGCGCCGATGGGAGTAGGTATGCATAAGATGGGAGAGAACAAAACGAAAATTTTCTCTATGCCAAAAATACAACAAAAACGGAAAAGAACACGCGGAATCAAGCAAACAAAGGCAAATGACGCCAAAAATTTTTCAATAATTTATTCACAATAATTTTTACAATTTGACATTTAATTTATATTTATTGCCTTTAATCGAGCATTTCAGAATTTATGTTGAATACCGCTTAGTTACTTTATTTGATCTAGTTTCAACATAAAGATTAAAAATTGCCCACAAATTTTACAAGCGGGCTTTTATTGGAGTGGAGACTTTACATTCAACAATAATGTTCAACTAATGGTCCAATAATGTTCGCGTAACGCAACGCAAGGTGGCCGTAAATGTCACGTGATTTTCTTTTGTATGGGCTTTGTGTGTATCTGGTTATGCACCACGTAACGAGACTTAGAGCATTACAGGTAAAAACAGAATCTTATCTCACAACCTTAAGATAAACGTATGACAAATTAAAAATTAAATTTAATTTTAAACTTACGTCTGCTCTACGGTCTTGTGATAGCCAGTGTTGTCACTTTATCACAACCGTGGTAGATCTACCACTTTTAACATTTTTTTTTTTTTTGCAATTTACCAATTTGTAGGTTCTTATGCAAATAATGTCTAATAATTGCTGCTGAAGTAATAATTTTCATTTATTGGAGAATTGGAGATTTACACTCGAAAATTAGATCTAATTTAATATTATAACCAATATAAGCACTGTAAGGTCCACTTTTTCAGTACGAGTTTAAGCTTTAATCAAATTAAACGTAGCTTAACTCACCAAAATTGGATGTTTTAACTCGGTTTAACTAGATATTTTAGCATTCGTTTAAGTTAAACTGACTTGAATTATCATATGTGTTTCTTTTTTGTCTAAACCGAGTTTAAACGTCCAATGTTGGTGAGTTAAACTCGATTTAATTTGACTAGACTTTAAACTCGTACTGAAAAACTGGTACTTATATAGCATTATTGCTTATTATTTTAAGCGAGCTGTTTTAAAAAAAATTAATTGTTTGTGTTATGGATGCCTTTTTTTTTTTTTGTTATAATAGCCTTATTCTGGTGATTGAAATGTGCAAATTAATTGACAATTGTAAAAATTTTAATTCTAAAATGTTAACGAAAGCTTATAGCTTGACAAAACTGTCAATATCAGAAAAAATATTAACAAAAATTAATTTTGCGAAAACATTTTGGATGTTTCCAACTCCATGGACCAAAAAATATAACATTTCTGAAAAATTTATGCATTGATTTTTATGTTTGATACCTCGTTGAATCCCCCAAAAGCTTAGTTTTATAAGATAGCCATTAAACTGAAAAACCAGCTTTTTATGCCATTTTTTTCAAATTTGGAGGCCCTTAATTTCTAAACCAACTGCGATCGGCCCGCAATTTTTTTAAATTTGGATTAAGGAGGCCAAAATCCATGTTATCCGAAAAAAAATATTAAAAAAGATAGTTGGCGCTATTCTTGAATTATTCCACCACTTTTCCTATACTCAATCTACCACTATTTAACATTTTCAAGAGACAACACTGGTGATAGCTGCATTTTAATAGTAACAGTTTATATGCGGGAAATTTGAGCCCTCATAAAATAAGACTTGAAAATGCGTCATTTATGTGAGTGTTTATAAAAATTAGTCATAAAAGAATCATTTTTATGCGTGTTTTAGGAGTGTACATAAAAATGACTCATAAAATAATCCTTTTCATGCGTGTTTTATGAGTGTTCATAAAAAGGACTCATAAAATAATCCTTTTTATGGATGTATTATGAGTGTTCATATAATGAAATCATAAAAGAATACTTTTCATTCGTATTTTATGAGTGCTCATAAGAAAGATTCATAAAAGAATCATGTTTATGCATTTTTGCGTCAATAAAATGCGTCATTTATGTGAGTGTTATAATGAGTCATAAAAGAATCATTTTTATGCGTGTTTTAGGAGTGTACATAAAAATCACTCATAAAATAATCCTTTTCATGTGTGTTTTATGAGTGTTCATAAAAAGGACTCATAAAATAATCCTTTTTATGGATGTATTATGAGTGTTCATACAATGAAATCATAAAAGAATAATTTTCATTTGTATTTTATGAGTGCTCATAAGAAAGATTCATAAAATAATAATTTTTATGCACGTTTTATGAGTGTTAATAAAAAGGACTCATAAAAGAAACTTTTTTATGCATGTTTTATGAGTGTTCATAAAAAGGGCTCGTAAAAGTATCCTTTTTATTAGCGTCCGACCAAAGGTGGATTTTTGGCCGAGGCCGAAACCGAATGTTCGGCCAAATAGAAACAATCGGCCTAAGGCCGAAGCCAAATACTAACTAAAATTTTTTTTCAAGAAAAAAAATAATAAAATTTAGGCCTTGCTTTCATTTCAATACAATTTCAGTACAAAATATGGCAATCATTAAGGGTCCAGTCTGGTCAAGCAGTCCGAAAAATATGCAATTTTCATTAGTCTTTTTTGGAAAAAGTAAATAATATAGGTACTCTAAGCTTTTTAGGTATATTTACAATACTTTGAAGAAGGTTGTATAAAATTTTCAGATTATAATCAATATTTATATAATTCATATACTACAGCAAGGCACGGGGCTATATGAAGCAGTGCTTTAAACACGAACTGAGATAGCAACCTTCCTACAGGTCGCAAAATTCATCTGAAACAAAAAATCAAATTATGTTCCTGTTAAGTATGAATGTGATTATGGTATAATTTTTGTAAGTTTTACTGAAAATGTTCGTTACTTTTTTGTTGATAAAATTCCAATATGAAATTTATCAATGGGTAAATTGATAATTTAATAACTTGAATTTTGAGAAAAACAAAAAAGTTCGTTAAAAATTACATTTCTATTGAACCTTTTAGAATGACATTTTACACAGTAAGCTATCGACAAATGCAAAGAAAAATAATATAAAAAATTTGTTGTGTTTATATAAAAAGCAAAAACATTCGGAAAATATTCGGCTATTTTTTGCGTTTTCATCAAAAGGACTCATAAAAGAATCCTTTTTATGCGTGTTTTATGGGTGTTCATAAAAAGGACTCTTTTATAAGTGTTCATAAAAATGGAGTCACAAAGGAATCTTTTTTATGCGTGTTTTATGACAAATCATAAAACAGACTCATAAAAAAGTTCTTTCTATGCGAGTTGTATGATTATTATAGAAATAAATAAAATATTTATTTGCAAAGCCATTATGAGTTAGTTATTATGGGCTAGTAAACAAAAATCGAATCTGAGTCCAATGCGTTACGAAAAAGTTTTTTATTTGCCTTTAAAATGTAATTCGCGTAGTTCCTTTGATTCCTGTGAGTGTAATTTCTGTACAAATAGGGCGCTTGCTATGCTGGCGCCATAATTCAGGGAATTTCTTTCTTTCTGCGGAGCAAGTACTATAAACAGCGTACTATAAGAGTTTTTAACATAAGTCTTAAAAGAGTCTTTAAGAGTAGTCTTAAGAGAGTCTTTAATATGAGTCTTAAAAGATTCATTTATATGAGCCATAAAAGAGTATTTAATATGAGGGTTTAAAGAGGGTTTTTAAGGGTCATAAAATAGTTTCTAATATGAGTATTAAAAGAGTATTAAATCAGAGTCATAAATAAGTCTTTTTTTGCGTCATAAAAGAATCACTAAAAGGAATCATATCGGGGTGCCCTCAATCTAGAAAAAAAGACTAAAAAAAGTCTTTTTTGAGCGCATAGTGACGATAAAGCCTCATAAATAAGAGTCTAAAAAGAGTCTTAAAAGAGTTTTCTGAGTGAGAATGTTTGCTGGGAACAAATACCTTATGGTAAGTATGTGTTAGTGTTGAGTCTACACCAAAATTTCGCGTGTAGAATTAAATGCCTAAAAATTTTCGCTCCACAGCATACTAAGCTTTAATTGAAAATATTAATAATTTTATTAATACTATATTTATTTATGCACAATATTAATAAATTGGTATTTTTTTTTATTATTTTGGACAATGGGAGCCTTCGAGGGCGGACTGGCCCTTTTGATTACAAGAAACATTTTCTTACAAACTTAGTAGAAACTTTTTTGTTCTTGGCGTTTCTGCTGATATACTTTAATAAAAATTCTAGCAAACAGGGAATAAATCGCTTTTTATTTAAAATTTGCTGCCACCTTTTGATCATAATGTTATCTTATTTAATCTAAATAAAACTATATTTATTCTTCTAGATTATGTTATACCTATAAATATTTCCTAAGAACGTTTAATTAGAATTCAATGCCAAGTTTTACTTTTCCAAAAAGTACACACTTAAGAGTAAAATGTTAGATTAAATTTAAGAAATTTGTTCTTATAAAACAGAAGCGTGGCACATGGTAAGTGAGCGAATTGAAACTTTGTGAACCAACGAAATCCATTTATATAAATTATATTCATAAATTTCGAAACAAACTTACGATGAAAACTTTGGTACATATTAATAAAGCTTAAATAAAATTATGATATTCTAATAAATATAAATAATAGAACTCATTTTGTAAAATAGCTTTTCATTATGTTTTAAATAGTATAGTATTTGGTTTACTTGCACAAGTATTTATTTGATGTAAAAATGTGTCAAAATTTTAAATAGAATTTGCGTCTAATCACCTAAACAGATAGACCTCTTGCAGATTTATTTGGTCTCATCAATTAATTTTTTCAGAAAAATAAATTAATGCTCCTTTGTTGACGCTTCTCTTAAAATCAAGTAAAGTTTTGAATGCAAAAATTGTTGGCTTAATGGCACTAATCCTAGCCATCTCAAATCTTAAGTTTAGCTGTCTGCATATCACGAATCTGGTTGATAACTCGCACACCAAAAACCATAACAACAATGTGTACAAGTAACAGCAATTACAACATACAGCTTAACGGTTTCCAAGGCCTAAGGAGAATGTTTGACTTAGCTAAAATGCACGCTTTATAGCTTGAAGTGGAGCTCTTAACATGTGTTACTTTTTTCTATGTCGTTGCATGGAGCAAAAACAAGTCCAACAAGAATTTGCTTTTGCTTTTTTAAAGAAGTGCACCACAACTACGTCGCATTATGTCTTAAGTAATGTTCTGATATAATTGTTTAACTGTAACTGCAAGATTACAAGTATCGCGTGGATTTCTTGTTGTTTTTGTTGTTTGTTTATGTTTTACCTGAAGTGGTTCAAGTGGATTTTGTTGTTGATATTTGACATATTTATTTAGATTGAAACAAGCACCAGTTTAATTCAAATTCTGCTTACAATTTTAAGGTGCGCTTTGAATGTAGAAACCAGTTCAGATATTTGTATTTGCATTATTGTCTATAACTGAGCGGCTGTGTCTGTTTATATGGTGCATAAATACATATGTACGTAAAAATATAGTTCATATCACAGTTAAATGTGGCTAAAATTTGAGCTAAAAACTTGTCTAGCAGCAAGCTTTTTCGTTTTTGCTTTATTTTTCTAGAGTCTGCTTCTTATGTGTTGCTATCAGATACTAAGCTAAATTTGCAATAAAATATAAGCCAACAACTTAAACAATAACAAACACATGAACAGTATTGCTACCCATACAGCTACTATCGGCAACATCATCATCATCATCATGAACATTGTCGATTTAAATTATTGCAGCAATGCAAAGTCTAACCAAAGCACTATGGTTCAAGAAACCAAATAAGCGGAAACAATTCGTAGGCATAAGCTACCGTCTTGAAGTTTTGCACGCAGTTTTCTTTTATGATCTAATAGTGATACATAAAAAATAAAACAATAAAAGTTTAACACCTGGCACGCCCACCACCCATAAAACAAAAAATCTGATATAAAGATTTTTTTGAATGTAATGGTACGAAAAATATTGTATGCAAGTTTAAGCAGTTATAAAATATAGTAAATAAACGAACTTAGACAAGAAACCGTGTCACCTCACATACCATTTTATACCAATACACATACTGCGTGATCTCTTAAGTAAATTAAGCCATGTCCGTCTGTCTGTAATCATGATTACGGCCGTAATTTTAAAGCTATTGTCATGACAATTCGACACATAAGCTTCATTCTAATATATAAAGATCAAGTTTGAAAGCGATAAAAATCAGATTAAAGCTACACCAAGACGGTAAAGTGTTCTAAAATAATTAAATAAAGCTTGTGTTAATAAAAATTTTCCAAATTAATATGTACTTACTTGAGACAAATAATCGCATTAGCTTTAATAGCCAATATGCATCTTTAATTCTAAATTTGCGAAAATCGAATGAAAACCATGCCTACCTACTATACAAAGTACCATCATAAAAACTGTTAAATCTCTTAAAATTTCATAAAAAAATAATCTTATAACTTTTTATTGCACTGAGTATTAAATTTGGCTAAATCCAATAGAAATTTCGCCTCTCCCACAAAATCATATCATTAATATAGAAAATCCTTCATAAATTCAATAAAAATTAATAAATTGACTTGATATTTACTAACTCCGAGTTAAGGTTAGGTTAGATTTTAAGCTCCGAGTTTAAAATTACGAAAAATTGAATAGAAACTATACCTATCTCCACTCAAAGTGACGTCATCACAAAAATAAAACCATAATTGCTTCGAATATACTAAATCACGATCGAATTATGTCGAGAAATTGACATTTTTCTCGTTAACTTAAATTTAGAAAACAAATTTAAGTAGTAGAAACAAATAAAAAAGAATGAATTTAAACAAGTCTCTCAATTCCCACACACATTTTGAACGCACAGTGGTTTGGCCCCCTACAAAAGCCCCTTTGCCAATGAATAGAAATAACAGTCGTAGAGTCATAAAATTTTGTAAGTGAGTTCGATTTAAAAATATAAAACCATAAAGCAAAAAAAACTCTAAGCCCGTCAACAACCACGTCCACCTTTCATGCAATAAGAAAATTTAAAACGCCATATTTTCCTTATTTCCAATGGCCCTATTTCCAAATAACTTATTACGGAGATATATATTTATGCGCAAAATTTAAAAAATATTTTCGGTCACGTCCACCAGAGAGAACTGCACAAGCCTACTTGAAGTCTATTTCAAGTACTTGCTTAAAATACAAGTTCAAGCTAGCTTGAGCTTGATAATTTTGAATCAAGTATAGCTTCTAATTGAATATAAATAAGCCCACAACAGCTTGCGACTTGCAAGTATGCCAGCTTACAAGCGAACGGCACGAAGTTTCAAGTAAGGGAAAGCTTGATGCCTTCGGAGAAAAGCTTGAAAAGCTTAAAATTTAAGGCAAATATCCAATTAAAGCAAATATCCAAAAAATTCAATGAGCTTGTTTAGAGAGGCTTAACCGTAATAGGACTTTTAAGGATTCTGTGGACTCCGTGGTTGGAAGTTTTAGGGGTAACTTATTTCGAAGATGATGTCAAACTTTAAAGTTGCCACCTAGATTTTTTAATATTTAATATTTTTTTAATAGGGTTGCCACCTAGATTTTTTTTTTATTTTTGCGAATTCTTGTAATTTTGAAATTCTGACAACGGATTTGATTTCGAATATAATGTCACAGTTTTATAATTTAAGATGGAGGTTAGGGTTGCCACCATACCACAGTATTGCCACCTAATAATATGTATTTTTAAGAGTTTTAACCATCATTTATGAGTGTTAAGGGGTCGCTGATTTCGAATCAAAAGTAAGAATTTATAATTCAAGATGGTGGATAGGGTTGCCACCTTGATTTTTTGTAGTTTTATGAATTCGGGGCTGGCAAAAAAAATGGAATCCGAATCCGTTGTCAGAATTTCCAAATTATAAAATTTTGAAATAGGGTTGCCAACTTATATTATGGCAATAACAACAGAAAAAAAATTACACGAACTCCGCATAATAAATTAAACGAGCAACGAAACAAACGATCGTCAGTCACTTCCGACGGCAGTGCCAGTCGCATTGAGTCGAAACAACAGTTGAAAAGTAGAAAACTTGACTTTTTCCACCAACTCATGTAGAAACAAAATAGAATCACGTCAAAAATATGATTCGTTTTTCAGAAGCCAGTCGCGAATTGTAAGCAATTCAACTCAAAACTTGGTTTTTTGATTTTTAATTTACTTGTTGCAGATCTCTGGTACGTGGCGCCTCCCATACAAATGATGTAATAAAATAAAATACCATAATCTAAATTAATAAATATAACAGAACAAAAACTTGCTCGTTTATTATAATTTAGACAACAAATGATTCAACTCAAAAAATAGACTTAGAAAATAGGTCGTAGCACCACCCATAAAAATTTTTAGATTTAATTTATTATGTGGGGAATATTTATGATGTTTCTATAAATATTGCACATAAAAATTAAATTGTACTTTTTGTATGGGAGGTAGGCATGGTTTCATTACAATATCAATGATGTTTGGAATAATTTCCAAGCATAAGTAAAAAATTTATATATCATATATCAAGTCAATAACCTAATACTTGCAACTTTTACATTGATTTTAATATTTCATGCCGTGATTTTGTATGGGAGATTGGTGTAGCTGTAGTGCAATTTTACTGATTTTTAAAAAAGCTATTAACTTGAAAGGAAAATGCTTATGTGCACAGTTTAAAGATAATTGCCTTGCATTTGCGACATTCACAATGATGTAACCTTTATGGTGTCATTTTGTATGGATCGTAGGCGCGATTTTAGGGCATCCAATCCTGGGATCGCAAGGCTTAAAATCCCGGAATTTTCGGGATCCAGTAAAAAACTTCCAAAAAATTCCACCAAAAAGTTCAATGAAAAGAACAACCTAAGAAAAACCTGAATGTGATTTAAAAAGTTTTTATATAAAAACTTTTCTCAAAATATCTGTACAAAATAACACTCTGTGAGAAACACATGATACTACCTTAAAAATACTGAAATGTGATTTTAATTATGCAAAAATAAAAATATTTTGTAACTATCTGTACAAAATATGACATGAAAAATATAAACCTTTCTTGAACTTAACTTACAAAATATGTACTAACTTAAAAAAACTTAAATGTGACCTTAAAAAATTAAAAAAAAAACTTCCTCAAACAAGCTGTACAAAATATCACAAAATTCGTACTTAGAATTACTAAAATTATTATACTAATTTTTTGTTTTTTAAATTATTTTATGAGCCTTTCGAATAATCTCATTTAATTAATTTTTTGTTTAAGAATTCTTCTTTGTTTTTCAGAAATAAGCAATAAATACTATCCAAACATTTAATCGAAACTGTGTTTTTTTTAGTTTCTTAAAATCTTCTGGATTGTTTTGTGTTCTAAAACAAGGCATAACTACTTTGGAGCTTCATACTACGTCTTCCTAAAAATTTCTAAGGTTTGTCAATCCCGAGTCTAGTCCCGGGATCCCGGGATTGTGTTGTTCCAATGCCCTACGCGGATTTCATTTGATTGTACACAATTTCAAAAATTCTCATAAACACAAACTAAGTCTTAACATTAAATTTCGCATCGATATCACTAAAACTACGAAAGCTATCGGGTAAACGTATCGGAATTAATTAATTAAAAAAAAATCACTCTAAAAAGTGAAAAATTCCTTTATAATGAAAAAATACGGAGTGACTATGAGTAAACTAAATACTTTAAAATAAACTTTAAACTTAAAACACGGTTAGAAATCTTGGAATAAATTTAAATACTTTTGGGCTTAGATATATGACCACACCTAATTCGTATTCAATGTGAATTCTGGCCAAATATTAAAATGCAGTTTTAATAAAAAAAAAAGTATTGAAATTTAATGCTCAGTTTGTTTTAATTTTTAATACTTATTTTGTACTAAAAATTAGGAATAATAGTAAATCGTCGTCTGAGAAAACAAATGTTGTATGTGAAAATTTTCACTTTTGAGATTATTGAGAAAATGGGGCTATAAATTCTAAAAAAATAGCGGTAAGACTACAAAAATTTCGTATTCTATTGTGAAATATGTCTGCAAATTAGCCTGAAATTCTGAAGAATATTGCCGCGCTAGATTTTGAGTTATAGCCCCTTTTTCTCAATAATTTCAAAAGTGAAAAATTTCACATACGACTTTTATTTTCTCAAGCGACGAAATTTGGTATCAAATTGATTTTAAAGGGTATTAAACATCGTTGTAATATTTTAAATGTATTAAAATGTGAAACAAAATATATTTAAAAATGTTATAATCAATTTAATACTTTTTGAATTAAAAATCTTTGTAATACTTTGTTTGTATTTAAATTTTTTCCAAGATTTTTAACCATGTACTTACTTTAAATATTTCGCTGTTATCCGCAAAGACTTGATAGTAGACCTTTACCAGAGATAAAGAGATGGGAAACTATGTTAGAGAGGAACAACATTATATCTGATTTTTGTCCAATTTTAGTCAATACTATCACAAAATGTATAACTGTGGTAGTAAAATCTCGAGGGAAGTCACCACTTCGGCGATATTTCATATGTTAACTCACCACTCCGCCGATATTTTTGTGGTTCAGAAATTCTCATCAGAGGGTGTGTGCCAATCGTAAACTTTTCACTCGTGGTAGGATAGAAAACTTTCTGTTGAAATGGAATTCTCATTTTTGCTGTGCCAAATGGAGCATGAAAAGTTTATTCAGAAATTTTGACGTTTTCTTAGCGAATAAGCCCTCAGTTGCCTAAATAACAATACTTTTTCATAATACGAGATTTATTAAGACCCATTTGACTGCAAATACGTTTTCTTCTACTATTTTGTTCTATTTTTTTATTTAAAATTATATTATGAGTTTTAAGAAATGTAGCTGTTTGGCGTAAAATAACATTATAAAAACCAAAATTATGGAAACATTATTAACTTGCAAAAAATATAATAATTTTTATTCATGATCGATTGTAATACGAAAGAAAAATTGACTCATACTCAGTCGATCAATCAGCCAACCATAAAACATCCTTGAACACGAATTAACCCTATTCAGCCATATTTTTAAATATTCAAAAAGTATATTTAAGGCATTTGTGGGCTAAATTTTGTAATAAAGGAACCTATTTTGTAACTTTAATTTAACAGTTTTTAATTAGAAGGTTAACATCAGTGCTACCATGATGAT
The DNA here is from genome assembly GCA_963920525.1 of Dichetophora obliterata. Lineage (NCBI taxonomy): Eukaryota > Metazoa > Arthropoda > Insecta > Diptera > Sciomyzidae > Dichetophora > Dichetophora obliterata. Next base: position 171,493,611 of record OY986438.1, read on the forward strand.
TTTGAAAAAAGTATCCATGAAAAGGTCAAAAAGTATCCAAAAGTATCCACTTCTAAAAAAAAGTATCCATAAAAGTATTTAAACGGATGACGACTTGGAAGGGAATCTGTTCCAATGCAACTAGAGACTTCATTTTGATGTCAAAAAATTCTTAAAAACACCCACTTTATGACTTTATACGTGTTATATGTGCAGAAAACTTCTGGGATCCTATTAATGAATTTTTCAAAACTGGGCTACCACCTGGTAGTCAATCTGTTCCAATGCAGCTAGAGAGTTGACTTTGCTGTCAAAAGATTCTTAAAAATATCTACTTTACTGCTGTATAGCTGTCATATGTGCAGAAAACTCCTGGAACGCGTGAGAGCACCAGCGACGATTTTTATCTAAATGGATGACGTCCTGGTAGGGAACCTGTTCCAATGCAGCTAGAGAATTGATTTTGGTGTCAAAAATTTTTAAAAATTACCAGCTGTATGACTTTATAGGTGTCATATGTGCAGAAAACTCCTACATATAACAATTACATATTAAATATTCGCGTTTTGGACCTCTTTGTGTTATACAAATATTAAAGAAACCAAAAATAATAAAATCATTATTTTGTTTTTAAAATGTTGCTTATATGTTTATTATTGATTTCTGATACTTTTTTTTAAATATGTATTATTTTATAAAATAAAGAGTTTTAATTAATGCTTTATGATCATTAAGGGTATTCAGAGGTAGTCTTGTTACGGTGTTAGATTGTCGAAATTTTTATATACGTGTGAACACACGCATTAAATTATTTTGCTACACCTACACTTCCCAGTGGGCAAAAGCAGGTCTTTGAAGCGTTTCTAGCAGGCCATCATATGGATTTCTTAGCCCTTCCGTGCTTGTTTCCAAGCCCATAAGCTTTTTTATATGAAAAGAGAAAATTTTCTAGGCCTTTCGCTCTCGCGACTCTAAAGAAGCCTGCTAGAAGCCCTTCTTTATTATGTACATTGGAAAGAAAAGCAATATAAATATCAACTTGAAATAAAAAAACTTTTGACAGATTCCAGATTTGAACCAGCGTCCCCTCAGCTGGCGGTCTGGCATCTTACCCACTCGTCCACCTCAGTTATTAACAAACTTCAGCTTATTTTGCATCATTACAAATGAAAGTAAGTTTTCGGGAGCGCGGGTTCGCAACCCAGCTCGGCCCAAAAAAAATTTTTTTTTGTAATTTTTTTTTAAATCTACATTTTTTTACAAATTTTTCTGTCCATTTAAAAAATTTTTTGGAATTTTTTTGTAAATTTCTTCATACAAAAATAATAGAAAAGACTTAGAATTTTTCCATATAAAAGTTTTCATATAATGTGATATGCAATGTGTTAGATTTTGGAGAACTGGACTCGCGTCCCAACTCGGACAAAAAAAAAATTTTTTTGTTTTTTTTTCTTTAAGATTTGATTTTTTTTAAATTAATCATTAATCTGATCATTTATAATTTTTTAAAAAATTTTTTAAAAATTTTTTTTATATAAAATAACAGGAAAAGACTCCAAACCTTCAAAAACTAGGCCTTACAGAAGCTCTCATCAATGCAGCGATCATGGAAGGTATATTGACGCCAATAAGAGCACTACTAGCATGCATTCTTTTGCGTATCGCTAGCTAAAATGCCCACTGGGTTCTGTCAAAATTAGATTGTTAACTGAAAACAAAAATATTCAACACCGTACCAACACTCATAACAATAGGGTCGAGGTATTGTTACAGTGTTGAGTTGTTGAAATATGACAAGACGTGCATGTTGTTGTTGTATTGTTTAAATAATCAACACTTCAGCAATCTAACACCGTAACAAGACTACCTCTGAATGCCCTTATTATTTCTATTACTGAAACACCCTGTGCCAGCACCAAAAAAAAAATTCGTCGCTAACTTAAATCGTCGCTATCTTCACGGACGTTCGATGCAACAACACTTGACAGCTATGAGGTGAACTCACTTACACAATACATGAGTTTCACCAAAGTACATAAAAAATGGAAAAAATTCATGCAGCCATATGTTTTGACGTCACAAAATGTAAGTTTCCCATCTCTTTATCTCTGCCTTTACTTTATAAAAGCGAAACTAACTTTTTCCCACAAAAAAAGAACACCCTGTAAATAACAAAAATTTTTATCCACAATATTAATTTTTATATCTGACACAACTATCTTGTCCAGCACCATAAATTTTAAGCCTTTTTTCCGGTATTTGTTTTGTGTACTTTTGTTCAGCTTCCTTATTGGCGATTGTATTTAATTGGAAAGAAATCGGTTGAAACTATCAACAACTGACCGACAACTAACTCCCAACAACTGATCACAGAAACAGTGTTGCCACTAGGACACATTTTTTTATATATTTCCTCGACGGAGAATATTTCTTTGAAACGTGCACACTTTTTTTTGTCAAAATGTGCTCGAAAGTTTTTTCCACTGATTTGGCTTCTTGAACCATAGTGCAGAGCAGCTTGCCTGCCTGTCGCATGCTTTAAGCTTA